>OZ023210.1:53055950-53433450 GCA_963995525.1 Escarpia spicata | reverse complement strand
CTGTTGAAATATTACACAATTCCACCATCATTTAAACTTACGTTTATAACCTTACTAACCCTCCTTACCTCCCTGGCGTATCCATCCATTTGTCAACAACTTTAATAATACTGGTCCTTATCAATTGTGAGGTTGACCAACCTGTTATATCTATGCACCTTTAAGCTTGGTTTCCTGGCCAGGAATCAATTAAAGTTATGTGCAAAATTGGAATCTTCTCATGAATTTGTGATATGATCTATGCATGTGCTCCGTGTTGATGCTATGAACTTCCCTTGCTCTCTAAAAAAAACCATAAAATTATCACCGACAAATTCACAAGGTTGAAGCCCAACAATTGACTTTTGCAAGTTGCCAGATGTAAGACCAAAACCAATAATTTGATCATTTAAAGCAAATGTATGTACCCCTGAATATTACTTAAGTTTGATTATTGACACATTACATATGTGGACTTTGAAGAACTGGATTTGTGATACACTAAACCAGTCGAGGAAGCATAAGTCCATCTTCAGTCTTGTTCCATGAGTATGGGGCTGACCGAGGCAATAGGTTGCACTCAGTCTTAAGACTGAGTCACCTCCCAGTGTTGATCCATGAGTGTGGGGCTGACCAAGACGACAGGTTGCACCCAGTCTTAAGAATGAGTCACCTCCCAGTGTTGATCCATGAGTGTGGGGCTGACCAATGTGACAGGTTGCACCCAGTCTTAAGACTGAGTCACCTCCCAGTGTTGATCCATGAGTGTGGGGCTGACCGAGGCGACAGGTTGCACCCAGTCTTAAGAATGAGTCACCTCCCAGTGTTGATCCATGAGTGTGGGGCTGACCAAGGCATTATGTTGCACCAAGTCGTAAGACAGTCACCTCCCAGTGTTGATCCAAGAGTGTGGGGCTGACCGAGGCAATAGGTTGCACCCAGTCTTAAGACTGAGTCACCTCCCAGTGTTGATCCATGAGTGTGGGGCTGACCGAGGCAATAGGTTGCACCCAGTCTTAAGACTGAGTCACCTCCCAGTGTTGATCCATGAGTGTCGGGCTGACCGAGGCGACAGGTTGCACCCAGTCTTAAGACTGAGTCACCTCCCAGTGTTGATCCATGAGTGTGGGGCTGACCAAGACAATAGGTTGCACCCAGTCTTAAGACTGAGTCACCTCCCAGTGTTGATCCATGAGTGTGGGGCTGACCGAGGCGACAGGTTGCACCCAGTCTTAAGACTGAGTCACCTCCCAGTGTTGATCCATGAGTGTGGGGCTGACCGAGGCGACAGGTTGCACCAAGTCGTAAGACTGAGTCACCTCCCAGTGTTGATCCATGAGTGTGGGGCTGACCGAGGCGACAGGTTGCACTCAGTCTTAAGACTGAGTCACCTCCCAGTGTTGATCCATGAGTGTGGGGCTGACCGAGGCGACAGGTTGCACCCAGTCTTAAGACTGAGTCACCTCCCAGTGTTGATCCATGAGTGTGGGGCTGACCGAGGCGACAGGTTGCACTCAGTCTTAAGACTGAGTCACCTCCCAGTGTTGATCCATGAGTGTGGGGCTGACCGAGGCAATAGGTTGCACTCAGTCTTAAGACTGAGTCACCTCCCAGTGTTGATCCATGAGTGTGGGGCTGACCAAGGCAATAGGTTGCACTCAGTCTTAAGACTGAGTCACCTCCCAGTGTTGATCCATGAGTGTGGGGCTGACCAAGGCAATAGGTTGCACTCAGTCTTAAGACTGAGTCACCTGCCAGTATTGAACGTGAAGCCTGTCTTGTCCTTCTGTTATCTTGAGTTATGTTTTTGCAGTGGTTCATCCATCTCCATGGGGAAAGTTGTTCAACTGCACCCTACCCAAGCCTACAATGGAACACCCTACCCCTTTGGATTTGACCCTGTAAGTGTTGTGGAGGTTCAGTTGGAGAAGGTTACTTACACCTGAGCAGTAATAGCCAGTCTTAAAAAAAAATGTAAATATAGTCATACTACACGGCGTGCTAGCATATGAATATTACAGGTTTGGTGTGGTGTATAGTGTGGATGGTGTGACACAGGTGTGTTATGGTGGTGTGGTATATTGTGGATGGTGTGACACAGGTGTGTTATGGTGGTGTGGTATATTGTGGATGGTGTGACACAGGTGTGTTATGGTGGTGTGGTATATTGTGGATGGTGTAGTGTATTGTTGATGGCATGGTATATTGTGGATGGTGTGGTATATTGTGGATGGTGTGGCATATTGTGGATGGTGTGGTATGGTGGTGTGGTATATTGTGGATGGTGTGGCATATTGTGGATGGTGTGGTATGGTGGTGTGGTATATTGTGGATGGTGTGGTATGGTGGTGTGGTATATTGTGGATGGTGTGGTATGGTGGTGTGGTATATTGTGGATGGTGTGGTATGGTGGTGTGGTATATTGTGGATGCTGTGGTATGGTGGTGTGGTATATTGTGGATTCTGTGGTACACAGGTGTGGCAGCTGTCAAAGAACAAGCTTCTGTTCACGAACTCGTTCAAGAAGAAGATATCTGTCATCCTTGGCGTGTCTCAGATGCTGCTCGGAGTCTGCCTCAGTCTAGTTAACCACATGTAAGGCACCTTAAATATACCACATGTAATTGATAAGGGTATGTATTGATTTATTTACACAATAAGAAAACAAAATGGCCAATTCAAGTTGCTAATTCAAATCTCTTTACATTGCTCTCAGTCACACCAACTCTGTATAATTAGGAAAGGCAATAACAGTGATAAATGTGTATGGAAAATTTGAAATACACATTTTGGTCTAACTTTTGTGTATTTGTTTTTGACCAACTTGACCTACAACTTGACCTACAGGTATCCGGGGCCAGACGCTCATCATAGTTCACACAGTCAGGTGAGAGTCGGCTAAACGAGAGTAGATGTGGTCAGATTTGAGCTAGCGTTTGAAGTGCCACATCAATGGTGTTTGTTTGAAGTGCCACATCAATGGTGTTTGTCTGAAGTGCCACATCAATGGTGTTTGTTTGAAGTGCCACATCAATGATGTTTGTCTGAAGTGCCACATCAATGGTGTTTGTCTGAAGTGCCATACCAGTGGTGTTTGTCTGAAGTGCCACATCAGTGGTGTTTGTCTGAAGTGCCACATCAGTGGTGTTTGTCTGAAGTGCCACATCAGTGGTGTTTGTCTGAAGTGCCACATCAGTGGTGTTTGTCTGAAGTGCCACATCAGTGGTGTTTGTCTGAAGTGCCACATCAGTGGTGTTTGTCTGAAGTGCCACATCAATGGTGTTTGTCTGAAGTGCCATATCAGTGGTGTTTGTCTGAAGTGCCACATCAATGGTGTTTGTCTGAAGTGCCACATCAGTGGTGTTTGTCTGAAGTGCCACATCAATGGTGTTTGTCTGAAGTGCCATATCAGTGGTGTTTGTCTGAAGTGCCATATCAATGGTGTTTGTCTGAAGTGCCACATCAGTGGTGTTTGTCTGAAGTGCCACATCAGTGGTGTTTGTCTGAAGTGCCACATCAATGGTGTTTGTCTGAAGTGCCATATCAGTGGTGTTTGTCTGAAGTGCCATATCAATGGTGTTTGTCTGAAGTGCCATATCTATGGTGTTTGTCTGAAGTGCCATATCAATGGTGTTTGTCTGAAGTGCCATATCAGTGGTGTTTGTCTGAAGTGCCATATCAATGGTGTTTGTCTGAAGTGCCATATCAATGGTGTTTGTCTGAAGTGCCATATCAATGGTGTTTGTCTGAAGTGCCATATCTATGGTGTTTGTCTGAAGTGCCATATCAATGGTGTTTGTCTGAAGTGCCATATCAGTGGTGTTTGTCTGAAGTGCCACATCAGTGGTGTTTGTCTGAAGTGCCATATCTATGGTGTTTGTCTGAAGTGCCATATCAATGGTGTTTGTCTGAAGTGCCATATCTATGGTGTTTGTCTGAAGTGCCATATCAGTGGTGTTTGTCTGAAGTGCCACATCAGTGGTGTTTGTCTGAAGTGCCATATCTATGGTGTTTGTCTGAAGTGCCATATCAATGGTGTTTGTCTGAAGTGCCATATCTATGGTGTTTGTCTGAAGTGCCATATCAATGGTGTTTGTCTGAAGTGCCATATCAATGGTGTTTGTCTGAAGTGCCATATCAATGGTGTTTGTCTGAAGTGCCATATCAGTGGTGTTTGTCTGAAGTGCCATATCAATGGTGTTTGTCTGAAGTGCCACATCAGTGGTGTTTGTCTGAAGTGCCACATCAGTGGTGTTTGTCTGAAGTGCCACATCAGTGGTGTTTGTCTGAAGTGCCACATCAGTGGTGTTTGTCTGAAGTGCCACATCAGTGGTGTTTGTCTGAAGTGCCATATCAATGGTGTTTGTCTGAAGTGCCACATCAGTGGTGTTTGTCTGAAGTGCCATATCAGTGGTGTTTGTCTGAAGTGCCATATCAGTGGTGTTTGTCTGAAGTGCCACATCAATGGTGTTTGTCTGAAGTGCCATATCAATGGTGTTTGTCTGAAGTGCCATATCAGTGGTGTTTGTCTGAAGTGCCATATCAGTGGTGTTTGTCTGAAGTGCCATATCTATGGTGTTTGTCTGAAGTGCCATATCTATGGTGTTTGTCTGAAGTGCCATATCTATGGTGTTTGTCTGAAGTGCCATATCAATGGTGTTTGTCTGAAGTGCCACATCAGTGGTGTTTGTCTGAAGTGCCATATCTATGGTGTTTGTCTGAAGTGCCATATCTATGGTGTTTGTCTGAAGTGCCATATCAATGGTGTTTGTCTGAAGTGCCATATCAGTGGTGTTTGTCTGAAGTGCCACATCAGTGGTGTTTGTCTGAAGTGCCATATCAGTGGTGTTTGTCTGAAGTGCCACATCAATGGTGTTTGTCTGAAGTGCCATATCAGTGGTGTTTGTCTGAAGTGCCATATCAATGGTGTTTGTCTGAAGTGCCATATCAGTGGTGTTTGTCTGAAGTGCCACATCAGTGGTGTTTGTCTGAAGTGCCATATCAATGGTGTTTGTCTGAAGTGCCACATCAGTGGTGTTTGTCTGAAGTGCCATATCTATGGTGTTTGTCTGAAGTGCCACATCAGTGGTGTTTGTCTGAAGTGCCATATCAGTGGTGTTTGTCTGAAGTGCCATATCAGTGGTGTTTGTCTGAAGTGCCACATCAGTGGTGTTTGTCTGAAGTGCCATATCAGTGGTGTTTGTCTGAAGTGCCACATCAATGGTGTTTGTCTGAAGTGCCATATCAGTGGTGTTTGTCTGAAGTGCCATATCAATGGTGTTTGTCTGAAGTGCCATATCAGTGGTGTTTGTCTGAAGTGCCATATCAGTGGTGTTTGTCTGAAGTGCCATATCTGTGGTGTTTGTCTGAAGTGCCATATCAGTGGTGTTTGTCTGAAGTGCCATATCAGTGGTGTTTGTCTGAAGTGCCATATCAATGGTGTTCTTGTAGACACTTCCGCCAGTGGATCAATGTGCTGTGTGACTTCGTACCTCAGATCATCTTCCTGCTGGTCATCTTCGGCTATCTGTGTGCATGCATCTTCGCCAAGTGGATCTTGTTCACCGCTGCCGAGGCTGGAGATGCACCAAACCTTCTCATTGGTTAGTCGTTTCTGCCCTATTTACCGGTACCACTAGCGCCTTCTGGTGTGTTGTGGTTTATGTATTCCAGCATGCAGTTCAATCTTTACCCCTAGTGTTTATTCCAGGATCAAAGAGCAACTTTTATTGATGCTGTTGTGGTCTATGTTTATCAAATAACTGAGCTAAGTCTTGAATGACAACCTCATTGGTTAGACTGAACGTGACACTGCGTACTTGGTCAAGCCAAAATTTCCAACTATTTTCTTGTGGCACAAAAACTTTTTCTTGTATAAATTAATAATATGTATTACAAAGTGCAGCGTTCGAAATAGCAATTGTCCGTTTGTCCAGGACAAGTGATTTTTGGCCCAGACAAGTAAAATGACTCTACATGGTTATCCGGTGGTCAAGTGAAAATTTACATTAAATAGTGACGCGTGCAACATTGCAAACGTTTTATTTGAGGAAATTCAAACGTAAATGAAGTTCGGTAGTAATCGCGCGTGTTCCAATTTTGTTAGTGTGTCGGCGTCTTGTTGTTCCGCCGCCAGTGTGTTGTACGTCAGTGTTCGACCGAGTTTAGTGCCTGCGTTAACATAGTCATCCGCTGAGCGTACTGACCTAGCTCTGTCATACGCGTAGGACAGACTCCGCATCAGCCATCGTTGATCGAGGCTGTATTTCACACAATCGTAAATCGTTCAGTTTCGCCGACGTACAACTTGCTTCCACTCACGGGTCATATTTGATGAACTTTGGAAGTAGTAGACTTTGTATCGCTACCTTTTATTTGAATAATTATATAATTTTAACCATTATTACGCCTAATCCCCCAGCGGACTCGGCAAGTCCAACTTCCAAGTCATCGAACGTTAGCCGATCCAGATCGGTAACAATTTTCAAAACTTGTAACTGGCTTTCCGGTAAATCTATGGTGCTGGTTGATAAACGGAATATCAATGAAATTTCAGAAGTGTTGTTGTATCTATGTAACATTTATTTTAACCATAAATTGCGAGTTTTCGAAACCGAATTATGCAAGACGCGGGGACATTGACATGTCGGCTTCCGCCAACTACAGCGGTCTGCGCGTGGCAGCAACATTACGATATAACTAAATCTATAAATTATTTTCCGCCTGGTAAATGTAATTCGGGCACCGTTAAAACTGTTTTATCATCATTGAAATGGTAATATAACGTTTAGGAAAAAATATGCGTTTGTTTGCTGATGATCAGTTGAATATTATCTTCGTTTGTAAAATACAGAACTTTGTTAATATTGAAGTTCATAGAGGTTTAACAAAATATTATCAGATTAAATAGTTTATTATGATTTTTGTGACAACATTTCCTGGCTTTGCATTGGTCGTATTCTTGGCTGAGTGGCATCTTCAATGACAAACTGATGCCAAGCAGCAATGTTTTATATATAGTTTTCCTTCCTATTTGTTTTATAATGTTGCAAAAACTGTTTATGTTTAATATATATACAGTCGCGCCTCGTTATAACGCGGTAATCAGGGTCCACGAAATGAATCCGCGTTATAAACGAGGCGCATTATAAACTTGGCGGGTTCCCGTATCTGCCGTCAGGGGCGCTACGACGACACCGCTGCTGCACGAAGAACGCCATCGTCGCATCGAAGCCAAAGTGTGCACGTCACGCAGTCTATACGTAGTTTACGAAGCTTATTAAACTACCAGCCAACGTCATTGTGTATTCTGTTTAAATGTCATACACTGTTGGACACTGTTGAACTGAATAAAATTTATGAACTGTGTACCGTTTGTAAATAAAGAACGAACCAACAAGCTACGGGTCAACTGAACGATAATATGGTACCGCTGACGTAAGATCTAAAATGATGACCTGGCACTCAGCAGCCGAATACGCAAATGATTTGACAAACACCGTGTTAGAGTTGATTAAGGATTTAAAGCTATAAGTACGCTCGCAATTGGCTTAGCTTCGTCTTTCAATCAATATCAAAATACCAATTTAGAAAGCACATTTACCATACCGAAGAATATTACGATTCACCAATTCAGATGCGATTGAGGAATTAATATTGCACTTGATTCGTTGCAGTTGTACGTCAACGTTAAATTTATTGTCCGTCAACTAGTCTTTCAAATATACACATGTCGTGGACAAAGACGGGATAACTTCACACAAAACAATCGACAGTTATTACTGTGTTAGTATAGTTTGTCACAGCGCCCATTTCCCCCCTGGCGGCAGAAATTCGGGGTCCACGACCGACCGCGTTATAACCGAATCCGCGTTATACCGGGGCGCGTTATAACGAGGCGCGACTGTATATACCATATTAAACATAAACAGTTTTTGCAACATTATAAAACAAATAGGAAGGAAAACAATATATATATATATATATAAAACATATATTAAACATAAACAGTTTTTGCAACATTATAAAACAAATAGCAAAGAAAACAATTGTCTCATTCCTATCATCGTAATAATTATTTGTTATTAATAAAAGCGTCACTAAAATATTGGTATACATCATGTAACGTGTCTACTTTTAATATTTGTGATGAATAATAATGGACCGGAAAATAGTTGCAAATATAATTTTGCAATTTCAAAATTTGAAGATTAAATCAAATTGTGTCTTTGATCACAAGTCACTCAGATGTACAAGTAGATTTCAATACTTACTTGTCCGCCGGACAAGTAAATATTCTGGCTTATTTCTATCGCTGAAAGTGCAAATAAAAAAGTATATATAAAATGTTGTAATTTATACTTGTGTTTGCCAATGTAACTCAACACTGTCGGTGTAATTTTGCATCGCTGAGCTGATTAACTGTTTTGTTTTAGCGTGTAAGATTTTGTTTGGGATTTTTAGAAGGTTTTCTGTACCCCTTGCAGACTTCATCAACATGTTTCTGATGTCCTACCCCACGAAGCCTTCCAGTGTGGCGGTCTGGTACCCAGGACAAGTAGGTGCCTTCATTCTCCTAAACCACACCTCTAAGTATGTAAGAGACAGGTACACACACACACACACACATACACACACAGACATACGCACGCACGCACGCACGTATGCACGTGCACACACACATACACACACAAGTTCTTCCACTTGAGCTGTGTGGCCAAGACACAGATAGTCTCAATGCTCATTGAACAGCCATTACATATATAATGATATTGCCAACATTGTTCTCCATAATCTTCCTAGCAGAAGAAAGAATACTCGTTCTAACATTTTTGATGCATACTGTATCAAAATGAGAAGAATCGGTTGAACCAGACGAGGTAGTAGAACTTTTAGAACCAGTACACATTTCCAAGCATGTCCTTTGAGTTTGAAAGAAAACTGCAAAGTATCAAATTCGTTTTCCACTTTCATACAAAGAATTCAACTGTTAAGTTACAAGTGCAAAAACTTACTAGAAGAATTGAGCATGTTCTGTTTCATGTATCTATCGTGTGCGTAGTGTTGGTTGCCATGTTCAAACTAAAGATGTTGCCCTTCACAAGCTGGTCTCGTGACTGTGATTGTGTGTGGCTTGTAGAAGGCGATTCAGATCTGCTTCCTGTTGCTGGCCCTCGTCTGTGCCCTGTGGATGCTGTTTGCTAAACCTCTCATCCTGTGGCTGAGATGCAGGAGACAGTATAAGTATGTGAGTACCACTTCACTCTTTCACGGTCACGTGTGTCAGTGTTGTGGGCTGTACAAGTACATCCAGGGAGTAATGGAAAACGAGAAAATATGTTTTTGTGTTGTTTGAAATCAGATTGATCTACAAGGTAGCAGAAATGTGTACAAGAAAATTCAATGGTTATAGAGATATTTTAGTGTGTGGCATATTGACTAAATGCAGACCTCTTTCTGCAGTGTGAATGGTATGTGTTGTAGGTGTTTCATGTGGAGGCGGGCGGTGTGAGTGGTGTGTGTTGTAGGTGTTTCATGTGGAGGCGGGCAGTGTGAGTGGTGTGTGTTGTAGGTGTTACATGTGGAGGCGGGCAGTGTGAGTGGTGTGTGTTGTAGGTGTTTCATGTGGAGGCGGGCAGTGCGAGTGGTGTGTGTTGTAGGTGTTACATGTGGAGGCGGGCAATGCGAGTGGTGTGTGTTGTAGGTGTTACATGTGGAGGTGGGCAGTGTGAATGGCGTATGTTGTAGGTGTTTCATGTGGAGGTGGGCAGTGTGAATGGTGTGTGTTGTAGGTGTTACATGTGGAGACAGGCAGTGTGAGTGGTGTGTGTTGTAGGTGTTACATGTGGAGGCGGGCAATGTGAATGGCGTGTGTTGTAGGTGTTACATGTGGAGGCGGGCAATGGGAATGGCGTGTGTTGTAGGTGTTACATGTGGAGGCGGGCAGTGTGAGTGGTGTGTGTTGTAGGTGTTACATGTAGAGGCGGGCAGTGTGATTGGTGTGTGTTGTAGGTGTTTCATGTGGAGGCAGGCAGTGTGAGTGGTGTGTGTTGTAGGTGTTTCATTTGGAGGCAGGCAGTGTGAGTGGTGTGTGTTGTAGGTGTTGCATGTGGAGGCGGGCAATGTGAATGGCGTGTGGTGTAGGTGTTACATGTGGAGGCGGGCAATGTGAATGGCGTGTGTTGTAGGTGTTACATGTGGAGGCGGGCCGTATAAATGGCATGTGTTGTAGGTGTTACATGTGGAGGCAGGCCGTATGAATGGCATGTGTTGTAGGTGTTACATGTGGAGGCAGGCAGTGTGAATGGCATGTGTTGTAGGTGTTACATGTGGAGGCGGGCCGTATAAATGGCATGTGTTGTAGGTGTTACATGTGGAGGCAGGCCGTATGAATGGCATGTGTTGTAGGTGTTACATGTGGAGGCAGGCAGTGTGAATGGCATGTGTTGTAGGTGTTACATGTGGAGGCGGGCAGTGCGAGTGGTGTGTGTTGTAGGTGTTACATGTGGAGGTGGGCAGTGTGAATGGCGTATGTTGTAGGTGTTACATGTGGAGGCGGGCAGTGTGAGTGGTGTGTGTTGTAGGTGTTACATGTGGAGGCGGGCAGTGTGAATGGTGTGTGTTGTAGGTGTTACATGTGGAGGCGGGCAATGTGAATGGCGTGTGTTGTAGGTGTTACATGTGGAGGCGGGCAATGTGAATGGCGTGTGTTGTAGGTATTACATGTGGAGGCGGGCCGTATAAATGGCATGTGTTGTAGGTGTTACATGTGGAGGCGGGCCGTATGAATGGCATGTGTTGTAGGTGTTACATGTGGAGGCAGGCAGTGTGAATGGCATGTGTTGTAGGTGTTACATGTGGAGGCGGGCAGTGCGAGTGGTGTGTGTTGTAGGTGTTACATGTGGAGGTGGGCAATGTGAATGGCGTGTGTTGTAGGTGTTACATGTGGAGGCGGGCAATGTGAATGGCGTGTGTTGTAGGTGTTACATGTGGAGGCGGGCCGTATAAATGGCATGTGTTGTAGGTGTTACATGTGGAGGCAGGCCGTATGAATGGCATGTGTTGTAGGTGTTACATGTGGAGGCAGGCAGTGTGAATGGCATGTGTTGTAGGTGTTACATGTGGAGGCGGGCAGTGCGAGTGGTGTGTGTTGTAGGTGTTACATGTGGAGGTGGGCAGTGTGAATGGCGTATGTTGTAGGTGTTACATGTGGAGGCGGGCAGTGTGAGTGGTGTGTGTTGTAGGTGTTACATGTGGAGGCGGGCAGTGTGAATGGTGTGTGTTGTAGGTGTTACATGTTGAGGCGGGCCGTATAAATGGCATGTGTTGTAGGTGTTACATGTGGAGGCAGGCAGTGTGAATGGCATGTGTTGTAGGTGTTACATGTGGAGGCGGGCAGTGCGAGTGGTGTGTGTTGTAGGTGTTACATGTGGAGGTGGGCAGTGTGAATGGCGTATGTTGTAGGTGTTACATGTGGAGGCGGGCAGTGTGAGTGGTGTGTGTTGTAGGTGTTACAGGTGGAGGCGGGCAGTGTGTGTGGTGTGTGTTGTAGGTGTTACATGTGGAGGAGGGCAGTGTAAGTGATGTGTGTTGTAGGTGTTACATGTGGAAGAGGGCTGTGTGAACCGTGATGCTGACACAGACAGTGGCACGGTGTTGTCGTCGGAGAGTTCCCAGACAAGTCAGTCAGCAATGCTGGGGGACACTTCCAGCGCAGACCAGGTGGGACAGTTTGACAACTAATCATACCCATAATGAACCGAATTTAACATGATACCCAACATTGGACATTTTTGTTTTTAAGAGCATCTACTAAGAAATAAACTGTTGTGTTTATGTTAATTTGTTGTAGTTTAAATTTTATTGAAAATGGATTAAGTTGATACAGTTGTAAATGTATTGATTATGCTATTACTTTAGTCGAGTACTTTGCATTGAATGGTCCTTGCCCCTTCCAACTGTTGTCTGCATTCAATTGCTGTCTGCTGTAGTGTGACATTGGCAAGGTGTTTATTCAGTTGTTGTCTACTGTAGTGTGACATTGGCGAGGTGTTCATTCAACAGTTGTCTGCTGTAGCATGACATTGGTGAGGTGTTCATTCAGTTGTTGTCTGCTGTAATGTAACATTGGTGAGGTGTTCATCCAACTGTTGTCTGCTGTAGTGTGACATTGGCCAGGTGTTCATTCAGTTGTTGTCTGCTGTAGTGTGACATTGGCATGGTGTTCATTCAGTTGTTATCTTCTGTAGTGTGATATTGGCGAGGTGTTCATTCAGTTGTTGTCTGCTGTAATGTGACATTGGTGAGGTGTTCATCCAACTGTTGTCTGCTGTAGCATGACATTGGCGAGGTGTTCATTCAGTTGTTGTCTGCTGTAGTGTGACATTGGCATGGTGTTCATTCAGTTGTTATCTTCTGTAGTGTGATATTGGCGAGGTGTTCATTCAGTTGTCTGCTGTAATGTGACATTGGTGAGGTGTTCATCCAACTGTTGTCTGCTGTAGTGTGACATTGTCCAGGTGTTCATTCAGTTGTTGTCTGCTGTAGTGTGACATTGGCATGGTGTTCATTCAGTTGTTATCTTCTGTAGTGTGATATTGGCGAGGTATTCATTCAGTTGTTGTCTGCTGTAATGTGACATTGGTGAGGTGTTCATCCAACTGTTGTCTGCTGTAGTGTGACATTGGCCAGGTGTTCATTCAGTTGTTGTCTGCTGTAGTGTGACATTGGCATGGTGTTCATTCAGTTGTTATCTTCTGTAGTGTGATATTGGCGAGGTATTCATTCAGTTGTTATCTGCTGTAGTGTGACATTGGTGAGGTGTTCATCCAACTTTTGTGTGCTGTAATGTGACATTGGCGAGGTGTTTATTCAGTTGTTGTCTGCTGTAGTGTGACATTGACGAGGTGTTCATTCAGTCGTTATCTTCTGTAGTGTGACATTGGCGAGGTGTTCATTCAGTTGATGTCTGCTGTAGTGTGACATTAGAGAGGTGTTCATTCAGTTGATGTCTACTGTAGTGTGACATTGGAGAGGTGTTCATTCAGTTGATGTCTGCTGTAGTGTGACATTGGAGAGGTGTTCATTCAGTTGATGTCTACTGTAGTGTGACATTGGAGAGGTGTTCATTCAGTTGATGTCTGCTGTAGTGTGACATTGGAGAGGTGTTCATTCAGTTGATGTCTACTGTAGTGTGACATTGGAGAGGTGTTCATTCAGTTGATGTCTACTGTAGTGTGACATTGGAGGTGTTCATTCAGTTGATGTCTACTGTAGTGTGACATTAGAGAGGTGTTCATTCAGTTGATGTCTACTGTAGTGTGACATTGGAGAGGTGTTCATTCAGTTGATGTCTGCTGTAGTGTGACATTGGAGAGGTGTTCATCCAACAAGCCATCCATGCCATTGAGTATTGTCTCGGCTGCGTCTCTCACACTGCCTCCTATCTGCGACTCTGGGCACTGAGTCTTGCACATGCTGGTCAGTACCACAACATCAATCGTGACTGAGACCATGTGATTGGTCAAGGATTCTCCATAAATGCGACCATCCACCATGTAATGAGTCTCGTTTAACTAACAATCACTGCGAGATACAGGCTGAAAATTAAGTTGAAGAGTTGACGGTATATTTTGGGTTTTTAACTGCTGCTAAGAGATTATATAAAAACAAGTCAAGTCTGTAAAAATATTTTACTGTCCATAACATAACCTCAGATGAATATGTGCATTCTCAAACTTTTGGAGCAAGAAGAAGTTAAGAACTATATAACTGCACATTTAACTGGTTTAATAAAACTGCATACATTTCTTTAAATGGTCGTAAGAACAGATTATGACCATTACATTTGGTAACTTGTAATTGCAAGGCCAACATTTATCATTCAGCCCATTGAATTTTTCAGTCACAAAAAATATGTCGGTGTATCACGTAGAATTCAAGTGGAACACCACTAGTTAGTGTACTCAGAAATCAGAATCAATTTATTTGACCTGTAAATACGATACATATACAACGAATAATACAAGTAATAGATAAAGTCGGGAGACTCCCATTAAGATATATAATATCGCTAGCACAGGAGCCACCCCATAAATATAAACAACAACAACATTTACATGTCACAAATCAGAATAGCATATGACTTGTTTTTATAGTTTATAATTACTCAGTGTATCAACATGCATACATAATACAAGGACTGATTATATGTACTCGTGTAAATATGGACGTACATATGGATATTTAGGTATACATTCTAATACGTATTACGAATTAGAAATAAAGCAATTATAGATACGACAAGTGGATTCATAATTTAAAATAAAAACGTTTTTGTGTATGATGAAAAACCATATAGACTGTGGGTATAAATGTTATTAATGATAATACTTGGTGTATTGTTAACTGTCTCTACTATGTTGTGTCTAATGCATTTTTTTGCAAATTCATCTCTGAATCTGGACATATACAGATTATTTCTTTCACGTGTGCAGTGCTGATGAATATTATAAATGTGTGTGTTTGGAAAAACATTGAAGTAGTAGGGTAAATGATTGTTAATTAATTTATAGTAAAATTGTAATTGTTGGATTTTATAAATGTCATCCAACTTTGGCAACTGAAGTCTTTTAAAAATAGGACTTGTGTGAACATTATATTTACTTAAGGATATCATTCGTATTGCTTTTTTCTGTAAATTGAAATTTCTATGTGCCTGATGACCCCATAAAAGTAAGCCATAATTAATATGAGGGAAAATAAGAGCATTGTACATAATATATAATGTATTAGGTGGTAACAAGTGTTTAAGTTGATTTAGTACACCTATTGTTTTATATATTTTATTTGCTATTTTGTTTGTGTGACTCTGCCAGTTTAACATATAGGATTCAACAGGCACATTTATGGAAATAATTTATGTTGTTCAGTTTACAACCTTAGACAGCACAGTATGTGCATATCTAACAGACGCTAACTGTCTGTGTTCTACAGAGTTGTCCGAGGTACTGTGGAACATGGTCTTCCGAAAAGGGCTGAACGTGCGTGGACCAGTCGGCAGCATGGCCATCTTCCTGGTCTTTCTTCCATTCGCCTTCCTTACCGTGTCCATCCTGCTACTGATGGAGGGACTGTCTGCCTTCCTACACACTCTCAGGCTGCACTGGTGGGTTGGGGGGTCCATAACATGCATGTGTGTGTGTGTGTGTGTGTGTGTGTGTGTGTGTGTGTGTGTACGTGCGTGTGGTGCGTATGTGGTGTTTGTGTGTGTGCGTGCATGCGATACCCCGTGTCAAAATAAAAAAAGCATAAAACTTCAAAGCACGCAAAAGTGTCCACTAGCATGTCTACACAATTTCAATTCCACAGAGATCATCTAGTTCTAATTTACTTTTTGTTCCTAGAATCAATACTAATTTTGTAACTAGGGCATTTCCTGTTGCTGCACCAACTCTCTGGAATATGCTCCTTCTTTGTGTTAGATCAGTTAAAAATATTATACAATTTTGCCGTCATTTAAAATCTTACCTTTATAACTTTGCATATCCACCTTAGCTCCCTGGCGTATCGATCCATCTGTTAACGACTTTAATATGGTTTATCGATTCTGATATTGACTAACCCTTTTGTATTGATGCGCCTCTCAGCTTGATTTCCGAGGATTTAGGCGCAAAAGACGTTACCTTATTATTATTCTAAACAGACCCACATTCTGTATTATAATATAGATTACTGTTATTTTGGGCTTTTGTTATGTAACAATGACTTGGCCTGTCCATGTCCATAAATTGGTTGTGCGCGCATGATTCGAAAGGTCCACAATATAGTTATTTAGTATCCTAAATAAGAGTTCCTCCAAGATTTGAGATGACCCCCACTACCACTAGAACATCCTATCCCAGTCCATAATGCACCGCTACATCACATGTACAGTGCTTTCAATTGTTGCGCCATTAAGAGAGACACATGTAGTTTCCAGAGCTCAGGTAAATTACTGAAAACAGTCCGCTTCAGGGAAGTATTTCACCAACAATACATGTATTCTTCTATTGTGTTGTTAACTAATAAATGTGTAACTTTTACTGGTTTCATTATAACATAACACATACAGTAAATCTTGTCTAAGTCGGATTCACCTAAATCGGATCTTCACTCAACTCGGGACAGAATTCCAAGGAACGGTTGATTTGTAATGTATTTCCCATAAAAATCTTTGTCTAAGTCGGATTGTTTAAATCGGATCTTCACCTAACTCGGAATAACTGAGTCGGTCCATTTGATCTGAGATAATGTGTTTTTCCTTGCCTAAGTGGGATCGCAGTATTCAACAAAATCACTTGGTTGCTTGGAGTATATGTGCCAGATGAAAAGTGAAACGGCTATTCCAAAAAACAATCCAGACCGCCACAGCAATGTACATAAACGTCACGACTTCACTCGTTTAATACAACTAGCATCACCAAGCCAATGGACGCTGGTATAACCAAGAACATGACTTCATTACCGGTACAGGTAATGAAGTCACCAGGAGACTAGATGCATCAGAAGTAGTTGCACCATTCTCTCAAGAAGTTGAACTATGTTGGACGTTGTCATTGCTCTGAAACCAGCGTGGAACAAACTGAAACTGGAAACACTCCTACAAAAAACGGGATTCGTCTAAGGTGTTGGGCGTCAAGACAATGATGAAGACGAAGCAGCTCCTTCGTTCAGAAACGTACAGAATAAGCTCCACGAGATGTATGGAGAGGTTGTTTGCACGATGGACGACTGTGTTGGCGTGGACGAGACAGCAGAAGCGTTGGTTACTCCAAATAACGAGCAGATCATTGAAACCGTACAACACTCGGTTGGTTTACTGAGCGATGACGAGGGCGACGAAGTCTCAGTGTCAGAAGATAAGATAACAAAACTCAGTGGCAGACATGCTGCTTAATGGACGCTAATTAAGACATTCTAGTTCAATGTTCGTGAAATTGAAGAGTTGACCGACAAGTAGAGGCCGTTATCATGAGATAGAACATGACTGACATTTACAATCAATAATAATTAACGTGCCAAAATGAAGCATGAAACTGTTCCAATACTGCATAATGTTGTATGTTGCTTGTGGACATCAACATATATGTAGAATTACCGCAGTATCCAGTCACTTTCAAGCGTTATTCACAGTTACCTAAGGGCTTTTAGAGCGTAGCGTTTGGCGCTGGGATATGTCATCTTCGGCTAAGTCGGATTTTTGCGTAACTCAGATTAAATCACTCGGTCCGATTGAATCCGACTTAGGCAAGGTTTACTGTAGTTCCTTCACATTGTCAGCATGGAATTACTTCTGTATTCCTAGGTAACGCACACGTGCGTTCGTTCCCAGCAATATGTATGCTATCGATGTTTGTTAAGTTCCTGATATATAAACTACGTTAATCTTATAGATGGAACTTTGTTAAATCTTTTAGATATCTCAGGTAATATCTTTTTCTACGGTGGTCATTCTTTCGGCCTGGTACGCCCGCCGGCAAACTAACTTAAACACCAGCTGCCAGTGTTTTGGGGCGAGTGGCCTAGAGTCTGGAACAACGTCAGCTGCCAGTCATATGACCCCCATTGGAATACTCTAAGACTACAAGTACTTGGCCATTTATGTTACCGAATTGGTCAGTAGCAAATTGCCTAAAACTAATATGAGGAGTTGTGTTCTAAAATATGATTTATCCATTTTGTTGGAGATATGTGATGCAAACACACAATGTAAGTGATCAGATTTCTTTTGGAATAGCAACTAGACCACTCTGGGAACTGAAAATAAACATCTTTCACTATTGGGTATCATGTTTTCACAAACGTGAGCCAGAATAAACAAAACCTCAACTTGCAGGTGCCACGGCTCCTCTTTTATTAATGAGATTTGGATTCCCATATGTCATTTAGTCTATACGCCAAATTTCAAAGCTGTGATAAATATTCACAAGTTTATGAGCCCCTGAAAATGGTATTTTAGCTCATCGCGACAAATCTGATAACACTTGCGAAACTTTAGATCTCTGCCAAAATTTGGAACATCGTCACATGAAGCTCAAATTTTCAGGATAAGCTATATAAAAAATCAGCCAATTCTAAGACGGTGTGATGGAAAGTTGCCAGAAAATGTGTTCATCTGACACGGAGTGACCCATATATATATATATATACCAGGTATATATATATATATATATGTACACACATAGATCCAGTTGTAGGTAGAACAAGATAATTTGATAATCTTCTACTACATTAATAGGAGACAGTGGATATAATTTTTCAGAAGACTTAAATCATGTCATGCCTCTGTGGTTACCACAGAATAGGTGATGATTTTGAGCTGTGCCGTAGCACCTTACAGTCTTGCATGATTTGGAATAGGAAACAGCAGTTAGTAGACACATAGCCATAGGCACATAATGGCTTACTGTCTTCTTTGTAAGACAAGTGGCGGTGAACAAACTGCACAAGTTTGAAACACTGACAGATGGATGTTAAGTCACACCTCGTACAACAGTCGGACACTGTTTTACCATACTACAACCCAGTTAATAATAATAATAACTTTATTTAGACACTCAAATCCAAAGTAGAACTCTGTTCAGTAGTGTTGACAATAGTTGTTAGAAATTATAAGAAATAAATATAATAATTATAGAAATAAAACATAAACACATATAGCTAAGGCTTTGTTATAATCAGTGTTATAATCCAATAATGACCAACTGTGTGTAAGTTCCATGTCTTTGATGTGGATGTACTGAGTGAATCAAGAGATGATGTCGTTCAACTGGTGTAGCTATACATATCAGCACGAGTGAATCAAGAGATGATGTCGTTCAACTGGTGTAGCTATACATATCAGCACGACTGAATCAAGAGATGATGTCGTTCAACTGGTGTAGCTATACATATCAGCACGAGTGAATCAAGAGATGATGTCGTTCAACTGGTGTAGCTATACATACCAGCACGAGTGAATCAAGAGATGATGTCGTTCAACTGGTGTAGCTATACATATCAGCACGACTGAATCAAGAGATGATGTCGTTCAACTGGTGTAGCTATACATATCAGCACGAGTGAATCAAGAGATGATGTCGTTCAACTGGTGTAGCTATACATATCAGCACGAGTGAATCAAGAGATGATGTCGTTCAACTGGTGTAGCTATACATACCAGCACGAGTGAATCAAGAGATGATGTCTTTCAACTGGTGTAGCTATACATACCAGCACGAGTGAATCAAGAGATGATGTCGTTCAACTGGTGTAGCTATACATACCAGCACGAGTGAATCAAGAGATGATGTCGTTCAACTGGTGTAGCTATACATACCAGCACGAGTGAATCAAGAGATGATGTCGTTCAACTGGTGTAGCTATACATATCAGCACGAGTGAATCAAGAGATGATGTCGTTCAACTGGTGTAGCTATACATATCAGCACGAGTGAATCAAGAGATGATGTCGTTCAACTGGTGTAGCTATACATATCAGCACGAGTGAATCAAGAGATGATGTCGTTCAACTGGTGTAGCTATACATACCAGCACGAGTGAATCAAGAGATGATGTCGTTCAACTGGTGTAGCTATACATACCAGCACGAGTGAATCAAGAGATGATGTCGTTCAACTGGTGTAGCTATACATATCAGCACGAGTGAATCAAGAGATGATGTCGTTCAACTGGTGTAGCTATACATATCAGCACGAGTGAATCAAGAGATGATGTCGTTCAACTGGTGTAGCTATACCTACCAGCACGAGTGAATCAAGAGATGATGTCGTTCAACTGGTGTAGCTATACCTACCAGCACGAGTGAATCAAGAGATGATGTCGTTCAACTGGTGTAGCTATACATATCAGCACGAGTGAATCAAGAGATGATGTCGTTCAACTGGTGTAGCTATACATATCAGCACGAGTGAATCAAGAGATGATGTCGTTCAACTGGTGTAGCTATACATATCAGCACGAGTGAATCAAGAGATGATGTCGTTCAACTGGTGTAGCTATACATATCAGCACGAGTGAATCAAGAGATGATGTCGTTCAACTGGTGTAGCTATACATACCAGCACGAGTGAATCAAGAGATGATGTCGTTCAACTGGTGTAGCTATACATACCAGCACGAGTGAATCAAGAGATGATGTCGTTCAACTGGTGTAGCTATACATATCAGCACGAGTGAATCAAGAGATGATGTCGTTCAACTGTTGTAGCTATACCTACCAGCACGAGTGAATCGAGATGATGTCGTTCAACTGGTGTAGCTATACCTACCAGCACGAGTGAATCAAGAGATGATGTCGTTCAACTGGTGTAGCTATACCTACCAGCACGAGTGAATCAAGAGATGATGTCGTTCAACTGGTGTAGCTATACCTACCAGCACGAGTGAATCAAGAGATGATGTCGTTCAACTGGTGTAGCTATACCTACCAGCACGAGTGAATCAAGAGATGATGTCGTTCAACTGGTGTAGCTATACATACCAGCACGAGTGAATCAAGAGATGATGTCGTTCAACTGGTGTAGCTATACATACCAGCACGAGTGAATCAAGAGATGATGTCTTTCAACTGGTGTAGCTATACATACCAGCACGAGTGAATCAAGAGATGATGTCGTTCAACTGGTGTAGCTATACATACCAGCACGAGTGAATCAAGAGATGATGTCGTTCAACTGGTGTAGCTATACGTACCAGCACGAGTGAATCAAGAGATGATGTCGTTCAACTGGTGTAGCTGTACGTACCAGCACGAGTGAATCAAGAGATGATGTCGTTCAACTGGTGTAGCTGTACGTACCAGCACGAGTGAATCAAGAGATGATGTCGTTCAACTGGTGTAGCTGTACGTACCAGCACGAGTGAATCAAGAGATGATGTCGTTCAACTGGTGTAGCTGTACGTACCAGCACGAGTGAATCAAGAGATGATGTCGTTCAACTGGTGTAGCTATACGTACCAGCACGAGTGAATCAAGAGATGATGTCGTTCAACTGGTGTAGCTATACGTACCAGCACGAGTGAATCAAGAGATGATGTCGTTCAACTGGTGTAGCTATACGTACCAGCACGAGTGAATCAAGAGATGATGTCGTTCAACTGGTGTAGCTATACGTACCAGCACGAGTGAATCAAGAGATGATGTCGTTCAACTGGTGTAGCTATACGTACCAGCACGAGTGAATCAAGAGATGATGTCGTTCAACTGGTGTAGCTATACGTACCAGCACGAGTGAATCAAGAGATGATGTCGTTCAACTGGTGTAGCTATACGTACCAGCACGAGTGAATCAAGAGATGATGTCGTTCAACTGGTGTAGCTATACGTACCAGCACGAGTGAATCAAGAGATGATGTCGTTCAACTGGTGTAGCTATACGTACCAGCACGAGTGATTCAAGAGATGATGTCGTTCAACTGGTGTAGCTATACGTACCAGCACGAGTGAATCAAGAGATGATGTCGTTCAACTGGTGTAGCTATACGTACCAGCACGAGTGAATCAAGAGATGATGTCGTTCAACTGGTGTAGCTATACGTACCAGCACGAGTGAATCAAGAGATGATGTCGTTCAACTGGTGTAGCTATACGTACCAGCACGAGTGAATCAAGAGATGATGTCGTTCAACTGGTGTAGCTATACGTACCAGCACGAGTGAATCAAGAGATGATGTCGTTCAACTGGTGTAGCTATACGTACCAGCACGAGTGAATCAAGAGATGATGTCGTTCAACTGGTGTAGCTATACGTACCAGCACGAGTGAATCAAGAGATGATGTCGTTCAACTGGTGTAGCTATACGTACCAGCACGAGTGAATCAAGAGATGATGTCGTTCAACTGGTGTAGCTATACGTACCAGCACGAGTGAATCAAGAGATGATGTCGTTCAACTGGTGTAGCTATACGTACCAGCACGAGTGAATCAAGAGATGATGTCGTTCAACTGGTGTAGCTATACGTATCAGCACGAGTGAATCAAGAGATGTTGTCGTTCAACTGGTGTAGCTATACATATCAGCACGAGTGAATCAAGAGATGATGTCGTTCAACTGGTGTAGCTATACATATCAGCACGAGTGAATCAAGAGATGATGTCGTTCAACTGGTGTAGCTATACATATCAGCACGAGTGAATCAAGAGATGATGTCGTTCAACTGGTGTAGCTATACATACCAGCACGAGTGAATCAAGAGATGATGTCGTTCAACTGGTGTAGCTATACATACCAGCACGAGTGAATCATACTTCCCAAATCAGTAACATCAGGAATATATTTCATATTATTTGTATCAAGGTAAAGGGACAACTGATTATTGTCTCTAGACATATGAATATAAAATACATTGCTGAATCACTTTTTCAACATATAGACTTGATAATTCACCACTCACATGGGAGAACTAAAGGTACAACTGGAATCTAACAATGCTTACTGTATGTCGTACCTCAACAGGAAGTTGATGGACTGCTTAAAAATATGAAACAACAAGTATACTAGTTGAAACTGTACAGGCTCTACCCTAACGGGAGACCTGCTTGGTGAGTGGCAATAATCACATGGATGGAGAGCTTCAGTAACCTTCTCCAAACAATGCTCATTTCATGTTTGGATTGGGGGGACACAGTGATTGGAGATAATCTAGATACCTATATTACAGTCCACATTAATATAATCTCACATCCGCTGGTTTATCCGACAGGTATTGACAATTCTACAGTTCTATCATACTGAATGACAGAAGTACAACAATGAAGTATACGTTTGATCACATTGTTCAACGAGTATTTACACTCCAGTTTGTCAACAACATGGATTAGTCTTAACACCCAACAGTTCACATAACACGACTTTTGTGACGTATATGTTATTTCTGGTAATTCACAACACACTGGTATATCCTGTGGTGGGAGAGTGCCATCTGGTTGAAACACATTTTCCCTGTAGTTTACACATTACCATAAACCAGCACTACAAGTTGGGTATCAATGGACATCAGTTGGAGACAACGATGGTCAGCATTCGATTTCTCAAATAATTGTGGACTGGGATACGGATCTCTAGTGGTAGTTAGGGGTCATCTCAAATCTTGGAGGAACTCTTCTTTAGGATGCTAACTAACTATATTGCGGACCTCTCGAATTATGTGCGCGCATAACCCATTTACGGACATGGACAGGTATGTTATTTACAAAAACATTTTAATACTTAAAATTTGATTTCATTCTTGTTTTGGAAGTTTAGTTAAGGTTTGATTGCTTCTGTCTTAAGGTTTGATTGTTCCTGTTTTATGGTTTAATTGCTCGTCTTAAGGTTTGATTGCTCCTGTCTTAAGGTTTGATTGCTCCTGTCTTAAGGATTGATTGCTCGTCTTAAGGTTTGATTGATTTGCTCGTCTTAAGGTTTGATTGCTCCTGTCTTAAGGTTTGATTGCTACTGTCTTAAGGTGTGATTGATTTGCTCGTCTTAAGGTTTGATTGGTCCTGTCTTAAGGTGTGATTGCTCCTGTCTTAAGGTTTGATTGCTCTTGTCTTAAGGTTTGATTGTTCTTGTTTTATGGTTTAATTGCTCTTGTTTTAGGGTCGAGTTTCAAAGCAAGTTCTACAAAGGTGAGGGTGTAGCCTTCATTCCCTTCAGCTTCAGAACTCTGCTCGAGAACAGAAACGACCTCATTCGCAGCTGAAAGTACCACCCGTGAAGGACCTACATGGGACCAACTACCATGGATGTGCAGCGAGATGTAAACACGAGCAGGATCAGCATGTGACCCATGTCTGTTGTAGCTGCATCACTGCTCAATCAACACCAGTGCCTTGTATCTTGGAAACTCTGAATACTGTCTTGCATTCTCCAAAGAAATGCTTTGTATCGAAGACCAGATGATGATAAGACATTTAAAACACACGTATATATATTCCGCATTGTCATAGAAGACTGTCCACTTGACCATTCCATCCACACAGGGAAGTAATCTGAGCTTATAAGAACTACACTATGTCGCTGTTAGTGTAAAATAACCCATGCATAGAACAATGCAACTTATAATTTATTTAGAATTTACTGATGATTGCAAAGCAGATCAAATGATATCATGTTATATTATTTTGTGAATATCAAAGGAAAACTTAGTGTGCTTCCAAGCAGAAGGGCAAAGGAGGTATCATTACGAGGCATCATTCTCAGAAGCGAGATCTGCAATTAGATGACAGGAATCATGAATAAACTTGTTGTAAACAATAACATATTCAACTTGGTCCATACATGCTACATTAGACCTGATGTGGGGCCAGGGTCTAACAATTATACTGTGTTCCAATGGGCTTGTGTTTAGTGTGAATACAACTCCATGACCCCTACATGACCCAATTTACCAGTGGTCAAGTGGGGCTACCTTTCAATTTTCCAGTTGCCCACATAGTATTAACGGTAAACAAGGTGATTGGAACACGGCATTACCCGCACTGCTCTGCTTGTTGCCATAATTATACTTATTGTGGTCTACAACACACAAATATAAAAAATACATCACGTCATTGTTGACGCATTTTTCACTGATCTAATGATGGTTTTAGTTTTAACATTTGTTTTTGTTTGGTGATATTTGCAGTGTGATAGACAGCATATTGGTTTGATGTGATGCGTTATAAATTGCCTTTTTATTCATGTACCAGTGCAGCCTGTCTTGTTATTGTTACAGTGAATGCTTCGAGCCCTGTAGACATATGTATTTATTAAGTGAGCCTCATCAAACACAAACTGGAAAATTGTGACGTCATCTGATGAATAAAGAGAAAACTCTGTAATATATAATGTTTGCTTCCGGGTGATTAAAACACCTGGCTGTATTTTGTTGTTCCCTTTCTCATACTGACAAGCCTAGTTTTACCTTCACATAGCTCATTAAACAGGTAAATTCTTATATAGCACTTTACAGCAGACCTGTTCAACCAAACACCATCTCTACCTCTCTGGGAAGCATTCAGCCATGATGTAATTACTGCAGACTTAAAATATCCACCACTGTCTATAGCCCGGTACTGACTGAACTGCAGCAATTTAGGGTCAGTGAACTTGCCCAAGGTTGAAAATGGCAACAAACAACCCAGAATCTTTTGATCGAGTCATGCTCTGACCACTATGCTACCATGTCCCACTGATTGTTCTCGTGGCTGGTTGTCTGTTCATGTGGTATACCTGTCTGTAGTGACTGAGATGTGTTGGACAGAAACGCTGTTGGAATTAGATTACTTGCATCCTTCACGTCACTAAATCACGGGCATACAGCAACTTGGATTTGGCCAACACCAGAAATAAGTCCAACAACACATTTCATTGTAACTTATCATTTATGTCACACAACTTATGGCCGTGTTTCCTAGCATCACAATACTTTAATTTGTACTTCAGAAGAATAAATACCTGTATAATTAGACATCGTCTGGGCGCCATAATTACATTCACACAGCAACAGTTTCATACAAATGTATATCTACAACGACGATATATATTTCCCACAAATCATTCACACACTTTCCACATTTGCTCATTGTCAATGCGTGACCTAGATGTTCTTGAAGCCTGGCGACGTGCCATACATAAAGAGGTCCATGGTCGGGGAGAAAGCTTTGTTGTAAGAAGACATCTCAGAAGTCTTGTGTAGACTGCTGCTCATGCCGTCTATGTAATGGTCTTCCTCATCCTGAAAACAATGCACATGGCAACATCACTTACCCTGGGTGTGACAGCCCCACTTACCCTGGGTGTGACATAACATAACTTGGGTTAAATTACATGTTATACAGTGTAATAAAAACAATTATTACTGTAATTAGTGAAATACCAAATTTTTTATTAACCATTTTCTTATGCAGATTTAAATGTTTGTAACCTGACGGTATATTGGTAGCACTTTTGGCAATAGACTAGTATAATTAAATCCAATATGGAAGACACTGATCAGTTAAGCCCATCAAGCACTCACAAATGAACTGGATTTTATGTGACATATAAATAGGATATAGACATATTAAAACATCCTACATGGGAGTATACTGACAAAACAAGCTCGATGTAAAATATTGATTTATAGTACATAAAATAATATTAAAATACTCATTAATCTTTACACACAACCTTGTATTGAACAATGCGTGGAAACAACCTTGACCTTAGGATCCTCTCAGAATGTTGATGTCCGACATCATACAAAATTACTTCATTTGGGGAGGGAGAGAGAGAGGGAGAGAGGGTCAGAGGCAGTTTTGTTTGATGTCGGACATTGATATCTGATGCTTTGACCGATACTCCTAATATATTGATATCATTATATCAATGTTTACAAACGTTTGTTTGAGAGGATGGGATGGGGGGGCTGAAGTCAGATGAAAGTAATTTTGACATAGACATTCTAAGATGATCCTTTATGTGGATGCATTGGGCTAAGACTGACGCGACATGGACATTGTCTCACCTCTGAGTTTGAGTCGTCATGCGTCACCTGAGCCAGTACACCGTCGTACTCGCGGTAGAGAGGCACAACATACCTGCCCGACCTGGAGCACAGCAAAACTACCCGTCAACATCACCTCCGTAATTCCAATATGGAAATAAAAACAAGGCATTAGCTAAAATACGTTTTCCATGTGTACACAAAGTTTAACATTGTATGTAACATTTGAAAAATACAGAAAAATTAATTTGGAGCATAAATTAGATTTTAAACCCATCTGTAGCAATTCCCAAGGAAAATTTTAATTTAATGAGCTAGGCGATCGCGTGGTATCGTAACGTCACATACGACTCACACTCGCAGCAGGCCGACCCTTTCTATGCATTCAGAGCATGTTTACAAGGATAGTTCTGGGGTCGAATTTCTGTCGGTCCTGCTAACTTGGTTGGTAAAGGCGTTGGTTCCTTGGCATTTATTTTGCAATCGGGCGACGCCGGTTCAATCCCAACACCAAACCATTGATTTTCTTTATACTTTTTTGTTTATGTTTTCACCAAGTAATATAAACCAAATCATTTTATATACTATGATGCACTATTTGTAAATATTTTTGTAGTAATTATTTATTCGCCACAAAAATGAAAATATGGTAATTATATATAACGATGTTTCTAAATTGTATTTATCCAGACAGATCACCATTTGTTTTCACATATATAATTACAATATTTTACCGTACAATATATACATACAGTTAATAAATGATATATCCATTACGTTATATTTGTTTAGATAAATAAAATTTAAAAACATCGTTATATAATTCCCAGTTTTAATTTTTTAGACGAATAAATAATTACTACAAAAATAAAAATTTACAAACAGTGCATCATAGTATAACAATTATTTGGTTTATATTACTTGGTGGAAACATAAACAAAAAAGTGTAAAGAAAATCAATGGTTTGGTGTCGGGATTGAACCGGCGTCGCCCGATTACAAAATAAATGCCACCGAACCAACGCCTTTACCAACTAAGCTAGCAGGACCGACAGAAATTCGTTGGCTGATTTAAGTTGTTATGATAAATTGTACAACTCCTCCTTCATATATCGATATTCTAGTGATATTATAAGATTATACACGTTACTTTCTATAGTTGGATACAATATATGTTTGTTATGTATTTTTATTGGTGTACATTATCTTCCGATTTTCCAAATTCATCACTTCAGTCACTGCAAATACATCAACAATGGCCACACATATACCCACATTTAACTAATTCAACGTAACAATTATTAATAAAAGATTAGCATGCACGCACGCATTCACGACATCCCACCAGCTGTCGTACAACCCACTTGCCTGTTGAGCAGAAAGGGATCAAACGGAAAGAAGGCATCGAGTGGATTGCTTGCCGAGACACTGGCGGCATCTGTGGACATTGGGAACATCGTGCGCTTGTTTCGTTCCAGTATCGTATCACAGAATGCCAACTGATGCTTCCTGAAAGACGGACCAACCACTCACTGACGGATCAACTGACCACAACCTTGTTATAATTTATGACCACAACAAACTCCTTCCAGTCACCCGAAGTTCATTTACAAATTCTTCCCAGAGAAGTCGAGATGATGTTTGACTGAACTGGTCCGTCTTGGACTAAAAGGACTTTGAGACGACCTAAGGACTGGAAACTGTATTGTTATTATAATTGTTATAACATTCTATGTATTTATTTAAATATTATTATGAATTGTGTATTTGATCTAGACCTATATATAACAGTGGATGTAGGAGTGTATGCGATTATGATGGTCCACTGAACATCACAAGCATGACAAGGTCACCAACGTGAAATAAAACTTGCTACTACCATTGCCAGCACACCTTGTAATGGAGGCGAAAGTCTTTGCAATGATGGGCAGACTCATGCGCAGTGGGTTCAGTCGCGCCGTCACAATGGTCTGGAGGTTCAGTCTCTGACAGTGCTTGAAGCCTGACATGGCAAACAGAAACCAACAGACTTTACTACTCTGACACATCTTTCAGTTGACCGTGAATTCATATATCCATCACATGACCTGTTGCCTAGCAAGACCCATCCATTACAAAATGGATGCCAACATGTTGGACATTCCTTTGTATATTTTTTTGAAATTTTGGCCTCAAACATTTCTCTCGGTGACAAAAACATAAAGCAAAGCTTTTTAAGTGACTGCCACATGTGGAAATGTTTACTCAAGCAAGTATCATGCTGCCGTAGAAATCTTATTCACATATATTTCCATTTTCAACATCGTTGGCAAAGGCAAAGCTTGACGGAGGTCACGTCCAAAAACTTGATTTTGACATTGGCAAACCGCAATGTACCAGATTAGTTAATTATTCAGTGTTGTCTACTCAAACTCTCTTCACACAAGTGTCCATCTTTTGCTACAGCCTATGTTCTCTATCTTTGAGAAAACCAGACATTGTTTGCAATAACAAAGCTGAAAGAAATGTTTGCATGTACGCTAAATAAAAGAAAATGTTTTACAATACACAAACCTAATGTCTGCAATAATACTTCCATGTTGCTAACACTCAAAGTGTTTCAATCAGTGTTAACTAATAGGACATAACGGTAGTGTTAACTAGTAATAACTCATTATTTCATGGCAAAACAGTTTACAACAGAACAAACTGTGTAACATTTCTAAAGTGTTATTAGACTGACAAATAGGCAGTCTTTGTGGAAAGAGCTTTCTCTGAAGTCGACCAACCTTCTTTTGTTCCCAACAGCTCCTTGTGTCGAAACGTAATAATGTAGAATATTGCCTGACACACAGAGTAGAATGTTGCATGATGGGACATGTCATTGTTGTTGGACGACGTATAAGTGGCCTCGTTGATGTATTTATGGACCCACGCTACCATCAGGTCAAGGCAAACCCTGACTGTGCTGCAACAAAAATGCCATGGTAGGGTTTATAATAAACCCTTCACTGAGAACACAACAATCAGATTAAGGCAATATGTGATCCTACTACAATATAATCGCCCCCATGGTAAGGGTTGTAAACCCTTCACCGAGAACATAACAATCAGATTACGACACTCCCTGACTATACTGCAACACAAATGCCCTGTAGAAAGGGTTATAAACCATCCACTCAGAACAGTATGAGGACACGGCAAACCATGACCTTACTGCGACAAACTCTGTGGCAGTTGTACCATACAGATTACCTATATTGCAAAGCATGGAGCAGATACTCATTGTTTCAAATTACATCCAACATGGTAGACCTACATTTGTACCAGGAAAAACACTCAACACTTTGCGGTACCTAGCTCCTTGCAACCATCCTGACCATACCCTGACAATCACATGTTGTTAGTAAATAACTGGCCGCGGGTCTGAACTGCCCATACTGAAGATGAAAGAAGGAAACTTAAAAACACCATTAAATTGTATTCGAACTAAATTAATATTCCCACCTGATACTGATGTGTTTGGCTCGTGCAAGAAAACTAGCAATGTAGGCAACGGCTGCCTGCCGAAACACGACCTGCGTGTTAGGATTCTGTAGCTTCTTCCATAAGTAGTCGAGGAACCCTTCCACCAACGCCTGGCAACATTCATAAGCAAGTAATTGAGAAACATTCACGTGACGACTTCCTTTACTGGAAACTAGTTGTCCACAAACCCTTCCACTAACACGTGAACATTCAAACAAACATTCTTTCAAACAAAAGCGGCTATGATGCTAACACGTGAACGTTAATATATATATCAAGTAGTTAAAATAATTTACTGAATGTATTCATGCACCAAAATGTTAAGTCGAATATGCAAGGAAACCCAGGTCTCGACATTAACACTGGCTCGCTGGCACAGCGCCTTTTTTAGGCTGTCGGGCCAGTTCAGGCCACCAGTTTTCATATTTTACTGGCCCGCCAGGCCACCGGTTTCAATCTGATTGACCACCATCGTGTTTCCGGTAACCCGAACCTACCTAAAAAAATAGGACAACCCTAATCTTTTTATTTGACATCTAAATCAATGTTTGTTTTGTTACATTTTAGTTATAACTAAGTAAATAACGGCAAAGTCAACCATGTGTATACGATGACATGTATGCATTGCCAAACTCATTTGTATCTGTCTGAGTGATTGGTGAATGGCGGGGGTCATTAATTATTCATCCAATATGTGGTCTTGTTACATGCTATGGATGGTAGGCAATCTCAACTGTCAACTGCATGATAAAACGCTAAAGCATATAATATTCCATTATGGAAAGGCATCAAAGAAATTTTTTATACTGTCAAACATTTGATAGAATTGCTAAAGACCCTAGCTGCAGCATTGGATCTTGTAATACAGTTGTGCCTTGGGTGGAACGAGAGCAAGGACTCGGGACAGCATTTACATTGTCGCACACCTGGACATGTCGTTTACATCAGCATCGGTCACGACCAGTCATAATGATAACGTGATACACATGGTATCGTGTCAGATGAACATTTATCATGGTATAATGTGCCTGATCCTGGCAACACTGGCCAGATAAAGTATCAAGCTCCCTGAGCTGAAAATAGGTCGGTGACATCTCAGATTTTGCATTAACGACATGCTGCAGAGTGATACCACGATTAAAAATCTTCATTTAACTTTGTGTTATCACGTTTTATAGTCGCTATCTTATTTTCGTAAACAATGTGCACAAATAAGAACTTTGGAAAAGTCAGCATGACGTCACTCCAAGCAAACGTTTGACTTTGTGGACTTCTTGTGAGGTGACCGACAGGCACCTCGGTATCAACTTATTTTTTTTACAAAATCCGGGCCAGTAACTTTTCAAATCTTCTGGCCCCCTGGGCCAGTGGATACAAAACCTTAAGAACTGTAAACCATGAGAACTTACCTTAATGTCAAGGCCTGAAACCCCTCTATAGCTGACTGTGACACTGAATTAATTCATGACTTAATGACACTGACACTGAGAGACTGACAGTGACACTGATGGTGACACTGATAGATGACGGTGACACTGATAGATGACGGTGACACTGAGAGATGACAGCAACACTGAGAGACTGACAGTGACACTGAGAGACTGTCAGTGACACTGAGAGATGACAGTGACACTGAGAGATGAGTGACACTGAAAGACTGACAGTGACACTGACACTGAGAAATGACAGTGATATTGAGGGGCTGACGGAGACACTGACAGTGACATCGAGAAATGACAGTGATACTGAGAGACTGACAGTGACACTGAGTCACCAACAGTGACACAGAGACTGGCAGTGCACAGAGACACTGCTGACAGTGACACATCGTAGACTGACCTCGTGGAAGCTGGTGATGTAGAAGATGAGGAACTGGACGTGGCAGGAGGCATGAGTGAGCAGAATGAGGCGGTCAAACACCAGCAGCAGCTCCCGGTACAGTTTCTTGGTCGCCTCCCAGTCCAGCTCACCTGGACACAGACATACGCTCTCACTCGTTCGCTCAGTCACTCAGTCACTCACTCATGGGGGACTGAATTTACTGTAAACTAAATTCACAGGGGCTGAACTGCCACTTACAATGAATGTTACTGGAAATAGTTTCACAGATTGTGTTACTGTTGAAAGTTGTCAGTACTGGGCGTCCTGGACTAGTATTGTTTCTATATCTCGTCCTTTCTCTCAAAATTAATTCATACTAAAATTACATTTATACAGCAAAAAACTATTGAGAAACAATTTCATTAGATTAAAATAAATAAAAAAACATTGTCTGTTACAAACATGAACATGTAAGCATTTTAATAGTGTGATAAACACGATATGGAACAATTCATGCTTATCAAGTATGTTGTCCTCAACTGAAATAACAGTGGCATACCATTTCTGTTGTGACACATGTTGTACGTGTAGCGGAAGACAAGTTCTAACATGACGTCCAGTCGGTCAGCCTCCTTGTGGGTCATTGGCTTCGGCACACTGACTGCCGGGTCACACTGACCCATCACTGAAGACACGTCCATCTCATCCTGACACAGCATACAGACAGGAGGCAAAGTATCAACAACACAGCATACGTACAGGGAGGCAGTGTCAATAATACAGCATACGTACAGAGAGGCAGTGTCAATAATACAGCATACGTACAGAGAGGCAAAGTGTCAATAATACAGCATACGTACAGGGAGGCAAAGTGTCAATAATACAGCATACGTACAGGGAGGCAAAGTGTCAATAATACAGCATACGTACAGAGAAGCAGTGTCAATAATACAGCATATGTACAGGGAGGGAAAGTGTCGACAACACGGCATATGCACAGGGAGGCAAAGTAACAATTGTATTCTTTTCAAACCGTCAGATAAAAGCACATTTATAAAATATTAATAGTAAAGAAATTATATAAAATGTCCCACTTTGACCATAATGGATCACATGGACTGACCATATTAGACCATACATGACAGGGTGTAATTAAGAACAGTAACACTCTATCTGCTGCCACAGCAGCTACAATTAATTTAAATTAAACAAATGCTCTCTCGATTTTAGCTGTGCCACTGACATACATAAAGGGATGTATGCTTTGGACTTATGGTTATATCTTTGGCTTCAAAACATAACAAATATGTGGTAATTTTATAGCAATTACAAAATGTTTAAAAAACGTGAAATGTCACCAAAGAAATGTAAAAGGATCGTGAGATGTGAACTGACCATGTCAAAGATGACATCCTGCTCCATCTCCTCATCTTTCTCCTCCTCCGAATCATCCTCTGCTTCCTGGATGTCTTCCCGCGGAGAGCGAACCTACAGAGAAAAGGAGGATACTAGTGTCCTGGTCTTGGCACGCAAACTTAAAGGAACGTATTCCGTTCGTCTGTATGTCATGCATAAATTGTTTTCAATCCAAAAAGTCCAAATGTGTTTTGATAAACACCAAAAAACTCCAACAAATTAAGTTAATAATAATAAAACATGGTTCGTGGTGGACTGAAATGTGCCTCACGTCGAGTCGAGTCATGCGGTCGACAATAAGCTCCAGCAGTCTACAGCGCTCACTGAGTAGGTAGTAGGAGATCTGAAGCACGTTCTTCACGTAACACTCCTGCAGATAACTGTCCAGCAGCAGGTAGGGGAAGTACTCCATGAGCAGTGGCAACAGCACAGTGGGGGTCCTGCAGCATAGACACTATACACATTGTGACTCCATCAAATGTACTTCTCCACTACAATACACTGCAGCCATCTCCACCTTACAGTGTATCAACTGGTGTATGGTGGTCTACGATTCAGTTTAAAAACATCTGTCATGTTATTGTTTATATGTAGCTTTTGATGGCAAATGAATATGTTGATCATTTATTTCGCTTCTCAACAATCAACCCCCGATAGATCTACACGTGTAACTGGGTTTTTATGTGCCTACCTGGTAAATAAACAAATTGAACTGGTAACCTGGAAAAAGTTTCCTAATCCTGGCAGGTGCAGCACCACCCTACCGCGGTATCGCACCACCATGGCAGTGAATATAGTAGACACGTACATGGGCACAGTGTGGATGATGGCCTTGAGCAGAGTGTGCAGATGTACAAACACTTCCTCATCCTCCTTCCGTCTTTCCTCCGTTACCACGGCAACCATCTCCCCCTTTGATTTCACCAATTCTACAAAGTACACGGCTCAGCATCACACAGTGAACAGGAAAAGGTTATTTGTTCCAGCAAGTTGTTATTCATTTAGTGGCTATAGTAAAAGATGTTTGTGGTACCTGGGAGCCACGTCATAGTAAATCTGCAATTTGCTCGGGTCACAATATATTTTTCAAGGGTCAAATGCTTTATAAATTCTTCTTATCATCAATAAATGTTTTAAATTAAAATGATTAAATGTTTCTTTTCCAGTCGTCGACGATCCTGATACTGAAGGTCTGACACTGAGGTCATTTTAATGCATGTTTCTCAAGTGTTAGTGAATGTCCACGTTGGCTGTGCATTTTTATTCTAAAAAATAATTCTTTGCCTTGCCCATGTGTAATCTTGTAAACCTGTATCATATATAACATCTTCTGCATAAACTAAAATTACTGACATTGGCAATGAGATAATTTATACAGAAATACATGATTACATAAATATTGAAAAACTGTAAAAACAATAAACAACCTGCAAAATGATAACACTTAGCATCATACGGAGACAATACAATGTTTGCTGGGGGGCACTTAGCATCATACGGAGACAATACAATGTTTGCTGGGGGGCACTTAGCATCATACGGAGACAATACAATGTTTGCTGGGGGGCACTTAGCATCATACGGAGGCAATACAATGTTTGCTGGGGGGGCACTTAGCATCATACGGAGACAATACAATGTTTGCTGGGGGGCACTTAGCATCATACGGAGACAATACAATGTTTGCTGGGGGGCACTTAGCATCATACGGAGACAATACAATGTTTGCTGGGGGGCATTTAGCATCATACGGAGACAATACAATGTTTGCTGGGGGGCACTTTGCATCATACGGAGGCAATACAATGTTTGCTGGGGGGGGGCAGACTTACTCGGACGGAACTGTGTGATGATCATGCGTAGACAGGCACGTAGGTAAAACGTGTGGGACGAAACAAGGTTGAGAATGAAGGCCTTGTAGTCGCGCACGACACCAGTGCCACGACTCGACCAGTTCAACTTCTGCAGCATACACAGGCACAACAGTCATGTGACTGATCATGTGACCATACTGCTACTGTTTCATCAGACAGATGGAGTTTGACATAAGTCCGTAATGACGATATGTATTCAGAAACAAAGAATAATAAAAATTCTCACCTGTTCAAAAATATACAGTATAAACAGAACTTATGTGTTTTAAAACATATGGTATAAAATACATATAATGATTATGGATTATTATTCGCAAACAGAAAAATTATTCTATCCCAAAACATAGATTACAGAAAAATAATAATTTAGTTGTAGATTTTCGATGTCTGATATACACTGTCCGAATAGACAGACATTGCGATAAAAATAAAACAATTATTTGGTTAGAATGCCCCTCTAGTATTCTAATTTCTACAAGTATCAGATAAAAAGGGACAGTTGCGTGGAAACTGCAATAGATTATGTTGTTTCACACAGTTATGTCTGAATTTCTATAACATCAAATGAGTTTTAAAGAAGTTCCATTAAGAGATTGGCCAAGTTGTAGTGTCTGGGTTTCCCCGAGTAGACATTACCTCAGTGGTCTCAACAGCAGCTATAGTGGTGTATATATTAATACGCTAAGTTTGGAGCACTGTAAGACTGCCAGTCTGTCTCCTCCTGCGAGACACAGAGGTCTACTCTTCTCCTATGTTCATTCCCTTCCTTCAACCAATGGCCTCTCATCCATCTACCAACTGGCGATTTATTTGAAAATAAAAACCCACAAAGGTAGTAATTTAGAGTAATTAACTTTTTTCCATAGAGAGATCGAGTTGTTAGTCACGCCCCAGTTGACTCCACTGATGTGTTACGTTAACATTATTATCGAGTGTGAACAAAGCAATAACGCAGTAATTAAATGGTCACAGAAAGGGTTTAACTTCAAAATACTGTATCTATTAATGGTGACAATTGCTGCCCTTGGGCTGTTGCTCTACGTGTGGGTGTAAGCCATTGCTAAGTATTAGTGAAACCTGCCGACAAGACAAGAGGGGAGAGACAGAACGTACCAGCATCACCCCAACCAACACCTCATGTTCCTTGCCTAGTAGAGCTGCACAGTCCTTCAGGTTCCTCAAATATGTCAAGAGTGTCGGGTTCTGGCAACAACACAAGTATAAGCACGATACAAGGTAAGTTCTTATGTTTTGCAGTGTCCAGTCGTTAGGACTGCTCTAAACAGTTTACATGTTACTCTCTGGCAGACTTGTTCAATTGAACATCATCTTGACTACTCCGGGAAGCATTCAGCCATGGTGCAAGTAATGCATGAAGACTATTCGTACAAATATCCACCACTGTCTATATAGCCAGGTACTCTTTCATACAACCGAGTGAACTGGAGTATTGTAGAGTGAACGAAGTTGCCTAAGGTTCGACACCGCAGCACAGGATTCAAACACGGGTTCTCTCAGTCAAGATCCCAAAACTCTAGCCACTGCACCACGGCGCTTCACAAACCAACGGCTCACTCAAACACTCCTAGAATCTGGATACCCACATGTGGCCTGCCTCAGCAAAGTAGCTATTAAGTTGTACAATTTTGAAGTTAAGTTTTGTATCATTCTGGATTCCGTGCAGATTATGAAATCATTTGTTGAAATATCTTCAGTAATTTTTGAGTTATTGCTAAAATTAAAGCAAACTTTATAAAAAGCAACAATTTGAGAAATGAGATCATTTTGACTCATAGTGTCTATTATTGTTTTAATGCATTGGGTTCGTAAAGTTAAAACAGATGTTAATTATTAGTCATGAGTCAAGGAACGTAAACTGGACAGTGAATGATGAGGTAATGTATGCATTTCTGTCTTAATCACAAAATTTATGGGATATGACCTATACAGCTATTTTTAGCTCGTGTGCAGAATAGACCTGTGCAACTTAACACCTGGTTCACTATGGCAGGTCATGTGCTATAAAGCAGTTAACACCTGATTCACTATGGCAGGTCACATGTTATAAAGCAGTTAACACCTGGTTCACTATGGCAGGTCACATGGTATAAAGCAGTTAACACCTGGTTCACTATGGCAGGTCACATGTTATAAAGCAGTTAACACCTGGTTCACTATGGCAGGTCACATGTTATAAAGCAGTTAGCACCTGGTTCACTATGGCAGGTCACATGTTATAAAGCAGTTAACACCTGGTTCACTATGGCAGGTCACATGTTATAAAGCAGTTAGCATCTGGTTCACTATGGCATGTCACATGTTATAAAGCAGTTAACACCTGGTTCACTATGGCAGGTCACATGGTATAAAGCAGTTAACACCTGGTTCACTATGGCAGGTCACATGGTATAAAGCAGTTAACACCTGGTTCACTATGGCAGGTCACATGTTATAAAGCAGTTAACACCTGGTTCACTATGGCAGGTCACATGGTATAAAGCAGTTTACACCTGGTTCACTATGGCAGGTCACATGGTATAAAGCAGTTAACACCTGGTTCACTACGGCAGGTCACATGGTATAAAGCAGTTTACACCTGGTTCACTATGGCAGGTCACATGTTATAAAGCAGTTAACACCTGGTTCACTATGGCAGGTCACATGGTATAAAGCAGTTAACACCTGGTTCACTATGGCAGGTCACATGGTATAAAGCAGTTAACACCTGGTTCACTATGGCAGGTCACATGGTATAAAGCAGTTAACACCTGGTTCACTATGGCAGGTCACATGTTATAAAGCAGTTAACACCTGGTTCACTATGGCAGGTCACATGGTATAAAGCAGTTAACACCTGGTTCACTATGGCAGGTCACATGGTATAAAGCAGTTTACACCTGATTCACTATGGCAGGTCACATGGTATAAAGCAGTTAACACCTGGTTCACTATGGCAGGTCACATGGTATAAAGCAGTTTACACCTGGTTCACTATGGCAGGTCACATGGTATAAAGCAGTTTACACCTGGTTCACTATGGCAGGTCACATGGTATAAAGCAGTTAACACCTGGTTCACTATGGCAGGTCACATGGTATAAAGCAGTTTACACCTGGTTCACTATGGCAGGTCACATGGTATAAAGCAGTTTACACCTGGTTCACTATGGCAGGTCACATGGTATAAAGCAGTTAACACCTGGTTCACTATGGCAGGTCACATGGTATAAAGCAGTTTACACCTGGTTCACTATGGCAGGTCACATGGTATAAAGCAGTTAACACCTGGTTCACTATGGCAGGTCACATGTTATAAAGCAGTTAACACCTGGTTCACTATGGCAGGTCACATGTTATAAAGCAGTTTACACCTGGTTCACTATGGCAGGTCACATGGTATAAAGCAGTTAACACCTGGTTCACTATGGCAGGTCACATGGTATAAAGCAGTTTACACCTGGTTCACTATGGCAGGTCACATGTTATATAGCAGTTTACACCTGGTTCACTATGGCAGGTCACATGGTATAAAGCAGTTTACACCTGGTTCACTATGGCAGGTCACATGTTATAAAGCAGTTAACACCTGGTTCACTGTGGCAGGTCACATGGTATAAAGCAGTTTACACCTGGTTCACTATGGCAGGTCACATGGTATAAAGCCGTTTACACCTGGTTCACTGTGGCAGGTCACATGGTATAAAGCAGTTAACACCTGGTTCACTATGGCAGGTCACATGGTATGAAGCAGTTAACACCTGGTTCACTATGGCAGGTCACATGGTATAAAGCAGTTAACACCTGGTTCACTATGGCAGGTCACATGGTATAAAGCAGTTAACACCTGGTTCACTATGGCAGGTCACATGGTATAAAGCAGTTAACACCTGGTTCACTATGGCAGGTCACATGGTATAAAGCAGTTAACACCTGGTTCACTATGGCAGGTCACATGGTATAAAGCAGTTAACACCTGGTTCACTATGGCAGGTCACATGGTATAAAGCAGTTTACACCTGGTTCACTATGGCAGGTCACATGGTATAAAGCAGTTAACACCTGGTTCACTATGGCAGGTCACATGGTATAAAGCAGTTTACACCTGGTTCACTATGGCAGGTCACATGGTATAAAGCAGTTAACACCTGGTTCACTATGGCAGGTCACATGGTATAAAGCAGTTTACACCTGGTTCACTATGGCAGGTCACATGGTATAAAGCAGTTAACACCTGGTTCACTATGGCAGGTCACATGGTATAAAGCAGTTAACACCTGGTTCACTATGGCAGGTCACATGGTATAAAGCAGTTTACACCTGGTTCACTATGGCAGGTCACATGGTATAAAGCAGTTAACACCTGGTTCACTATGGCAGGTCACATGGTATAAAGCAGTTAACACCTGGTTCACTATGGCAGGTCACATGGTATAAAGCAGTTAACACCTGGTTCACTATGGCAGGTCACATGGTATAAAGCAGTTTACACCTGGTTCACTATGGCAGGTCACATGGTATAAAGCAGTTAACACCTGGTTCACTATGGCAGGTCACATGGTATAAAGCAGTTAACACCTGGTTCACTATGGCAGGTCACATGGTATAAAGCAGTTTACACCTGGTTCACTATGGCAGGTCACATGGTATAAAGCAGTTAACACCTGGTTCACTATGGCAGGTCACATGGTATAAAGCAGTTAACACCTGGTTCACTATGGCAGGTCACATGGTATAAAGCAGTTTACACCTGGTTCACTATGGCAGGTCACATGGTATAAAGCAGTTAACACCTGGTTCACTATGGCAGGTCACATGGTATAAAGCAGTTAACACCTGGTTCACTATGGCAGGTCACATGGTATAAAGCAGTTAACACCTGGTTCACTATGGCAGGTCACATGGTATAAAGCAGTTAACACCTGGTTCACTATGGCAGGTCACATGGTATAAAGCAGTTTACACCTGGTTTACTATGGCAGGTCACATGGTATAAAGCAGTTAACACCTGGTTCACTATGGCAGGTCACATGGTATAAAGCAGTTAACACCTGGTTCACTATGGCAGGTCACATGGTATAAAGCAGTTAACACCTGGTTCACTATGGCAGGTCACATGGTATAAGGCAGTTACGTGTGCAGAAGCATAGATCGCTTTTATATATCCGCCAGTTTCCAGCGATTCTTCCACACGGAACTAAAAGATAGAATAGGGAAATGTTGTTGGTCCAGTAACACCTGAATATAATTTATATTTGAAGCATTTATCCACAAAATGAGTTACCAGGTTTTCTGGGTTTTGTAATGTTTTCTGTTCACTGTGAAGTGATACACAGGAAAACCATTTATCAGTCGGATATTTATAGCATGGTGCACAAAATGTATTTTTGTTAAACCCCCATGAAACACTGTTACCCCCAGCGAGACCACCACTATCAACTTGCTAGTACCAAAAAACAGAGTGTGATTTTTTGTAAAGTTTCATGTGTGAGCACTTCAATTACGTTTTCTAGTTTCTAGTAAGTTATTCACAAACAAACATCCACTTCACTGATGTTGTAATCCATCTTACCGCAATGTCGGGGTCTGACAACTGGGTCAATAATTTATCGTATTCGTTGCAGGAACCCTGAAAACACAAGTCAGGTATTTAAGGCAGTCATATCATACAGGCATGCATAGACACAATAGGTATTAAACCATGTAGTTGACAACGATAGTGAAATGATTGCATTATCAGTTAAGTTCTATAAATAAAATGGTTCTGCACCATTTGTCACAATACACAACTCTGTAAGTACAGATTAGCATTGCTGAAGCATAGCACTCTCACCATGCAAGAACAAATCCTGCTCAAAACACCCCTGCAGATTACCACGCTACATGCAAAATACTGCTTGCCATCACAGTAAACTTATCATCCTTACCATCAGCATTTGTATTAGAGCCTTAATGAGCTAATTAACATATCTTTGATGAGGTTGCAATTGTTGACAAAGTGGAAAGTGGATATAAGCTTTCTCTTCCCAAGGATCCTAGTCAACACATGTTACAAAGTAAACACTTGCAAGTTGTGACATCAGAGGAACAGCCTACTACCAGCACACATCACTTTAGGTCTTAGGTCTGGTACTCCAGAGTCCAATCAGGAGTTTGTGGTGTTTGTGCACATGCACTGTGGGTTGCTTAAATGAATAAATTATTTAAAGGTAGTTAAGTTGATTAGGTGTGCAGAATGGAAGGTTCCTGGTGGCTGTTTGAAAAGCACTGGGGCTTTCTATTTCAGTGATTTGCGTTGGGATCATGTTCCAAATACGAATTGCTCTGTGGTAAAAGGTGAATATAGAGCTCTGCATTAATGTGGCATCTAAGGGCTACATAGTGGCCACGGTTTCTTCACTGTGTCAGAAGGCCTGGCGGGGGGGGGGGGGGGGCGCGTTGATCTTAATGTTTAAAATTTAATAAAATGTCATGGCTTGTTTGGTAATGCGTGGTTGGCCATCCAAGGGTGATTACTAGATCTGTCAAGTTGGTTTAGCATCTATGATAATTTTTAACAAGTCTGGCAGCATAGTGTATTTTTTCAAGGTGCTTAATTTCAGTGGCAGTATGTGGGTTCCATATGGGAGATGCATACTCAAGTTTTGACCACAGTAGCATGTTACAGTGTTTCCCCTGGTATATGACAAGCGAGGTGGGCCGCCTCGCCATTTTTCTGTGCCGCCTCGCCCAAAATTTGCCAAAATTGCCGCCTCGTAGCAATTTCGTACGCCCATTTTTTTCGTTCTTTCGCGATATATTCAGCACCGGCGAGCGGCGCGAAATTACACCACAAAGTCACTTATATTCCTGCAAAATCGCGGATTTGTAGCAACATCGTTTAGTCGTCTTAATGATAACGTCGCTCAGAGCGGTTAGGATTTAACTCCATTGGACAACGTGAAAGATACCATTTGTCAGTTGTCCAATCACGGAATACTCCTGCAGTATCCCCGGTGTCTCCAATGGTGACACCTCGCTGAGTTTCGACATACTAGAAATCTTGACATTCATGTAAATGGCGCCCAAACGGTAACTTGCGTTTTGGTTTATGACGGTGGTGGGAGTGAAAACCGTGCAGGCTGATGGCACTACGTCACTAGTCGGCGCTTGTGTCGAATCCGGACTCTTGAAGCCCAAATAAAAACCGTGCATCGTTTTCACTAGTCGGCGCTTGTGTCGAATCCGGACTCTTTCGAAGCCCAAATAAAAACCGTGCATCGTTTTCACTAGTCGGCGCTTGTGTCGAATCCGGACTCTTTCGAAGCCCAAATAAAAACCGTGCATCGTTTTCACTAGTCGGCGCTTGTGTCGAATCCGGACTCTTTCGAAGCCCAAATAAAAACCGTGCATCGTGTTCACTAGTCTGCGCTTGTATTGAATCCGGACCCTGTCTAAGCTGAAATAGCGACCTGGTTTGCGCTAGTCTGTTACCGTACAGCACGCGTAAAATGAGAGCTATTATGCTATAGCAGTTTATACAAACCGGGGCGCTATTTACGCCTCATATGGGCGTAAGAGGCAATATTCTTAAAGGTAAATATGCCTAGGTCAGGCTAGGATAATGTTGAATGATGGAACTATCTCACTGATGTATCAAAGTTAAGCAAAACTCAAGTTATAACGGCAAAATCAGTTCAAGGTGGGTCTGGATTTGACGCAAATGCCTACAGGCACAGTGTCAGTGACAAGTCTATTCAACTAATGTTCTATGTCGAGTTTTTTAAGCAAAATAAGGAATGTGATTCGTAAGATATCTTTGTGCTAAATATATAATACATATTCCGACAAAGTTGTGCAAATAAACGTTTGGGAAAGTTGATTTGAGTTAAGTATTTACTTATAAACCACCAAAGTTCACATCTCATAAAAGACGCCTACTGCCAAAAACCGTGTATACTAATGGATTATCAATAACTTGGGTTAGATAATGATATGTTTGCATAGAAATTGGATATACTAAACACCTTATCCTGTTTTATAAAAAGGACACAATTTGAGAAACGTTCTTACGATTAATAGAAACATACTTTTGTGGCATTCCATAAATGAATGTTTAATTAATTGCATAGCAAGCTAGCAGCAAATAAAATATAATCTTTGGAACATAAACAACCTCCAGTTTACCACAATATTATGATATTATAATACAAAGTACAAATGTAAAGCGCTTTCAGCAGTCCTGCGCTTTATAAGATCTTACCTTTTAATTTTTTACTGACTCTGTCAGCGTGGTAACAAGGCCAAGGGTTAGTGCAAAAAAACATAACCACAGCCAAGTACCAGTGGTCAAGTGGAAACCACACCTCTACTGAGTACCAGTGGTAAAATGGAAACCACACCTCAACACAATGAAACAATCATGATTACTGACTTTTATCAATCTTGATTACCACATTTACAAGTAGTTTCTTGTTGTTTTATATCTTCCCCTCTATATTCAAGAGTAAAGGTTAAAATATACCTCAGAATGCACCATTTTAAAGGTAGTTTTTAAAAAATCTCCGGGGGGCATGCCCCTGGACCCCCCTAACAACTCTTCGCATCTGCGGCGCTCGCGTACCCCATCCCTGCCACCTCGCCCATCATTTTACCCAGGGGAAATACTGTGTTATAAGCTATTTCTTTGACTTCGGGTTTGCATGGGCTAAGCATTCTTGTAATCATGCCTTTTGAGGATTTGGAAACTATGTCAGTGATGTGAATTGCCCTGGTTAATTTAGAATCTCGATGAGTTGAGATTCACAAGACAGTCCTGACTGGAATCCGTGTTGAAAGTGGACGATGATGTTGTGTTTGTTCAGGTGTTTCCACAATTACTTAGAATGATGTGTTCCATGACTTTACAGAGAATGCATGTTAGTGATATTAGTTTGTAGTTTGCGGGGTCAGATTTGTGGCTTTTTTGTGTATTGCAGTAACTGGTGCTTGGAGCCAGTCGTCGGGGAGTTTGCATGTGTTGTACGACTGTTGGGAGATAATGGGAGCTATTTCCTTTGCAGTTTCTTTAAGAACTCTGGCTGGGAGTTCATCTGGGCCAGAGGCTTTGTTTTGGTTTAGATTTTGTAGTTGCTTGATTACTCCAGCTATCCCGATTTCAAGAGTGAGCATATTACAGTAAGAGAAAGGTGCTTATTGGGGGATAGAGTATATTTCTTGGGTGAACACAGAACTAAATTGTGTCATGATCATTAATGATTGGTTGTTTGTTTACTTGCAGTGTGGGAATGCCAATGTTTTCTCGTTTGTTTGCTTTGATGAATGACCATAATTGTTTAGGGTTTGTTTTTAAGTTTTTAAGTCACCAATGTTGTTATTTATGTAATCTTTGTAAGATTAGGCTGCAGCCTTAGTGGCTTGCCTTCCAAATTTTTTTAAACTTTTCCCAGTCACTATTAAAGGTGACATGAACAGGTTGAAATAAATGTTACAGTAAATAGAATACCGTATTCGTTCTATTAAGCATACAGCACGCTTAGCAAATATTTGAGACATGGAATGATGTCAAATTTGTTGTTCCAATAAGCATACAGGGGTGTTCACCCATTTTCTTTGGTTCCTGTGGTTCCTGAGTACAGCCATCTCAGCAGACTTGACTGGCAAGTGATTTACGCATCTCGCATACGAGCAACAGGTGACCAGAACACTGTAAAAATTTGATAGTTTAGGTGGATTTTCGATGCTGTTTCATCACCAAGCTTTGAATCTAGTGTGATATTGGTAGAAATTAAAACAATGATGGATTCAACAGTCAAGCTTGGCATTGAGATCACTGTCACGGCGTAGATATGCTAATTGGGGCATGTACGCTTAATAGAACGAATACGGTATATGTAAAATAAGATAACCATGTAGTCCCAAAAATATAAGAATAAAATCATGCAAATAAGAATGCTTCTCACACACAGCCCTGAAATTTTTCCTTTGGGAGTTTTCTTACTTCTTGTTCTGTTTGATATTTGGAATGTGGGTATATTATAAATGTGTAGAACTTTGCGTGTCATAACATCGCGTCCAATGGCAATGCTTAATAACGTGGCACCTTTGTATTGTCGTGTTTTTCTTCCGTCTGACACCTTCGGTAAATGTCCATGTTGAACTGGCAGTTACCATTCTTAATAAACCTGGTTGACATGTCATCATTCAGTGTAAAAGTGTTATGGGAATATATGTTTTCACTATATTCACTACATCATCGTATTTACATAAATAACAAGGTGAAACTGAACTGTACAGTTATTTTTTTGCGTTGCAATTAACTATCAAATACTATTAAGATATATTTATTTTAATTATGTATTTCTTGACTGCAACATAGTACGGTAAGGGGATACTTATTTCAATCCAACAACATACTGTGTGCTCAGATTTTAGTAACACCAACAAATAGATAAGGTTATCTGTTTTTATTACACTGATGGTTTGTATTTCAGTACTGCTACTGCGGACAAATCAAGGGATGAGGAAACACTATCATCTTCAACTCTTACATGTGAACCCTTTCACATTCTCCATTGTCCATAGAACACTGTGCACCAGATAGTGCTGAATAGGAATTTGAAGACACTTGCCGTGAGAGAGCTGTCATGCATACATAATTATGTATCAACAAGAAAATGAAATGGAAAATGACAACATGCTTAATAACATTGCATGCGTCATTGGACTGAAATAAAAAATAAAGTTTTGTTTCTCAATACTGTAGCTTAAGCTCATTCGTTAGAAACATATCACATTTACTAAACATTATACAATACCACTGACAATCATGAATATATATACTATAACTATTCTCCTGTGATGATATATACCCTACATGTAATTTTGAAAGAAACACATTTACAATAAAAATCAACTGTCAAATAAGAGTAACAAGTGATGTCTGTATTTTTACAATCAGCTTTCTGTGGATGCAGGATGTTCACCTTTTGTAAAAAAAATGTTTTATTTAACTAGGAGAATTACTATATTGCAATGATGTATAGCTGGTATGCTAAATCATGGAGTGAGTCTGTTGAGAAATGTTCTTGAACAATTGCAACTGCATTAACATCATGTATATTTTAAAAGTAAATGAACCTATTAAAATGTGACATGTAAACAACCTAGCACATTTACAAACATACTTTGATAGATGTAGCCATTGATGAACAAATTGGTGTAACTAATTACAGAGATTGGATATTTCACGTGTGTACTACGGATTATGAACAAACACAAATAACGGTGGGACAAAAGCAATGCCTGCTCCCGAAGCTGTCAGCGGCGAAATATCGACTCGAGCGTTGTCGGTCCCACTTGTCAATACACATTGCATTGCAGCTATTGTGATGAATTTAGGTTCCTGTTACTGAACATGGGGTCGCCTTATCATCTCTGGATGACATCATCGCAGCAACCCAACCAAATTATTTTGTGTTTTCAAAAATCAAGAGATTTTTTTTAACTAGCTTTAAAATGGTGCATTCGGAGGTATGTTTTAACCTTTACTCTTGAATATAGAGGGGAAGATATAAAACAACAAGACACTACTCGTTAATGTAGTAATCATGATTGATAAAAGTCAGTAATCATAACTGTTTCATGAGGTGTGGTTTCCACTTTACTACTGGTACTTGGTTGTGGTGATGTTTTTCTAGCCCTAACCCTAGGCCTTGTTACCTCGCTGACAGAGTCAGTAAAAAAGTAAAGTTCTTATGTAGCGTAGTATCCAGTCCTCAGGACTGTTCAAAGTGCTTTACATTTTACTCCCTGGCAGACCTGTTCAGTCAAACACCATCTCGACTTCTCTGGGAAGCATCCAGTGGTATCGTCTGAAGACTCTTTCACCATCACCTTTACATGATATTATGGTAAATTGTTGGTTTATGTTCCAAAGATTATATTTGATCTGTTGCTAGCATGCTGTGCAGTTAATTAAACAGTCATTTCTTAAATGCCACAACAGTGTGTTTCTATTAATCGCAAGAACATTTCTCAAATTGTGTCCTTTTTATAAAAACAGTTTAAGTTGTTTAATATATCCAATTTCTGTGCAAGCATCATTGTCTAGTCCAAGTTATTGATAACCCGATAGTATACACGGTTTTGGCCAACAGGCGTCTTTATGTATTATATATTTAGCACAAAGATATCTCACGAATCACATTCCTTATTTTGTAAAAAAAAAAATGGCATAGAACATTAGTTGATCAGACTTGTGGGCAATTGTGTCGAATCCGGACCCACCTCGATTTCACTGTTATAACTTGAGTTTTGCCTAACTTTTATACCTCACGCTGTGTGGTAATGCAAGGCCACAGACTAGTGCAAACTGGGTCACTATTTTGGCTTAAAAAAAAGGACCGGATTCGATACAAGTGCCGACTAGTGATTAGGATGCACCTGTACAGTTTTTATTTGGGATTCAAAAGGGTGCGGATTCGACACAAGTGCCGACTAGTGATGTAGTGCCATCAGCCTGCACGGTTTTTATTCCCACCACCGTCAGAAACCAGAAATTCAACATCAGCTACACCAGCATTCTGATTTAATGTAGGCACATACTATAATAGTAAAATTGAGCATAAAAGACATCTTAGTTCAGCTACCGTTTTCTTTGTTTTTCTCCGAGTTCCACATGTCTCCCAAACGCAGTTACCATTTGGCTGCCATTTTATATGAATGTCTAGATTTCTAGAGGTAAATCCTCATCGGCCGTGAGCGATGTTAAGATAATTAAACGATGTTGCTACAAATCTGCGATTTTGCAGGAATATAAGTGACTTTGTGATGTCATTTAACGCTACTCGTCAATGCTAAATATATAGCGAAAGAACGAAAAAAAATGGGCACACAAAATAGCTACGAGGCGACAATTCCGGCATATTTTGGGCAAGCCGGCGAAGCGGTTTACCTCGCTTGTCATATACCAGGGGAACCCTGAAATGTTGTTAGAAAAGTTAACCACCCAGTAAAACAGTATTATTAATATTTAGATGCAGAGATCATAACATTGTGATATTTCAGATATTTTACAGAATGATTTATTTTTCAAAGTTAATTTTGAAAGAAAAAATGTCTTTTCTGAACAGAAATGGGCTTCTTTATCTAGTATACCATTTTTAATGGAAAATGCATCATTTAACACAGTAGCACTACAGTGGATCCCTGCACACTGCGGAATCATGGGAAACGAAACAGCTGACAGGCTTGCAAAAGAAGGGAAAAAACTGGAACAAAACAACAAAGGTGCACCATACAGTGATGAAGAGACCACCATCAAGACCCTGACAGACAGAGAATGGCTCCAACAGCACCCGAGCACAACAAGAGTGACAGCTACTACCATCTCAGCAGAGCTGACCAGGTCATTCTGTTCAGACTCCGAACAGGACACAACAGAATGAAAGCACATCTAACAAAATGAAGATTAGCCAGTCCGAAATGTCCTGCTGTGAAACCACCCCGATGACCAGTGAGCACCAACTTCAACACTGCCCATTACAGGATGGCCACAGGCGGCAAAACTGGCCAGATGACACCCCCCTAATTGAAAAACTACATGGTGATATCAAGGCTTTGAGAATGACAGCATCATTTGTGAGGGCGACAGGCGTTCCCGTCTAAGTGATGAACGATGAAGAAGATTTAACACAGAATATTTGTCATTTGAAAAAGAATTTGTTTTTCTGAAACGGAAAATATGTTGTTTGAAGCGGAACTTGCCTTTTTGTGAAACAGAATTGAAATGGAATTTGCCTTTTTTAAACGGAAAATCAGTGTCCCTAGACTACAGACAGCAAGACCGTATAGCTTGACATTTATAATCCAATAAATAACTATGTTTACTGGAATGCTATAATAGCAGTGAACATTAACAAATAATGAAATACTCTAGCAACCAACAACAGCTACGAGTATACCTTAAGAAACTAGACGTGCTTGATGCTCCAGTTACCTGTTTGTGGGCTGCAAGAGCCTTTGGTACTTGCACCAGATCCTCACCCATTGTCATCTGTCTCGTAGGTCTACAACAGACAACCACACTCAGTGCAGGCAACTGTCTCTTCACTAAGTTACTAAGAACAACATGTGACCCGGCACAGCACACCAGATATTAAGTTTCACAGGCCTATTCTGCACACTAGCCCAAAATAGCTGACTAGGTCATGCCCCATCACGTTTGTGACCTTGACAGAAATGCATACCTTATAATTTCTTCATCTTTCAATGTGTACTTCATTTTCCTCGACAAATAATCGACTAATAAAATATTAAATGTTTGCAATGGGCACTGCTTTTTGCACACAGCCCAATGTTTAACTCTATTTTATCAAAACGTTTCTTTTTAAGTTTGCTTACTCTTATTATATATACTATAATATACTTTTATTTTTACTGTTTTTACTATGGACATAATGCATATTACGTGTAAGCTTTTTGTCTGAAATAAAGATTGATTGATTGATTAGCAACAAATCAAAAAATGGGCCAAGAGGCCCTGAAGTCCTTTGGACTACAATGTATATTTTGAGTTTGTAATTATTAATGAAATGTTTTTTGGTGAATCATAATTACAGATCATTAAGAGTTATGATGGGCGTAAAGTGTTGACATGTTTAGTAGCTCTCTAGACTGTATGCATGCCAGTGACGATACACCTGGAAAAAAGTATTTGAGTAGACCATTTCGTGAATATTGTATATATTAGTTAATGTGTTATTAAAAAATACTATCGTATTTTATCCTGATATTCTGCTATTTAGGTGGATTTCCAGTGGTTGTAGAAACTTTGCAGGAGATTTGGTGAGATGCAATATCGCATGTAGTACAGTAAAACATTGTTTAAGAAAATGCACACACATTACCTGTTCTCATTTTGTCCCTACCACCCTCCCCCAGAATGGGAAAAAGAAAGAGATGAACTATGATAAAACTTTATTTGTTAACAAGGTACATATACATATAGCATGCATTTTGACTTAAAAACAGTAGCAATGACAGTTAAAAACAGTTGTAACAATGTTATACTGACATAACTGGAGTGACAGAATAGCTGCAACTTGTATAGTACAACATCTGAATAATATTCCTTAAAATTTTTGGTTAAATATGCTTTAACCTTTTTGAGTATACATATGTTATTTTACTTTATATATTATTTTATACCTAAGTTATTTTATTTTAATTCCAGGTCATATCTTTATATTACATTGATAATTATGTCTACTGCTGTTTTAAAGTTCCTCAGGTTCTACCAGTGCAGTAGGGATTCCCATTACACATTAGTTACAGCCGACTGTTTGACACAGCTTAAAACCTGCATGCAACTGTCCAGTTTAACAAGGGTCTATTGGGTTAATGCTGGCTGTTGACACAAGCCTCTGCCAGTGACCAATTACAAATTAGTCTCAGTTTCCATCAAACAATAGCAGGCAGAATCTTAGCTCCACAGTGAGGTGGGGGTTGGTGTAATACACAATCAATTGGCACTCTGCCAACCTAGTCCAGGCAGAAACAGACAAAATGTGAACATTTAGCTTTTTGGGAGGCCCCAAGGTGCCTTTAGAATGATTCAATAATATATAAATAAATTTTCTTGTGTACAGTGACACTACCCTCAGAGACGCCTATGCAAAATTAGAGAAAAAGTTACCGAACAGTTTTTGAAATAGCGGAAAAGACCTGATCCATGCAAGACACAGACTCCACATGTGCAGATGTTGTTGGAAAAGGGATTAGTTGTGTGACAGGGTTTAGTCTGCAAGTTATAAATAGAGCTACTGCTGCAGTAGACAATTTAGTATTTTAGGGGACCTTTGTTGCCCTTAGAATGATTCAATGAAATACAGATTTATTGTGCATAGTGGCAGTGCCCTAAGATATGTCTATACAAAATTAGAGAAAAAGTTGCTGAACGGTTTTCAAGATACAGCAGCTAACGGCAGACAGAGTGATGGCAATAATCCGTTGCAGAGTTGTGTGAAACCAATACAAGCTGCAACATTTGAGTAATGCAAACAAGTGTTTTGTTATAAATCTATAGAAGTTGGTATGACGTATGGTGTGACCTTTCACAACAAAATGTGCACTAAGTTGCTAAAGTGCAAAATAGAGTTTTGAACCTTTTTGGAATCCACAAATTATAGTCTCATGTTCAGATGCACTTCATGGATTCACAAAAAAGGTACATGTACAGTATGTATAGTTTATGTAGGCACCTTCCGAGCTATATTATATTGATGTTGAAATACGCTGTTTAATAAGCGAAGTGCGGAAGTTAGCCGAGTCAAATTGGTAACTGACTTTGGCCCAAAGGACTAAAAACTGAAGATATTTCAACAAATTTTGCAACTTAGTGCACATTTTGTTGTAAAAGGTCACACCATACGTCATACCAACTTCTATAGATTTATAACAAAACACTTGTTTGCAGTACTAAAAAATTGTGCAGCTTGTATGAGTTTCACACAACTCTGCATGGCATTACTGTAAATGACTTTGATTTTATGTGAGTACGACTGCACCATCCCACAGCTAATGTCAATAATGTTATGGGAGGTGGGGCATGGCTGGGCCGGGAAAGGCTTGGCTGCTTGCCGTCATTTCAACACAGTATTACCTAATCACACCGCGTATAACTGAATCAGACGGTTGACATTCCAGTTGTCAAAGTAACAACGCGTTAGCTACAATTTCTTTTACGCCACAATTCTTGAAGAAACTCTTAGGCACATGTTCAATTATCACAAGCGGAAAATTTCGTAATATTTTCCCAGAAGTGGAAGATGGTTGACCACGTGCAGTTCGTCCGAAAATGAACTGCTCGTAGATATTCTTAGTTAACAGAACGACATGGCGCGAACGAAGTCGGCTAGTGTAATAATTAAATAAAATCATGTGGTTGTGTATTTACTTACAGAGTAGTTAGCTGTACTATAAAGAAACTGTATATAATTTTATGGAATTTCTGCAGAATTTTATAACAAAAAACTGAAGTGGCCATTCACATGCAATGTTTTTTTACAGAATATTCTATAGAATTATATAGAAATATATAATTTGTTATAGTAATTTCAATATAATTCTATAATTTTTGGCCACATATATTTTCACAGAATTCTACGGAAAATCTATACTACAAAATATTCTACAGAAATTCACCCGCAAACATCCTATGGAATATTATAATGTGTTATATTCTGTAGAACGTATTCTACGGTATTCTTTGCTAAGGCTAATGTGATCAAATTGCGCACACTTCATGGATCCACAAAATAGGTACATGTACAGTATGTATAGTTTATGTAGGCACCTTCCGAGCTATATTATAGTGATGCTGAAATACGCTGTTTAATAAGCGAAGTGCGGAAGTTAGCCGAGTCAAACTGACTTCGCTAGAACAGCGCAAATACCCGCCCCAATTTGAAAACGACTTCTGGGAATCCCAAGACGACTTCTGGAAATCCCAAAATACAATGACCCATTCGCCCAGGCATTTATTAGCGCGAGCAGCTGAGAGGTATTGTGTATTCGAATAATCGCTTCTACTTCCTAAACATTTCATGTAACACGAGCCACGGTTGGTTCAAATTAGTTTTATTGTGACCACCTGACCTACCTAAATTAGCCTCGATTATCCAGCCACCGTGAGGTGGCAGCATGGGCCCGTCACAACGGCCTTGATTATTAAGGGCCAGCCATTGTTACCGGTAAAGGGCTTTACCCCAGATTCGGGTAGAGACGATGATTGGCTTTCAGGCCAACTATGAAATAACAAATTCAATAAGGATACACTTTTAACAGACAATAGTATACTATATATAACAACTATTCAACATTAAATTTATATTGAAACATGTCACACACAAAATAAACCGACAGTAATTTTGGTGTCGTAGTTTAATGCATTTTAATCACATGCATATATTGCATAACATTCAAAATGGCCGTTCAGAGCCAGACTGTCGTTCTGGCGAAGTCACGCCGCCAGGCGAGAGTCGGATAAGCGAGACTAGCCTAGCTACATCTACTGATCTAGTGAGCGATTTCATAGGCTGAGCTTAAATTCAGAGTTTAGCAAAGCGATCAGCCACGGGGTACTGCTGGCTGGCACTGACGTAATCAGCCGTTGCGACCCCTGGCGCGCGAGTATGGCGCAACTGATTAAAAAGTTCACAAAGTTATTCTCGCCTAACCGATTCTCGCCTGGCTGCGTGACTTCGCCAGAAAGATAGTCTGGCTCAAAAAGCCCTTCTGAATGTTATCCACTAGATGGCAACACTGGTATACTCATGAATTAAAGCGTCATACATTTATGAAGTTATATGTGACATATTGTCAGAATTTGCCTAGTCATACAAAATAAAATGACTCTTAAACTAAATGAACATAAACAAAAGTTTCAAGTATTCTACGGGATTCGAACCGAGGACCCTAAAAATAGTTGCTCGACACGCTACCAACTTTATAATAGCCACCAAGATATGCACGTTTTCGTTGTACTTCGGAGTACATATCTTAGTTAGCAGTCCGACCGTTGCGCGCGACATCGATTGCACTTTGTTTAATTAAATGTGTCCTTGATTCGTATTTATATCATGCTTATTCACATTTATTCTTTTGTTTCTGCTCAAGCATAAACAAAGAATGTCAATACGGAATCTTTGACAGCCACGAGAGCTGCCACCTAGTGAATACGCATGTGATTAAAATGCATTAAACTACAAAACAAAATTTAATGTCGGTTTATTTTGTGTGTGACATGATTCAACATAAGTTTAATTTTGAATAGTTGTTATAGTACAGTGTTATCTGATACAAGTGTATCCTTATTTAATGTGTTATTTCATAGTTGGCCTGAAAGCCAATCATCGTCTCTACCCGAATCTGGGGAAAACATTGGCAGGGACTTAATAATCCAGGCCGTAGTGATGGGACTATGCTGCCACCTCACGGCGCCTGGATAATCGAGCACAGGAACTAGATCCGTAATTTGGCGTAAGAGATTTACGAAGTGTTTTGAGGGCACATACCGGTGTCCGTCGATCTCGGCCCTCGTCGATCTCGGCCCATGTTGATCTCGGCCCTCGTCGATCTCGGCCCACATATTCCTACTTTCTGGTACAATGTATGTCATCGATCTCGACCTCGGACTGGGACAGTGTGACTGTTGCATGGCTAAAGGGATTCAATGTTGCTTTGAAGTTGTTGTCATACCAATTACCCTTTTCACAGGTGTGAAAAACACAATTAACACCAAGCAGCAATAGAGCATTAATAAATTACACATAATCCACAAAATTAAAATTGTCCGTTACTTTCTTTCCGGTTGTTTTGTGTCCATTAATTTCTATCCTACAACCGTATATTATATGTGGCCTCTATATTATACAATAAATAGTTCCGATGATAAATGTCATAGACATAGTAATAGCAATAGCTTCAAATGTAGTAGTGATAGGAATTAAGGAAGCAGTGATATAGTAAACTGAAGGAAACAAAGTAATAGTAATAGAGTACATTGAAATGTAATTGTACATTGAAATGTAATTGTAATGCGACACTGCATTTATTACTATGCATCACATATAAATAAACTGGTCAGTAAGCTGCAACAATTAACAACGATGCTGCTGACAGGATATCTGGCCGTATTCTTCCAACTGCTCTGGAACTGCAACAGTAAATACAAAAATGAAATAAAAGTAAGTATTTCTATTCCAGGATTCCACCATGAACATAGATAATAGTTGAAATATGTAGATGCTCAGATATAAATGTTTTATCTTGGATGTAGATTTACAGCATATATGGTCATGGTCAATATCAGCTTCACAATAAATGGTCATCTGTTAAATATTTCAGGGTCAACAGGAATAGTTATATAAATGGTCACTGTCTCGCTGGTTAAACCACACACATTATGTCTTACTGCATTCCAGATATCATAAAAAAGTAATAAAATATCTGATGCACCATATTGGCAGGGTAGACGGGAAATATATGTAAGATATAAAAAATATTATATTAGTTATTAAAATTATTTGAATGCAATCAGCTGCTTAAAAACAATCCCGAACTAACTAATATGAGCTCTTTAGCAAGTATTTCAGCTTTCAGCTTATAACCACTACTTATATTACAAACAGTACCAGAATTTAGAAAATGTATATCCTCTGTGATCGCCAGATTAACATCAATTTTAAATTTCAAATTTTCCCGCCATTTTGTAAGGTATATGCCTGTGATATATTAGATCATGTCTACGTCAAATTTTATGACAGTTTTGCCTGATTTTTTATTCTGTAGTGATTTATGACTAGTATGTTTACTATATATATATATATATGTAATATGTTTTTTGTCGCAATGCGTAGCCAATTACAGCATCGCCTGTACAACGAAAAAAAATCAACATTACCTTCTACCATCAATTGGTATGTGGTGGCATCTATGCTGGTTCCACATCGTATGTGGCACCACTTCTCGCATGATTCGCACTGCACGGCTTTATAATTTGTTTGTACTCTTCTGTAGCACTCTACGCAAGGGTGTAACTGCGGCGTTGCTAATGAGTTGTGAATAGCCTTTCTACTACAGTAACGCACTATTTATAGAAACATAACACCCGCCCCATGCCATGATTAGCTGCCATAATCATATCTACTCAAACATTCACACCCTGTTCAATTCCCTAATTGGCTATCATGAACACCTAGAAAAGTTTAAGCTCACATCTGGAAATTCCAGTGTCGGTATTGGCTGATTCTATAAACGCTGTTCACATTCCAAGAAAATGCAGTTAGGTCACCAAATCGATCCATATACAAAAAAACAATGCATCAAACACCATATCGACTTCTCTGGGAAGCACAAAATAGTCTAAACTATCGTGTTTTTTGTATTTTGTGTGCCTGAGTATACACTGTATTTTACTTTATTTTTACAATCATTATTATTTTTATTATTATTTATTAAGGTGAAGTAAACTATACAGTGTATAGTTTAAACTTTACGTAACACAAACTGCATTACATTTACTGGAAATTCGTATTTACTAAACATAACCTATAGTCATATATGAAATAGTCTTTTTGTATTACATGAAACTTGTTTAAAGTGGAACCACTCTCCGAGTGTCAAATATTTCACTTTTATATACATTGATGTACAAAAGTGCAGGTTTTCATTACAGCGTCTGTGCAGTAAACAAGCAAGTACCTATAACGGCTTTGCCGTTATACAAAAAAAGACATGCTCAGTGAAATAATGCTTGAATAGCATACCGATTACTACGGCCTCGACATTTTTTATCAGACACAAATAAAAATATTAAATGATCTGCTCATTCATTGAAACAACGCAAGAGCACCAAGCCGATTACAAATACCTCAGCCGACTACGTACGTTGTTACCACAAACAAATCAAAGACAAACAACATTATACATCCGCTCAATGTAACAATGCTACACAGCTGGCCCATTAATATGGCCTCCACAATTTATTTAGAGACACCAATCCAAGACAAATAACATGAAAGGATCTGCTCAATGAAACAATGCAAGAGCACCAAGCCGATTACTAAAGCCTCAGCCAACTACATACGTTGTTACCACACACCAATCAAAGACAAACAAGAGCCACATCTGCTCACTGAAACAATGTTAGAGCAGCTAGCTGATTACTATGGCCTCCACACTATGATATACACCAATCAAAGACAAATAACATGAAATAATCTGCTCAGTGAAACAATGCAAGAGCATCAAGCCGATTACTTCTTCCTGTATTGACGTTCTCACCACATACAAATCAAAGACAAACAACACAAACTTAAAGCTCAGTGAAACTTAGATTTTTTCATATGTTAGACTGGTTTTGAATCATATCCAATTTGAACTTCCAGTTAAGTTTCACTTCCAATTAATTTAGTAGAAGCTGTGCGAATAATCTCATTGAAATAGGTGGGCCGATATGTTTATTCTCTACACACACGCATACGCACAAACATATACATTTATACATATCCCCCAACACAACTACCTATTTTAACAACTATAATCAGGTGGGCCGAGTTCGACTGGGCCGAAATCAACATGGGCCGAGATCGACGGGCCGAGATCGACGTGAGTCCACATACCGATCTACATTAAACTGGAAAACGTATGTTGTTCTTCTAACTAATGTAACATATCTGTTATACTAAGTAGATCATTTGGATTGCATTATTGTTATTGAACGTATCTTATTATCGCCCACATTGAATCGTTTAGTTTTTGTTTAGAAAGTTTTGTAGTCCAGTGTTAACCCTGGGCTGGGTAAAATGATGCGCGAGGTGGCCTAGTTGCCTAGTTGTTTCCAGCACTCGGCAATGTTCTATTAACTGACTAGTCTGTATATAGTGTGGTTACAATGTTATGATCTTATGAGGTCTCATTCAACTAGGGGTAATGGTCGGAATGCACCTCTGCCTGAATGCACCAACTGCCTAGCCGCAATGCACCAACTGCCTAGTCGCAATGCTCCAACCGCGTGTTCGCAATGCCCCAACCGCCTGGTCGCAATGCTTCAATGGGGTGGTCGCAATGCACCACTTTTGGTCGGAATGCCCCACTTTGGTAATGACGACCTGGTCGCAATGCTCCAATGGTTTGGCGCAATGCACCTCTTATGGTATCTATATATTATAAAACATTATGGTTTCTCTGTTTGTTTGTTTTTACCCGGGCAACGCCGGGTAAGTCGGCTAGTATAATGACTTCTTTAATTTAAGTGTCGCCCACGCGACTTTGCGTATATATGGGTAGTGATATATGTTCATGGATTTTGCTTGAAATTTCAACTACATTATACTGTTAGTAGTGGGTGTCATAGTTTAAAAATATACAACTTATTGTGAATTAGGTGATAAAAGAACGGAACTTGGTAGATATGTAGAATAGTTCGTAGTTCGTTTTTATAAAGACCTCCATGATGTATACATATATATTAATAATGTTATTATTATTACTAGATCGTTGCATGTGTTAATTTGAGCTGAATCGTTTGCTACACATAAAACATAAGAACACGGATGGATTGTTTTCCTTGTAAAGTTACACTGTTAAATTCTACACACACAACATGTCTGAAAAGATGTAGTCAGAAATCAGGATGACAATTTTATTAATTAAACATATATATACATCCGTAGGCCGTATTGTCACCTTCGTGACTACATCAAATGTCCCTACAATGTAGAGCACATTGGAAAAACATATTTAATGATATTCAGTGTTTAGACAAACTGTGACTACAATACACACACATTCTTAGAGAATAGGAATATCAACAAATATTTGTGCTACGCTACTTGAACATTAGTTATTATTATTGTTGTGACATCTTACATATCTGATCTATTATAACAACTTAATCCACATGCTACACGTGGAATTATTATTACGTTATCTACACAGTTATTCTGAGGTTGATCAGTTCACTAAATAAGTACTTATTTTATATAGTTGGTTGGCTCCACTGTCAGCCCGGAATTGAATGTCATTTCACCGTCTGTTACACTTGTTTGATCATGCTTGTATGTATGATTAATATAATTCTATCTGTCTGTCTGTCTATCTATCTATTTTCTTGTTATTCAGAATGTAACGTTAGACATTATACTAACACAAATCTGACACACAAGATCTGCTCAGCTAGGTCCTAACTTCTATTCAAAGCATTCAAAGAGGACTTAGTAAGAACTGGATTACCCAGGTAGGCCTTCACTGAAGCCAAACTGAAGCCAACTTCAGTTAAATGCTGCTATTGTCCGATGCGTTCTTTCAACAATGCCGTTAGTCAAACAAAACAGTATGTTCCATGAAACAATAAAAGGATATTAAGCCAATTGCTATGGCCTCCAAAAGGACAGACAATGTGCAACAATCTGCTCAATAAAACAAAGCAGGAGTAGAAAAGCCAATTACACAAGCCTCTAAATATTCTTGACACACACACACCACTATTCTCACTGTTGTTGTTGTTAGCCTGTCACATTAAAATTCAAAGGTCATCATTCCAGTGTAATTTAATAATGAATGACTACACTTGTATAAGATATAACCTTCAATTATTTCTAGAAAATCAAAACGAAAACTTCCGCGAAACAATATAGTAACTATAATACAGTAATTGTTTTATTAGAGTCTCACTCTGTGTATTGATTAATTAATAATTTCTATTTTCATTTGGTAACATACTTAGTTTACACTATTTTCGATGGCCGAGCCATTCATGCATCATTTACATTGTACAACATATGTACAAAGGATAAATTTAAAATAAAAAAATATTTGTTTTTAAATAATAATAAATAATACAAAAGTGTTAACATGCATTAAAACATAAAACACATAACACGATATATATAAATCGAAAATAGTATATATCTACCTACCTTTATCATTTTACTTAATATCGTAAGTACTATATACATAATATAATAATATAAAATACATAATACATATACGATATCAATCATAACATAATAAAGGTATATATATAGTCCACCCCCCGTCTTCAACCCGCTGTCCAAGCCAACATAAATTAGATGTTGATGTCCAAAGCTTTATTTCAATGTACACTCTTTTTGATACAATGCCGTCATTCAAACAAACCGATCTGCTCAATAAAACAATGCCAGAGTAGCTAAAAGATCTGCTCAACGCAAGAGCAGGATGCATATTAGGCTATTTCACATCATGACTTATACACATCAAAGGACAATGTAATCGATATTTCATAATAGGTTATGTAATACAATCATACACTTGTATACGAAGACAAAACAGTTTATTTCCAAAAATGTACATAAAGTCAACGAAACAAGTGATTTCTAAATTACTTATTCATTTAATGTTTTAATATATACAATTGTAATATCTATGTATGCATACGTTTGACAATATTACAATCAGTGGGGCATTCCGACCAAAAGTGGTGCATTGCGACCAGACCGTTGGAGCATTGTGACTATGCCGTTGGAGCATTGCGACTAGGCGGTTGGAGCATTGCAACTAGGTTTTGTGCATTCAGGTAGTTGTGCATTCAGGCAGTGGGGCATTCCGACTATAATTCTCAACTAGCCAGCCTTTTTCAGAACATTATCGCCAAGCCGACCTTTCTATGCTGGCACTGAGGGTGGTCACTGCCAGGGTGCTTCTGCTTGTCGTCCTCAGTGGTTCTTTTACGTCCCAAATTGAGACAGGGTCAGGGGTAGTCTTAGTCTGTGCGAGCACCGAAGACGCGAAGCGTTGCTAGGGGGTCCAGGGTCAAGCTCCCCCGGAGATTTTTTAAAGTAGCTTTTAAATGGTGCATTTTGAATACACGGATTCAAGGTTCCGACCCCATCTTGACCTAGATTAGAGTTGCGAGTAAATAAACGCACGTTGGTACGATAACAAAGCAAAACAAAGGCTACAAGACTTTGATGTCGCTCATGCAAATGATTAAAGCAAATTATTTTATGATATAAGTCAGACTTACGATATACCAAGGTGTATATAAATGAACGGTGTATTATTACAAATTATTCTTAATTGAATATTTGATCTTATCTAATAATGTTTAACAAAATCACATTCAGTTGTATCAACGTAATACTATAAATTAAAAACTAGCAAACTGTATAAACGTGTAGGTATTTAAGAATGTATATATGTCTCAAAACGTGCTTGTAACTTGCATAAGAAAAATAACATTAACATAGAAATGGCTATCTATATCGATGCATGTGTCTATTTACTCGCAGTCTCGTTTTCAAAAACTTATTTAAGATGGCGGATGCCCATATATGGTAGAACCGTGAATCCGTGTATTGAAGTATGTTGTAACGAAGTGGTTATTCTTCTGGTTGCCGTAACCCAGATTTGGGGAACTATTCTTCCGTGAGTTGGGCCGCGCATGCGCCGTAAGCCTGCTTCGTCAGAGTATAGCTGCGCATGCGCAGGTTCGACCCAGTTCACGAAATGGAAATTGGGAAAGAGTTCGTGGGTGTCTTCTTCTTCCTTTTAAAGGGCTGGGCTCTTGCGAGCGTAATTAGCCCTGATATGCATGTACAGTTGCGTTATGGTGTAGCGCCAAATATTAAAAATCATATTACAACTTTGGTTGATTCAAATAGTTTAAAACGTCAACGTCGTCGTCGGTGATATATTGTCTTCCTTTTCGTAATTTTCCGATAAAATCAAACAAGTTCAAGATGATAGTTTTGTGCAACTGTATTTGCACGATTCAAGAACCATTGACGGTGCCAAACAGTGTATGCCGAACATTGCAAGAAAGGCAAATCCCGATTTGAAGTATACTGGCATGGGTAATAGTCGGTGGAAAACTGCACAAGTCTGAAAGCAAGGGCGCCAGAGCCACAACACAGTAAGTCTGCTTATTTAAGTAATTATATCATCAGTGTAATAACCCAGTTTGAGTGAACCATATAGTCAGCCAGCAAATAGTTATAGCCGTTACCCTTTGAATGAAGATGCACATCACTGTCCGTGCTGAGGCTAAGCGTAAGTCGTGGCTATGCCTATGGCTATGCGTAGGCTAACAAAAGTCTTGTTTTTGTTTGCCATATCATAACACTTGAATGTCCACGCTAAGTCCCGTCTCAAATCTTGGGTAAGTTAGTTCACTCTACATTGATCCACTCAGCCCGCAGAAACTCGGGTGACTCCGTTTCACCTGTATGAACGAGCAAGGATTCTCAGAATACCGGATTCTCTTCCGACCGAATTTGCAGTTTGTTGACTACTTGTTTGTCCTATTTCACTTACCAAATTTTGCATTAACAGTAACACATAATGATGTAAGTAATTAAGTTGTAAAAAGTGACATAAATTGATTGACATTCCTATTTAGTTTTCAGCCAGTGCAGAGTCCAACGATGGGGCTTGACGATCCAGTTGAAGTTCCTGCCCGTGCACATGCATGTAAGTACTGAAAGTGAATATACATGTTCAGTCACATATAAATGTTGTCTATTCCTGTCAGCAAACTTCATTTTAAAAGTGACATCAACATTCCCATTTTGTTTTCAGCCGGTGCGGCACATGATCAGCGAACAATGAGGCTTGATGATCCGGTCATCTTCGTTACCAGAGTCTAGTAACAAGACTAGTACGTTTGTACCACATTGTATTTGCCATAGTAGTTAATCTTTTGAAACCAGAAAGTAGGTAGTTTAACTCAGAATGCATTAACAACCTGCCTTTGCCTAAAGTAACACCAAAGACCGAGTAAGTGGGTTATTAATTATAATGCCAGGAATGTTTTAATGTGCTTAAATATACTTGTTATTTTGGCAAATACAATTGGGAGTTACAGATCATTTGGGAGTTACTGTATATAAAATTGAAAACATTTCTGGGTGTTTCTCCATATACAGTGTATAACTATTTATATGTATTTTTACTTGTTCTCCTAAGTATCCTTGATGGGTCTTGTTACTGGTTATTCTAACCTACCAGTTATCATCTGTTGACAGGTCTCAGTAACATGAAAATGCCGCAATCAATGAGGAAGAGAAGTCGACCCAAGGGGGCAGAGTTGACCGTTATTGGCTTGCCCAAAAGGAGGAAAAAGGACAAACTGGTCAAATTCCTCACCAAGCTTCCTGTAGAAAGAGAGATTGGTATGACACTAAGTGAAATTACAATTTTGAATAAAAAACTCAAAATGTGCTACTCATTTTACTATTAATAAGCGTCCCTTTTATAACATTTACTGACACAGAACTCTAAATGACTTATATTTATCGATAAAGTATGCATCTGTCATATAATAAATTTATATATTAGTTTATAATAGTTTTTTATGTACATTTGTAGTTATGCTCTGCTGGTTTGTACAAAGCGATGTGGCTGAGACAGGTAGCTTTTTGAAAGCTTCGGACGTCTCGAGAACAGCGAGGACTGCTGTATGCCTTGACAGCAACGTCTGCTTAAGGGCAATACAGACGTACTGGGAGACACCAGCGTGGCACGCAGGGCAGCAGATGGCGGACGCCCTGATGGAGGATGGCATGTGGTATTGCCCAACGTGCACATTGGCATTGGATGAGGATGATTGTATTGCTTGTGATGGCTGCCTTCAATGTTACCACTTTACAGTGCTGGTGTAAAGAGAGGCCCTAAATCATAAGTATGGTTTTGCAGAGGATGCAAGTTGGCTTAATCTTTAAGTTGGCTTAATCTGCGATGTGTGTCGGTATGCGATACCTGCCTTCATAATCATTTGTACAACCCTGGTAACTCTACATCACATGCGAAGAAGGCTGACACAGCCCCCAAAATGCAAAATTTTTACACTATCTAGAGATGTCGTTTTGAGAAGGGCCTTTGAGATTATCCCCTAACAGTAGATTCTGTGTATTGTGCCAGAAACAGAACACTAGTCCCCTTCCCAAAACACCTGTCACATGCGGAGTCTGTGTCTTGCATGGATAACTATTTTATGCAGTTATTTTATATAAGCAGGAAGTTTGTGAAATTAGTTATTCTTAGGCCACAGAAAAGTAATTCCCGGTTTCTCATCAATGCATGTATTTAAAAAATATGTGCCACAACATTTTATTTTCTATTATAATTATTCCTCTAAATGCAAGACGTGCAATAAGTGAACAGTAAACATGTCAACATTTTACTTCCATCATAACCCTTAATGATCTGTAACTATGATTCACCAAAAACATTTGATTAATAATTACCTACAGGGTTGTTTGATTTATGCCGGGCAGAAACTGTTTCTGCCCGGCAGAAACGGCAACAATAGGAAATACATGCCATTGATAGGCAAACATGTTCTTTTTATAGAAAACGTCAGATTTATTCTTTACCTGTCTTCGTATAATAACCATTTGTCTGCCCTGCTCACAATAAACATCACACGAATAATAAAAGGAAGATCACTGCCACTTAACTTGTGGTTTATTATTATTATAAAACTGCTCTGCTACTGCTTGGTGGACAGTTAATTAGTGGCTCAAGTTCAAATACATCAGGACGTTTTTCACACCTGCATGGTAGCTTAGGCTCAGTAGTGAGCTGGCAGCCATTAAACCTATAGGCTTGTGTGAAAAGGATAGTTGGTAGAAGAACTAACTTCAAAGCACCATTTCATCCATTTAGCCAGGCAGCAGTCACACTGTCCCAATGTCTGCCGCTATGTTTGTATATATAGGCTTAATGGTCCCAATACATCAATCTGTTGGCGCAATGTCAGATAATAGAACTAAGAACTGACCTCTGTGGTAATGAAATGCTTCGAGCGCCTCATCCTCTCACAACTCCTGCACCAGGTTGGCGATCAGCGTGATCCGCTCCAGTTTGCGTATAGACGCAACCGGGGCGTACACTCATCTTGAGAAGGCCAAGGCGTACACCAGGATAGTCTTGGTAGACTTCTCATCGGCCTTCAATACGATCCAGCCACACATCATGATGAAGACACTCGCGTACATGCACGGCCTGTTGTCTAGCCCCCTGTGTACATCCACCAGGGCCCCTCATGGCTCAGTGGTTTCGCCGGTGATCTTCACCTTGTACACGGACGATTGCCGCAGCAAACATGAGCAGTGCATTTTTGTGAAGTACTCTGACAATACGTCAATTATCGACCTGTCAAATTCGGACACGGTGTGCGAGGAAGTGGTCTCAGACTTTGCCCGGTGGTGTGGTGATCACTTCCTGGATCTTAATGCCCAGAAGACTGGGGAGCTCATCATTGACTTCAGGAGAGACCCACCCCACCCAAAGACATGGTCATCAATGGTGAGACTGTCAAGCGCGTATCAGAGTACAAGTACCTAGGTACCGTAATTGACTCTAAACTGACCTTCAGTGCAAACACAGCTTTGAACAACCAGAAATGCCAACAGAAGCTTTATTATTTTCTGCGTAAACTCGGATCCCTCGGGGTGAGCCCTCATGTTCTGAGGACCTTCTATGGTTGTTACCTTGAGAGTACTGTAACCTTTGGCTTCCTGGCATGGCATGGTGGATTGAGTGTCGCCAATCGGAATATCCTGAGTCGCGTCATCAGACTCAGCAGCAAGGTGATCGGAGCGGAACTTACCAGTGTAGACGACCTGTACAGGCGGAGGGCAAAGAGGAAGGGAAGGCAGATCTCTCTGGATCTCCACCATCCCTTAAATCACTGTTACAATCTGTTACCATGTGGGCGTCGTTTTCAGCTGCCTCAACTAAGACTCGGTCGCTCTCGAAATTCCTTTGTCCCATCCATCCTCATTCCTTCCTTCCCTCTCTCCAATGCCTGTCTGGCCGCTTGAGAATATGGGTTCATGTGTGTGTGCGTGCACGTGTGTGCGCGTGTGTGATTATACTGGTAATTGCACTGTATTCCACCTAGTTAAATAACATTTGTGATGATGAAATTGTTCCTGTACTGATGGCTGTGATATGTAAGTGTAAAGGATGTTTCCTAACAACTGGCTGATTGTTCTGTGCTATTTTATTTTAATCATATGTAATTCATTGAATCAGTGTTCTCAGTTACACATGTGTACTTATTTATGAATTTATTTATTTACTGCGTTCTTAAATAGCGAACAACACAAGAGAATTTCCCCATGAGGGACAATAAATGTATTTTGAATTTAAATTAAGTTAAACATCTTAACAATAACTATAATTAGTTCTGTGGGGCTGTTTTTAAGGTAGGTAGTATGGATTCCACCAAAAATCTTTAGTTTTCAACACAGATCAACCATATTTGGTATGCAGATACATACCAACATAGTTAAGGTTTTTTCATGTTTCGCATAAATTATGCAAATTAGGTATCCAATATGGCCACCATAATAGGGAAAATTAGGTATTTTTTGCCGCGCTCTAACCAAAAACGTATTCAAGTACAAGCTTGTAATTTAGCACAGGGATTACTGTTATGCATATCTACAGCATGAATATCACATAAATCAGATATGTTGTGTTGTTTACGTGAAAAAATATTTTTTGTCAAAAAAACCTATTGTGTAACTTTTTCACATAATTAATGCGTATAATTCAGAAACCATTAAATATATTATGATTTCTTTTAATTCATGCAGTAGATATACTCATTAGGCACTGCGGTGCAAAATGTTTTGCAGTTATACCCAGTATTTATTCTACTAGAGCGCAGCAACTTTAAGTACTCACAGCAAAAATGGTATTCCGAGAAAACGATGATAAGGTAATTTTGTATAACCAAATTCGGCCAAAAGCCGTCCAAAGAAACCTCAATATTGCCACTTTTTATTACTTTTTCAGCTAATATACTAACTGCATATTGAGGTAAGGATATGAAAGTACATAAATAGCAAAGAAAGTCCTTTTCCAAAAAAATGTCAAAAATCACTTTTTGAATCCATACTACCTACCTTAAGTATTCATTTATAACATTATCAATCTCTCCTCTTAGTTTTACACATAAAGACATAATCTGGCATAACGTGATAAGTTTTTTTGTAGCAGCACATTTGTACTTCCAGTGTATCATTGCAACATAACATACATATTACATACTGTGTGCCACATTTGAATGTCATGCATGTAATATTTCCAAGCTATCCATTTGCATATATAATATAAAACTTCAACAGCCATTTTCTTCATTTTCACTTTTTGATCCCTACCATGTTCAATGCTCCATAACTTTGCCAATTTTTGTAGCAGTCATAATTTTTTAAACCGTGTAAAGCACCCTGCCAAACCTTTACAAGGATGTAAGAAAACAATGTTACAATTTTTCCAACTTATCACTCATTTGGTCAGCCGGGGTCACATAGACGTATTAGTCCAAAGGACTTCAGGGCCACTTGGCCCATTTTTATAAAACAGTATAAGTTGTTTAGTATATCAGATTTATGTGCAAACATTTCATTGTCTAACACAAGTTATTGATAACCTGTTGGTATACACAGTTTTGGACAATAGGCGTCTTTTATGAGATGTGAACTTTGTTGATGTATACTCGTAAGTACTTCACTCAAATCAACTTTCCCAAAAGTTTGTTTGCACAACTTTCTCGGAATATGTATTATATATTTAGCACAAAGATATCTTACTAATCACATTCCTTGTTTTGCATAGAACATTAGTTGAATAGACCTGTGCCTGTGGGCACTTGTGTCGAATCCGGACCTACCTTAATTTCGCCGTTATAACTTTAGTTTTGCTTAACTTTGATACCCCAGTGAAATAGTTCCATCATTCAACATTATCCTAGGCATATTTACCTTTATAAGAATATACGAATATTACCTTTAAGGCGTAAACAGCGCCCCGGTTTGTATCAACATACGCTGCTATATATTTCATTTTACGCACGCTGTGCGGTACTGCGCGGCCGCAGCGGCACTGACTAGTGCAAACCGGGTCGCTATTTGAGCTTCAACAGGATCCGAATTCGATACAAATGCCGATTAGTGAATAGGATACAAGGCTTTTATTTGGGCTTCAAAAGAGTCCGGATTCGACACAAGTGCCGACTAGTGACGTCGTGCCATCAGCCTACACGGTTTTTATTCCCACCATCGTCATAAACCAAAACGCAAGTTACCGTTTGGGCGCCATTTTAAAGGAATGACTAGATTTCTAGAATTTCGAAACTCCGCAAGTTGTCACCATTGAAGACACCGGAGATCCCACAGGGATAGTCCGTAATTGGACAACTGACACGTTGTCCAATGGAGTTCGATCCTAACCGCACTGAGCGACGTTAAGATGACTAAACGATGTTGCTACAAATCTGCGATTTTGCAGGAATATAAGTGACTTTATGGTGTCATTTCACGCCGCTCGTCGATGCTGAAAATATCGCAAAAGAAAAAAATATGGGCATACGAAATACATACGAGGCGGCAATGTTGGCATATTTTGGGCGGGGCGGCATAGAAAAACGGCGGGGCGGCCCGCCTCGCTTGTCATGGGAAACGCTATAGTGATTTTTCGTTCGTCTGTTTTTATAATAATTTCGCGAACAAACAAACCTTTCTGTTATCCGTTGTGAGTAATATGGCATGTAATTACTCTATATCATGATATCAGTAACGAACAAAAAACTTCATGTTTATATACACTAATACGGCAGCTTGTCAAGACATGGATTTTTACCTGATGCTATGATGGTCAGAATAATAGTTCCAATAATTAAAAACAAAGCTGGTGATGTGTTTGATAACAATAACTACAGACCTATTGCTCTTGCAACAATTACTGAACATTCTACAGGATAATTCGTTTTAAATCAGAAACTTTCATTTTTCAGATCCAAGATGTATTTAATTTACCTGGTAGAGGCTTTCGTCAACGTATCACGTCGACTTCATCAGTACCGATGACGCTGAATGACATCATCGTACACGTGAGGCAGTTCAGGCGCCTATTAGTACATCCCAAGGACAGAGTAGAGCTAGAAGAACAGGGCGAACTGATGTACCAAATACTGTGCAAGAATTGTAGTGCTAAGTACATTGGGGAGACAGGAAGACTATTCAAAACATGACTGGAGGAACACAGAAAGGACGTAGACAACACAAAATATGAGAAATACACAAGCAGCAGGGAAAAACGTGTACGATGACGTCATTCAGCGTCATCAGTACTGATGAAATCGACGTGATACGTTGACGAAAGCCTCTACTAGGTAAATTAAATACATCTTGGATATGAAAAATGAAAGTTTCTGATTTCTGGCAACAATTGCTAGTAAATTATTTGAATTGATATTATTATCAAGGGCTATAATTTTCTTCACAACGTGTGCCAACCAATTTGGATTTAACAAGCATCACTCAACTGAGATTCTCATATTTCTATTAAAAGAACTTTTTCGACACTACATAGGAATGGGTCTCATGTGTATGCCACTATGTTGGATGCCCCCAAGGCCTTCAAAACAAAGTGAACCATAGCAAGCTATTCACTAAACTAATTGACCGTGGCTATCCTGCTTTTATTGTGCGCATTCTGTATCAATGGTACAGTACCCAGAAATTCACTGTTAGATGGTGTCGGAGCTTTTCTAGATTTTTTACTGTCTCAAATGGTGTTAAACAAGGTGGAATCCTTTTCCCCCACTTTTAAAATATATACATGGACGACTGAAGTGTAAATTTTAACAAATTTCAAATTGGATGTCTATGCAGGCACCATAATGAATCACTTGATGTATGCAGATGACCTCTGTATTTTTTCACCTAGTGTTTCTGGGTTGAGAAAACTAACACATTGTTGTGCCAAGTTTGGTGAAATGTTTAACATAACATATAAAGCCAACAAGTCACATTGTATGATTATTGATAACAAATCTCAGGACATGAAAAATATTCATCCTGTCACTCTCAGTAATCGTCCGTTCCCTCACACTATTAAATACAAATATCTGGGTCATATAATTAATAATAATGTTACTGACGATGATGACATTGCCAGATAGAAAAGATGCATATATATGCTCAGGCTAATGTCTTAGCACAAAACGTTTGCCTTTGCAGCTCTACCATTAAAACTTCCCTATTTCTCTCTTAGTGTTGTACTACAAAAATGTATGTACACCTCAAATCTTTGGTATAAATTAAAAAAACAAAGTTTGAAAAGTATTACTGTTGCAGATAACAACAGTTTTAGAATTTCACACAATTCATCATCACGCTGTAGTGCAAGTTTTAAGTTTGCTACAAACTGTTAAATCTTTTAATGAACATATGCGTTCATCCATATTTAGCTTATTATGTTGTCTTCAACAGTCTAAAAATCCACTTTTGTGAATTATTTTTATACTGATATACATTTTAGAAGTCCTATGTTTAAATACTGGAGGACCCAATTGTATACTTAAAGCTGAACGCACATTTTATTAACCATCTATTTGTTATTCTATGTGTGTCTGTATGTTTTATTTATTTGTATTTTATGTATACATATGGACGTTTGTATGAAATAAACATTATTATTATATGGGTAAGGGATATTGATGCCCTTTTTATATGTTAAAACAACCAATCAGAACTCAGAACATAAATGTGAAAATCATATCGAGATGTGTCTGATGATTGCAGTTGCGAGCACCGAGCAGAGCGAGGCAAGAGAAAACAGCTGATGAGTCCAGCATGAGTGATGTGGAGGAACAAATGAAGTCAAACAAAAGTCTGCTTCTTGGTTACAGTGGAGAGACCAACAAAGTGAAACTGAAAGTATGCACAGTTGTTCTGAAAGACATCTTCAACTCTGGCAGGTCACGGTGTGGAGGAAAGACACACGCACCACATGTTTCTGACACTGCAAATAATCCTCCCTCCTGTAGTAGTAGCTGCAGAAAGACAAGTCTACAGGAAGTAAGTGATATGAAACAGGAGGATGTTGGCAGAGAGGAGAATCACGCCGAGACACTTGCACAGAGAAATGAACTCGATAGTCCACTTCAAGAGGACGCATCTTGTGACAAAACAAACACCCGTGTGACGAAAGTTGTAATACTAGCGAAACAGGTGAACATTGGTGGAGATGAGAAAACTAAATTCACTGTGAAGTTATATGATGGCACAGATTGTGATGATACAAGAGATTGTTGTGACACTGCAGATTGTGGTGCCACAAGGGACATGAGATTGAGAGGTTGTGGTGATATAAGAGATTGTAGCGACATGAAAGGTTTTGGTGACACTGGATATTTTGGTGATGCAGGAGATTGTGGTGACGCAGGAGATTGTGTTGACACAGGAGATTGTGGTGAGACAAAGGATTGTGCAACGGAAGACCAACTCGAAGTGAAGACACGTGGCTTACGAGATAGTACAAAAACATGCGTGGAAAAACTAACATGTTCTTCGATTTCGACTGAGTCACCTGCAGTATCATGCGACCTCAACATTGTCAGAGATGACGATTCACGTAAACGTGACATTACACATTACACTAAACATTACGAAAATAAGAAAATAAGAGAAATGCTGGAACGTGACACTAGCAACCAGACAGAACTGGCTTACCCAGAAATGAATGCAGTGGATGACTGCAGTGTTAAATCCTACCCTTGTTCTGTGTGCAGACAGGTATTCAGTAAAGTAGGTTTCTTGAAGCAACACATGATAAAACAGAAATGTTACACTGGTCTGGTCACACTGGATAACGGTGTTAAATACTACCCATGTCTTGTGTGTGGACAGTTGTTCAGAAGAGTATCTCGCATGCACCGGCACAACATTAAACGCCACCACGTAAACACGAACGTGTGTGACACCATGAAGATTCACGAAATAACACCCTCCGAGATAACGCCACACAAGTGTCTACAATGTAAGAACTGGTTTGTTAGTTTGGGTCATCTGGAAGTGCACATTCAGCATCGCACGTGTGCTAAGACATTTCAATGCAGCACCTGTGGGAAATTGTTTAGTAAGGCAAAAGATTATAAGGAGCACAATTTTGTCCACACCGGCGAAAGGCCATACTCTTGCAAGATATGCGGAAAGTCGTACGCACGATCAAAAGGTCTTTCACACCACATGGTGTTGCACACTGGCAAAGGCTCGGTAGTGTGTGATAAGTGTGGGAAACCATTCCCCAATGGCAGCTCCCTTAGAAATCATGCACTATCACATCTAAGTGAAAAGACATTCCCATGTCCTCTGTGCAATAAATCGTTTGTTTGTCTTTCATATCTCATGAACCACCAGAAGTTACACACGATTATAATAAAACCCCACATGTGTACTACGTGTGGAAAGTCATTTAAAAGTGCATCAGCTCTTCGCAGGCACATGATCACTCACTCGGATGAGAAACCATATTCGTGTGAAACTTGCGACAAAGCATTTAAAATGCGTGAGCACCTTAAATATCACACAAGAACTCACACAGGCGAGAAACCGTACCCCTGCACTGTGTGCGGCACTGCTTTTGCAATGCCCAGTGCGCTTGATGTCCATAAAAGAATACACACAAACGTGAAGCCTTATACATGCACCACTTGTGGGAAATCATTTGTGACTTTCAGTCAAATTAAGACGCATGAAAAATCGCACAGTGGCATTAAACCTCACGTGTGTACTATATGTGGACAACAGTTTACTCTTCCACATCACCGTAGAGCTCATGAGAAAACTCACCGCAATGACATGAAGAAATAAGTGTTTGTCAACTTGTATTTCTACAAAATTATGAATACTTACTGCTGTCAGACACTGGCCTGGGGCTGGTGTAAATCACAATATTAATAATAATTGAGTATATTTGTACTGTTATATAACATTATGTTGCATATTTGTTGGGCTAATACAGACTACTATTATATTATATTTTGTATTACGTTTCACTTTTGGAGGCCTTGTAATATTACATATTATAATTTTATATCTAATGAGTTTATCATCCAAAGCAATAGGTGCCAGATGGCAGGATTTCAAAGAAACTATTCACTTATCAATATATCAATAATTATATGAGTCGGACGTCTTTGTGACAGACTTGGATTCTTGAGATTACAATAAACATGTATATTCATGTCCAATAGACCGACATTATTGGCATCAGATGTACAGGGTTGATGTAATGGTTTATACTTGGTGGACTGTGGTATTCCATTTACATTGTATAAACCACATAATATTATATATACAACGTATATGTTGCTGACTACCCAGCAAGCCCAATGATGGTTTAGTATCATTAGAACATTCAAATGTTTCCTTGAATGTCACGAAGTTGCTTTTAAAATGTAATATTTTTTATTAAGTTGTAGGATCCCCAAATGTTTATATCAGTGTAACACTTGGAAAAACATTGTCATGACATTTGAGAAAATCTTTCCTATGTTTTATGACACTATTGTATTTGCTGGGATATTTTACAATAACGTTTTAAATGCTTTAATGATGTTTTAAAACAACTGTAAAATGTTAAAATATAAATATCCTATGTTTATAGGAATATATTATAGTGGAACTGTCAAAACTAGGTGAAGAGTGTTTAGTGTGTTTCTGTTACAAACTGAAACATAATGCAGTAACTTTATATGTTCTAGTGCAAGTTACCGATTACATTGTTCAGCTGTATATTGCATATCTGTTATATCAAATAAACATTTATTAACATGTACACAAGATTTGTCACCGCATTTTATACTACACAGGAGGTGAAGCAATTAACATTATCTTTGATTGTTTTTTATGCTAGACAGAGGAACTATCTTTTACACAAACTTGATATTGGTGTAGATAAGTGTACAATTTAATTTGTATATTGTACGCATGACTTGATTTTGATGATTTATCTTTAATTTTGCATAGACGTATCTTAGGGTACTGCCACTATGCACAATCAATCTGTATATGATTGAATCATTCTAAGGGCCCCCCAAAACTGGTAATTTGTCATATTTCGTCTATTCAAAAACTGTTCAGTAACTTTTTCTCAAATTTTGCATAGATGTATCTTAGGGTGCTGAGACTATAAACAAGAAATTGGTATTTGATTGAATAATTCTAAGGGCACGTCAGGGGCCCCTAAAGTGCAAAAGTTTTACATTATCTAGTGATGTGGTATTGAGAAGGGCCTTTGAGACCACCCCAACAGTAGATTTTGTGTATTGTGCCAGAAACAGCTCCCAACCTCATGCCACTCTGCATTGTTCCATTGAGACCTTGACTAATTTTTAATTGGTCACAGGCAGAGCAGACACATTTGACCCCTGTTAAACTGAACAGTTGCCTGCAGCTTTTAAACTCTTCAAAACCATTGATTTTCTATAATTGCAAGTTGTGTTTATTTTGATGTTCATTTAATTATTATAAAATGGTGTGACTGTGGTGTCTATTGGTTAAAGATGTATTGTCTGTAGAAACCTGTAGGTGACAAACATAGAAAATTAATATTCTGTCACCTGTAGGTGACAAACATAGATATTAATATTCTGGACAACTATAGAGTGAAATATCCTACACTTTATTGATATCAAATGCATTCTACTGTTCTGTTTACGCTTGTCATGCCTTGTGTAGACGTGGTACTGTGTAAATCAGTTGTATCAATATAGACTAATAATTACAGATTCACAATATAGTTGACACCTGAAACAACCAAATGTCAACCATTAGTTCTGCTATACACAAGCAAGAAATATGTATTTGATTGAATCATTCTAGTGTCATCAGCATATAGTAGAACATACATTTTCTACATCATCATCCCTAAGGTTGTTGTAAATTTCACCAGCTGCCATGTCAAGTCCGTTATAATTGTGAATAACAGTGTTCAAAATTATTCAGGTAAATAGCAAATAACAAAGGAGACAAGTTTTCTCCTTGCCGTACCTCTACATCACATGAGAAGAAGGCTGACACAGCCTGTCCCTGTTTTATGCATGATTTTGCATTTTTGTACATGTTGTATACAATTTTCAACACATTACCATTAATACTGCATGAAATGATCTTAGACCACAGTGAGGACTGGTCTAATAAATCAAATGCTTTCTTATAATCGATGAAGGCACAATAAAGCCTTTTGCGTCGAGACAAATACAATTCAACCAACGAGTGCAAAACAAATATATGATTAAGAGTGAATTACCCCTATCTGAACCCTGCCTGTTCTTTACCTATTACATTCGCTTCGTTTAGGTATGTGGTCAGTCTCGTGTTAATGGAGGCTGTAAACAACTTGCCTATGCAACTTAATAGTGTAATGTCACGATAGTTATCTGGGTCATCTATTGACCCCTTCTATTTGTATATAGGCTTAATGATCCCAATACACCAACCTGTAAACACAATGCCAGATAACAGATCTAGGTTAAACATCTTAACAATAACTATAATTAGTTTTGTGGGGCTGTTTAGGGCCACCTAAAATGCTAAATGTATTTCCCTACTGCACTGGGCAGCTGTAAGCTTGTGTATTAGATTTGCTTCCGCCACTGATATCTATTGATAACTGGATAGTGAACAATATTGGCAAGTTTAACCCGTCCCCGGGTTAAACCCGGATTGGGCTAAACCTCCATTTTGGGCTAAACTGGGTTAAACTATTTTTAACATTCAGAACTATGTAGCATTTCAGAACAATCACTAAGAATTAATGAACACTTGTGCACAATTTCACCCACTTGGGACTAAGGGGCAGGTTTAATTGATCTATTCAGCAACTGGAGGGCAATGTTTAGGCCTCACTCTGGACATGGTCACTCACAGTGTTGTGTATTGTCTTAGTTGGTGAGTTGAGCTAATCAACTTGACCATAAATCAGTGGTGGCTCTGGTAACTTTAGAGGATGGAGGATGAATCCAGTTGTTGGCAGTGAACACTAGTGCTGAGAGGGTAGATTACCACCTACCAGTCTCCAAAGCTCTATATTTTCAAAAACTGTTCACTAACTTTTTTTCAAATTTTGCATAGATGTATCTTATGGTACTGCCACTATACACAAGACATCTGTATTTTATTGAATCATTCTAAGGGCACCCCAGCCTCCCAGGGCCCCCAAAAATGCTAAATTGTCTTGCTGTTTCTCTGCTGCTCCCTCTTGCAGCCCCGCTGATCTCTATTTATAACAGATAGACAGACAGACAGAGAGTATTTTTTATTATCATAAGCACATCAACTACAATATAATATTCATTGTAATGCCAAAATTATAAGGAATATTATTAAGATGTTTTACTACACATGTTACAGCTATTACTTCACTCCAATTCAATCTGTATTATGTCATTAACCCTTAATGATCTGTAACTATGAATCACCAAAAGACATTTCATGGGTGTATTCTATAATTACAAATATGTGTTATTTTGAAGAGCATTGAATTATCCACATGATGATACTTTTTAATATGTTGTTGAATTCACCTTTTACATTCGCTTCTTTTAGGTATGTGGTCAGTCTTGTATTAATGGAGGCTGTTAACAACTTGCCTATGCAGCTTAATAGTGTAATGCCACGATAGTTGTTTGGTTCATCTATTGACCCCTGCTTTTTGTATATAGGCTTAATGATCCCAATACACCAATCTGTTGGCACAATGCCAGATAATAAAACTAGGTTAAACATCTTAACAATAACTATAATTAGTTCTGTGGGGATGTTTTTTTAAGTATTCATTTATAACATTATCAATACCACATGCCTTTTTGTATTTGAGTTTTTTTATTTGCATTAGTACCTCATCTTACGTGAATGGTCTGTTTATGTGTTCGTTTGACTGGGAAATCTGTCTTGGATCAAAAGGTATCTCACTAGCTGCAGTTTCACTTTCAGGTTTTTCACCGAGTTTTTCAAAGTGGTTCATAAACTTATCCAGTTAAATATTTCCACATTGTTCACTGCTGTTACTTGCTTTATTAAGTATATCCCAGTATACTGCAGGCTTGCTATGTTTTAGGTTGTGCAAGTTTTCATGTAACTGTTTATGGTAGCATTTTGATATTTGTTTTATAAAGCATTTATACCCTCTAGTCAATTCTCTTAAACTCTGCATTAGCTTCGTCATTTTAAATTTTCTTTAGTCTACCTTTTGCTCTCAAATAATCTGTCCTCTTAGTTTTACACATAAAGACATAATTTGGCATAACTTGATAAGTCTTTGTAGCAGCACATTTGTACTTCCAATGTATCATTGCAACATAACATTCATACTGTGTGCCACATTTGAATGTCATGCATGTAATATTTCCATGCAATCCATTTGCATATATAATGTAAAATTTCAACAGCCGTTTTCTTCATTTTCACTTTATGACCCCTACCATGTTCAATGCTCCATAACTTTGCCAATTTTTTATTTTCTTTAGTCTACCTTTTGCTCTCAAACAATCTGTCCTCTTAGTTTTACACATAAAGACATAATCTAGCATAACTTATGACCCTTACCATGTTCAATGCTCCATAACTTCGCCAATTTGTGTAGCAGTCATAATTTTTGAAACCGTGTAAAGCACCTTACCCAACCTTTACAAGAATGTAAGAAAACAATGGTACAATTTTTTACCGACTTATCACTCATTTGGTCAGCCGGGGTCACATATAGACGTATTACTATTTTATTACTATACTAGTTCAAAGGACTCCAGGGCCTCTTAGCCCATTTTTATCTAGGTCTACCCCGCCCTTCAGAGGTATGTGTCGATTTTATTTTTAAACATTCATGCTTCTATACACACAATCAGCAGATAATCTGTTCCATTAATGTACAGTCCTTTGTGAAAATGAGAACGTATTTATATATAAGCTATACACTGCTCCTTTACTAATGTAACTCCATATCCTCTAGTCCTTCTATCTTTCTTAACTGAGAAAAAATATTTCTAGCAATATTTGCATAACCATTCAATATTTAAAACACTTCTAACTGATCTCCGCTAAATCTCCTGGTTTCTAGTGTTGTGAAACCACATTCTTTTAGGAGTATTTCGTAACTAAGATCCTTCAGTTTTGGTATCATTTTATTTGCTCTCCTCTGTACACTTTCTAGCATACCTATGTCCTTCCTGCGATATGGCCTCCACGATTGAATACAATATTCAAAATGAGGTCTAACTATATTGTTTTGTACAGCGGTATTATTAGTTCTTTTTCCTTATATGCTATATTTCGCCTAATTAATCCAAGGATTTGATTTCCTTTTGAAGCAGCAATTCTGCACTGCTCTGAAATCTTTGTATCAGCACTAATGGTTAATCCACAGTTAAGCTGATCGAAGACGTCGCTCGACGAAAGGAACTGGCCAACGTCGTCGTCCGCAAGTTGTGGATACTGTGGTTTAGGCAATCATAGATCTCCCTCCCTCCCTCCTTTTTTGATAATCTGTTAATTTTGATAATCTGTTAATCACGTATAAAATGTGCAATACATTTTGTATTAATTATATAACAATTTGAACCGTCACATAATACTTAAAAACAGATGGCACTGTCTTCAGTGTCTGCATGTAGCACATAAACAAAAAATCTAAAAATATATTAGACTGTTATTATGAAAAATAGCTTCCCATATTCAGTGGTAAGTACAGGCGAGATCAATAATTTCATTTTGTCTGAAGAAAAATTATGATTGCACGTTGTGTTAGTAGTTGAACATTCTACGAGCAAACGTGTTGCGACACTTCAGTGGTGTTATATATTTAGCTACGGGATTCCCCAGAAGGGATTCCCCAGAAGTACTGTAAACGAATGTTTCGCGAAAGTTCATGCGTTTTATGGTGAATCGAGTAGACATGTCAACCACAATGGCAACAGATGATATCGCGTTCAGAAGAATGTTGGTTGAGCTATCTCAGAATATTACAGAAGATGTACTCGAGGCAATTAAATTCATGTGCGCTAAACAAATTCCACAGCGACATCTAGAATCTGTGAAAATTCCATTGAAATTGTGGGAAGCGCTCGTCGAAAGGAATCTGATTGGTCCAGGGAATTTAGACTTTTTAAAATACATTTTGCAGCATACTACTGGGGGAAGAACTGATCTGCTGGATATTGTCAACAGTTATGAAGTTGACCATGCTGTGCCACAAGTAGAACCTTTAAACCGACAGAGCATTCACTGCCAGGAAACGTTGACGGGTGAGTCAGTCACGGCGCCACTGCCACAGCCTCGGGTCACGCCCAGGGCCAATCACCGAGCCAGGGCAACGGGCCAGGGTTCGGTCGCAGGCTCAACTTCTACTGTACTGTAGATATAGCGCAACGGTTTAAGCATAGCTCCATATGACTGAATGAAGTTGATCTCACCAACAACACATTTACATCACTTATACTGAGTTATACAGTGGGCCCTATAATATTATAATTATCAATTAATATAAATTGTTGAAATAAGGATAAATGAAATGCAATACTTATAGTATTTACCCTTTTAATAGCTTATTAACTTCATAATATATCTAGAATGAAAGTGCAAGAAAAAAATTCAAAGTGCGACAACACCATTTACATGTATAATCATATTAGGTTAGATCAAAAGAAAATATTGGAACATTTATTTTTTAAAACTTGAATTACACTAAACAATGTGTTTGCATAATTTATTCAAAGATCGTTTTCCATCTCTTTATCAACTAACTGTTTTCATGTTTATATAGTGTAACATGTTTCTGTGGCTGTGGGACTCTTTCCTTAGTTTTATGTACAGGTATATATTATAGAATATTATTATTAATAAATAAAAAACTGAAATATACGTCTATTCATTACTTTAACAGCTCAATATTGTTACTAATTGTTTGTTCCCTTGTTGTTTCCAAAACTATTATTTTTTTAAATGATGCGAAACATATTCAGGAAATAATGCCTGCTGCTGCACCCATCGGCATAATAATTTAAATGAAGTAAAATTTGTCTTTGATGCTTTATTGTAGATATGAGTGACGAGTTTGACCTAATTTCATCAGCAATAGGAAAAGATTGGCGAAGACTGGTGCGAAAGTTGGGCATCTCTGACTCGGACATAGACACTGTCTCTGAGCAGTACCCTCGAGATGTGCGTGAACAGATCCGACAGTTGCTCGTATTGTGGCAGAAGAAATGTGGCAGTGAAGCATCACGGGCAGAACTTGTGGAGGCTTTGCGAAAATGTCAGCACAACACACTTGCAACAAAACTTGAGCAGATCTGAAAAGCTTGACCATTTGCAACTTGTGTGTATTGTAGAAATAGAAACGTGTGTATTACAAAACAACTCTGCAAAACTATCAGATGTGTGTGTGATCAGAATGATAAATTAGTCTGGTTGAACAGCAAGTTGGCTTACTAGGAAACTAAAGCATCAGTGATGCAGAACTGGTTTTCTTTTCACACCAACGTAGGTCATTGAAGGATAGATACAGTAGACTAGCAGTCGTGGGAGAAGCACACACACATATTTCAGCAGATGTCACATTTATAGGAACCATCTATTGAACAAATTATGCAGCTTGATCCAATTTAGCAGTGTTCAATTTGAATATTTTGAGCAGAAACAGCACACCAAGAAAGTTACATCAATTGTAGCTTTTATATCTGATGGATATTATAACAAACCCAGCAACTTAAAGCAGTGCCACGTGCAGAGGTACTTTAACTTTTAATGTGAAATACAATGTCTACTGTCCTGTCCTGTCCTGTCCTGTCCACGCTTTGATATTGTCAATCCAGCTCTTCTTTCGTTCCTCTTCATACTCCATTCACAGTGCCATGCAAGATGGTCCCCTATATATGTAACCATTATACATTTTTACTGGTGCTTGCAAGCAATTAGGCATCATCTCAGAACGTTGTTGTCTGATATTAGATGAAATTATTTTTGTTTGGAGAATGGGATTCCAAGGCAGTTTCGTCTGGCATCGGACATTGATATTTTACGCTTTGGACCGATACTGTTAATATATTGATATCATCAGCTCACTGTTGACACACTTTCGTCTGAGGCGAGAGGGTATGGGGGCTGAGGCCAGGTGAAAGTAATCGTCTGATATCAGACATCAATCTTCCGAGATGATTCCTTATGGACACCCAAATAGTCCATCCAATACAGAGCAAAGTGCACCCATTTTGTAAATCATAGCTAATTGTTTATAATTATAGTTGTAACTCGGTAGTCAGTATGACCTATGTCATTTCTAGTATTTGTGGAATGAATTTGATGTCGATTAACTATTAAACAGGAACTATGATACGTTTCCATTCAGCTTATTAACTGTCTCTTGCATGAAAGTTACCAAGTGAGGAGCCGCACAGTACTGGGCCAAATTGGTGTCCTATAACTTACGTTATATTTTGCTCCATCACCAGCTTCTTTGTGGAAGAAACCCATGAAGAAAGAAGAGACTAAAAAAACACATCCTGCCTGTTTATTTTTGTTTGAAAAAAATTATGGTTGTTGACAATGTGCTGGATAACGTGTAGAATGGTAAATAACGTAAGTTAGTGCCCATCATTTCAGATCCAGAGTGCTCTGATCATTCTTAACATTTTAAAAGTCTTGGTTGGATTCTGAATTCTGATGAGGTACTAGCATAGATCAGTCACGCAAATTTTGATTTCTGAAGGGTTTCACATTCTCCCATTTTGGTTAAAAGACACCATGTAACTTACATCATGAATTTCACTTGGTATTATGCCGTAGATGTATCTTGGCAACCATCTAAGACAGTTTTTCATTTATTTTAAGCACTGTTTTTTTGTACTTTTGTTTTTGGCGTCCAGTCCTCCTTTTTTGGCCCAGTATTGTGCGATTCCTCACGTACAAAGTCTGCCAACATTAATGTCAGTATAATGGAAAACATAGCTATCAATACTACATGGAATGTTGTCTGTGCTACTTGCAGTGTGTTAACCTTCTCCAAGAAACTATTGTTGTGTCTGTGCACCACAATGGTGTCAATAGTTGAATGATGTAACACAAAACAACCGTAGCACTTTGATCAAATTATTTTCAAATAAAAGTCCAATTTAATTAAAGCAATATTTAGATGCCACAGGAACAACTGATTTATGAGTTAATGGTATGCTATCCCGATTACCTGTCAAGTATTAAATTGGATAGTTTGAATAAAAGTATCCTAATACTCGGACATGGATGTCCTATGACCATCACATGGGACATGGAGGTCCTACTGTCATCCCACAGGACATGGAGGTCCAACTGTCATCCCACAGGACATGGAGGTCCTACTGTCATCCCACAGGACATGGAGGTCCTACTGTCATCCCACAGGACATGGAGGTCCAACTGTCATCCCACAGGACATGGAGGTCCAACTGTCATCCCACAGGACATGGAGGTCCTACTGTCATCCCACAGGACATGGAGGTCCAACTGTCATCCCACAGGACATGGAGGTCCTACTGTCATCCCACAGGACATGGAGGTCCAACTGTCATCCCACAGGACATGGAGGTCCAACTGTCATCCCACAGGACATGGAGGTCCAACTGTCATCCCACAGGACATGGAGGTCCTACTGTCATCCCACAGGACATGGAGGTCCAACTGTCATCCCACAGGACATGGAGGTCCTACTGTCATCCCACAGGACATGGAGGTCCTACTGTCATCCCACAGGACATGGAGGTCCAACTGTCATCCCACAGGACATGGAGGTCCAACTGTCATCCCACAGGACATGGAGGTCCAACTGTCATCCCACAGGACATGGAGGTCCTACTGTCATCCCACAGGACATGGAGGTCCAACTGTCATCCCACAGGACATGGAGGTCCAACTGTCATCCCACAGGACATGGAGGTCCTACTGTCATCCCACAGGACATGGAGGTCCAACTGTCATCCCACAGGACATGGAGGTCCTACTGTCATCCCACAGGACATGGAGGTCCAACTGTCATCCCACAGGACATGGAGGTCCAACTGTCATCCCACAGGACATGGAGGTCCAACTGTCATCCCACAGGACATGGAGGTCCTACTGTCATCCCACAGGACATGGAGGTCCAACTGTCATCCCACAGGACATGGAGGTCCTACTGTCATCCCACAGGACATGGAGGTCCTACTGTCATCCCACAGGACATGGAGGTCCAACTGTCATCCCACAGGACATGGAGGTCCAACTGTCATCCCACAGGACATGGAGGTCCAACTGTCATCCCACAGGACATGGAGGTCCTACTGTCATCCCACAGGACATGGAGGTCCTACTGTCATCCCACAGGACATGGAGGTCCTACTGTCATCCCACAGGACATGGAGGTCCTACTGTCATCCCACAGGACATGGAGGTCCTACTGTCATCCCACAGGACATGGAGGTCCAACTGTCATCCCACAGGACATGGAGGTCCAACTGTCATCCCACAGGACATGGAGGTCCAACTGTCATCCCACAGGACATGGAGGTCCTACTGTCATCCCACAGGACATGAAGGTCCTACTGTCACCCCACAGGACATGGAGGTCCAACTGTCATCCCACAGGACATGGAGGTCCTACTGTCATCCCACAGGACATGGAGGTCCAACTGTCATCCCACAGGACATGGAGGTCCTACTGTCATCCCACAGGACATGAAGGTCCTACTGTCATCCCACAGGACATGAAGGTCCTACTGTCATCCCACAGGACATGAAGGTCCTACTGTCATCCCACAGGACATGGAGGTCCTACTGTCATCCAACAGGACATGGAGGTCCTACTGTCATCCCACAGGACATGGAGGTCCTACTGTCATCCCACAGGACATGAAGGTCCTACTGTCATCCCACAGGACATGGAGGTCCTACTGTCATCCCACAGGACATGGAGACCTACTGTCATCCCACAGGACATGGAGGTCCTACTGTCATCCCACAGGACATGGAGGTCCTACTGTCATCCCACAGGACATGAAGGTCCTACTGTCATCCCACAGGACATGGAGGTCCTACTGTCATCCCACAGGACATGGAGGTCCAACTGTCATCCCACAGGACATGGAGGTCCTACTGTCATCCCACAGGACATGGAGGTCCAACTGTCATCCCACAGGACATGGAGGTCCAACTGTCATCCCACAGGACATGGAGGTCCTACTGTCATCCCACAGGACATGGAGGTCCTACTGTCATCCCACAGGACATGGAGGTCCAACTGTCATCCCACAGGACATGGAGGTCCTACTGTCATCCCACAGGACATGGAGGTCCTACTGTCATCCCACAGGACATGGAGGTCCAACTGTCATCCCACAGGACATGGAGGTCCAACTGTCATCCCACAGGACATGGAGGTCCTACTGTCATCCCACAGGACATGGAGGTCCTACTGTCATCCCACAGGACATGGAGGTCCTACTGTCATCCCACAGGACATGGAGGTCCTACTGTCATCCCACAGGACATGGAGGTCCAACTGTCATCCCACAGGACATGGAGGTCCAACTGTCATCCCACAGGACATGGAGGTCCAACTGTCATCCCACAGGACATGGAGGTCCTACTGTCATCCCACAGGACATGGAGGTCCAACTGTCATCCCACAGGACATGGAGGTCCTACTGTCATCCCACAGGACATGGAGGTCCTACTGTCATCCCACAGGACATGGAGGTCCTACTGTCATCCCACAGGACATGGAGATCCTACTGTCGTCACACAGGACATGGAGGTCCTTCTGTCGTCCCACAGGACATGGAGGTCCTACTGTCGTCCGACAGGACATGGATGTCCTACTGTCGTCCCACAGGACATGGATGTCCTACTGTCGTCCCACAGGACATGGATGTCCTACTGTCGTCCCACAGGACATGGAGGTCCTACTGTCGTCCCACAGGACATGAAGGTCCTACTGTCATCCCACAGGACATGGAGGTCCTACTGTCATCCCACAGGACATGGAAGTCCTACTGTCGTCCCACAGGACATGGAGGTCCTACTGTCATCCCACAGGACATGGAGGTCCAACTATCATCCCACAGGACATGGAGGTCCTACTGTCATCCCACAGGACATGGACGTCCAACTGTCATCCCACAGGACATGGAGGTCCTATTGTCGTCCCACAGGACATGGAGGACCTACTGTCATCCCACAGGACATGGAGGTCCTACTGTCATCCCACAGGACATGGAGGTCCTACTGTCGTCCCACAGGACATGGAGGACCTACTGTCATCCCACAGGACATGGAGGTCCTACTGTCATCCCGTGGGACATGGAGGTCCTACTGTAATTCCGTGGGAAATGGAGGTCCTACTGTCATCCCGTGGGACATGGAGGTCCTACTGTCATCCCGTGGGACATGGAGGTCCTACTGTCATCCCACAGGACATGGAGGTCCTACTGTCATCCCACAGGACATGGAGGTCCTACTGTCATTCCACAGGATATGGGGGTCCTACTGTCATCCCATGGGACATGCAGGTCCAACTGCCATCCCATGGAGGTCCTACTGCCATCCCACGGAACATGGAGGTCCTACTGCCATCCCATGGAGGTCCTACAGTCATCCCATGGGACATGGAGGTCCTACTACCATGGCACAGGATTTGGTTAAACAAATTATATTATTTGTAATCAACACACTGAACACAGGGCTGAATAATTTTCAGTTGAATTTTATTTCCCAGTGTCACCACAAACGGCGTCACCTGTTGGAGTTTGGTCAATGCCCTGCCCACAAGCACTTCACGGTCAGTGCATCTCGCTTGACCACAGACTATCCACTGACGTCCCACGGACAAGCAAGTCTTGGTCATGTGTTTACTCAGCCTAATCACTGGTGTTATACGAAAGAAACGGAGGCAAATTCAAACTTTACACGTCAATAAAAATCCTTCAGAAATGTAACCGGTTGAGTGGAGTGACGCCTGCATGAAGAACTGATTACAACAGACACTTACATGACAGACGAATACTTTGTGATTTTATACTCGCATGCGGGGAACTACAGACCCTCTGCCCCATCAGTGATCCTTACAGATGGAATGACAAACTGCACCAACCCCGCTATTAACCTACACCAAATAAGGGCAACACCCCCAATCCATAGCCATGGTAGAGGGCAGTAATCCTCATCAAATGCTCAACAGCTCAGACAACATGGAAAGCACAAATGGAAAGCATGATTTTTGGCCTACACTGCACTGCTGCACTCTAAAACTTAACTTTCCGAAAAACAAGCAAGACCATTTTTTGAGCGAGGACTGATTTTGGTTTCTGCCAACTGATGCACAGGCATATTCAGTCATTTTGTCTGCAATGCAACCAGACATTTGTGTGGGATGAAACAAAGGAACACACTGGGAATCACCTGCAATACCCTATAACACTGTGCATATATGTGTGGTCCCTCTACGGGTGTAAGCACGGGCAAATTTATGAAAATATCTCGCCACATTACATCAACTCAAAATAACCACAATTCAATAAACAACGCAGCTCTGGTGTAACTACGAAATGTTCGGCCCTGTTAATAAACACTGCTTACATGATTTAGGTTCTGCAAGGATGGTTTCTAAAGCTGTCAGATGAAACCTAATATCCAGCATGAGGGACACGGAAACGTCCTGATCAAAGCCCAAACATTGTGCAATGCATTCACTGCAACAAGCACCATGCTGCCTGAAAGCAATACAACAACCCGCAGCACTCACAGCGACACCGGAGAAATATGGCAATGTTCACACCATGGTGAACCAACACATCACGCTTATTTCATCAAGCTGACGATGCCGGCCATCATTTATATATATCCTGACATCTTCTGTAGCACCTTACACGAGTCAACACGTGACAACACACACCTTGTGTGATTACACACCTGTTTGCCGTCAACAACAAACAAGTCTGTACGAAATATTGCTCAGTTTTTTAACTTCACATCAGATTTTTTCGAAACACAATAACATCATTTAAAACAGTCGGCTGAAAACCCCAAAGAAACAAACAAGATTAATATGCCCCTGCACCCCTAAATAAATCATAAGAACAAACCCTCCAACTGGACATAACAAAAATTGTTCACATAAAAATATGGAACTTTATAATGAACATTCTATAATGTTGCTAGGTGTGAATAATCCATAAATAGATAAAACCTGACCAGTGTTTTTATTTATCGATTGTATATCGATGTTCCTTACTGAAACTGTGAATATGCGAGTCATTTAAATCAACAATATGCACGTGTCATCTACAATTTTAATAGTACTGATAAATGCTGTACTTCAATTTACATCAGCTAATGTACGTCACCGGACATCAGATCACGTAACTGGTGTACTTCACTGGTGAAACTGTCAGTATACATGCCAAGTTGGATTTCTGTCAAGATTCATTGTGTCGTCATTCTCAAAATAGCTGTACCAAAATGCGTTTCTAACACCGAGGCTTAATGATATAGATATGTGTCGATTTGGCAAACATGCCAGAACCCAGTATGTGCTTGCTACACCGGTCAAGACTGCCTATGAACTATGTAAGTATGGTGTACACACTGCATACACATTGTGTTCACTGTATAGTTGCACATACAGAAGCACTGTCACTCGGACATTGCTATGCTGGTTCATACTCTTACAATCCAAATATCCTGCAGTTGAATCCTGGTCAAATAGGATCAGATTAAAGCCACACGATCAGAGATTCAAGCACCTTTACAGACCTGTTCCAACAGCAAACTATACACACAATTCTATGGCAACATTGATAATTCAAATACACAATAATAAGTTTTGGTCAGAAGTGATTCTCAAGAGAATTACACCTGGACCTGTGGCAAACTTTCACGCACAATTCCAGGTTGAATGTTTTATGAAAATAAGAAATGGGATTGTATATTGCAAACATACAACTTATGATATGAATTGGCAAAACCCTCAGTGACAAGTTAACAAAAAAGAAACATTAATATAATTAAAATGATACTTTGATACTAATATTTTGTATATAAGTTTTGTATTCGATTTTCATTACTGGTACATGATCAGTCAAATGCGATACAAATTGTTTCAAGTGTTCTGTGATCCAAGTTCATTTACATCAGTAGTCCTATTGCACGCGTTTCTTGCAACAATAATAGAAGCAGAGAGAGACACAGCAAGAAAACAGAACATACTGAAGACACACTGAACATTACTGACCCAGACATAACTTGGCGAAGAAGACAACCTTCATTTAGAACGTTTTGCACCAGAATTACTGGAGCAATTTAACAAACCATAACAGTGATGACACCAATAAATTAATGTCAAGTAATTTGTTGTTCTAGAATAACACAACATAGTATTTCAGTTTCTATAGACATCAGTGACTAGTTCCATGAGGTTTTTATAGAAGTGAAAAGATTACTTTGATAAACATAACAAAAACAAGACACTGAACTGGAGTACGTCAGATTTTAGTACCGGGTGTGATAGAGTAACGAAACATTGGTTATTATAACACGTCATGATTACCAATGTCACACTATGAAGTTTAAACAGTTAGCCACAAAGTGTGTATTTCGTCGTTTGTGTGGCTTGTATTCGTAACGTGGGGGCTGTTCCAGTGTGCTGTGCCGACGTCGCGTGCATACACCTCCAGGTGGCAGCAAGGACCAATGGCGCATGAAAGGCATTGTGGGTAGCGACTTGTTCAAATATCCATGTGGAACTGGGGCTCATCCACGTGCTCTGAAACCCACAGCAAGATCACTAATAAGAAATGTTTCGGCAAATATCCACAGGAACACCACTACAAAACCACCAAATAATCTGAACATGTGAATTTATATAAAGACAGAACAGTTTGTGAACAAATTACAACTGTTTTATCATGTATATATTGAATAACTAGTTAACTTATCTCTGCAATAAAAATACAGTTAAGATTAAGCTAGTGTGAAAACCCAATCAAAAGAGGGTAAACAATTTGCATATCAGTATCATACACAAGTAAATAACCCAACACAAGACGGTGCTCATATTCTCTACCAGAAGGTGTGCCAGATTCTTCACATTTTCTCTCATATTTCGCTGACAATATCTTGATATCCAAAGGTTTTGTTGTTTATAAACATGATAATGTAACAAACCCATTTTAAGTGTTAACAAATAACGTACTTCTTTGAGGTTGTTTCTGTCTGTACACCATACGTACAGCACTAATACTGAGAAGAGTGGAACTGCTATGTGGAGTGTTCCAATGTTCTTTTGAAAGAGCTCAGGGGTAAAACTACGTTACACAAACAATCCCATAAAATGCTGTCACCTAGATGGGGGATATAAACCTTTCAGTGGTGGCACCATCTGGTGGACAATCTGCATTTTTCAAATAAAAAGGCCTACAAAACGGTCTTATATTATATAATCAGCAGTGTTGGCATGTAACAAAGTATTTGCACTTCGTTACAATACTTAAGTAGTTTTTCAAGTAATCGGCATATAACGAAGTACAATTTTAATAAAGTACTTTTACTTGTAGCAAAGTAGTTTTATGAAGAGTAATCATACTTTTTATTTTGTTACTTTTGTTTATTTCACATAATATTTTTGTTACAATATTTCTGTGTCTAGTCGCCAGGGGGATCCTATCGCCGATTCACCTAGCCTCAATTATCCAGGCGCCGTGAGGTGGCAGCATTGGCCCCTCACACCTGCCTGGATTATTAAGCTCCTGCCGATGTTACCGGTAGGTGGCTTTATCCCAGATTCGGGTAGAGACGATGACTGGCCCTCAGGCCAACTATGAAATAACAAATTAAATAAGGATACACTTTTATCAGATAATACTGTATTATAACAACTATTCAACATTAAACTTATATTGAAACATGTCACACACACAAAAAAACGACATTAAACTTTTGTTTGTAGTTTAGTGCCTTTTAATCACATGCTTATTCACTAGGTGGCAGCTCTCATGGCTGTCAACAAACGACTCTGAGCCGGACTATCTTCCTGGCAGTCACGCCGCCAGACGAGAGTCGGTTAAGCGAGACTAGAAACCGGGTCGCTCTATTGGCCTCAAAAGTTCACCAAGACGCAATACTTTCGTAACACAAATATGCCTGGAATGATTTAATGGTGGATCTTGCGCACTGAGCTTTCAAATTTAGGCAAAAGTGTAGTTCTATCGACGAAATTGAGGTGGGCCTGGATAATAAACAAGTGCCTATATTCGTAACTATACTGCTGTTATCTGTATAACACTGCCTTTTACTGGGCATGACGACTATGGTCCCCTAATTATCCCTTAATGTAAACAATGCATTTTTCATAAAACAAATCTGAAGAATCAAATCTTCTATTGTAACTTCCTACCACTTTTTTTTTTCATTCTACTCAACCAAATTGTTGGACAAATTGGTTTTAGTGAAATACTTGCAATTTCGTAAGAGTAAACATGGTGGCGAGTAAACATTGCTATCGATGACTATCGTCCGGCGGTTATTATCCAGTGAAAGAGACGCAATTATTGCTATTATTAAGTGTGGTTAAATGGCACGATATTCTCGTAAGGTCATACCATGTATTTAGTGGCAAAATCTTGTGAGATCCAGGGGGACGATAGTCGCAGATGAACAATAGTCGGCCACTATATTTATATAACTTCCTGTTGCAAACTGTTATTGGGTTAAGGTTCGTGTAGAGTAAAGTAGTTATTTTAGTCTCGCACTTTGTGTGTCTGCTGTACTGTTGAAATTAAAACCTTGAATTGTACTTTTACATCAAGTACTTTTGAAAGTAATTTTTACTTTTTACTCAAGTAGAGTTTTTTCAATGTACTTTTATTTAAATAGTTTTGAGGTGAGTTACTTGTACTTTTACTCTAGTACAAAATAAAAGTAGTTCAGTCAACACTGATAATCAGTCACCACCTTTACCTTCAGGGCACCTATGAAAATGACCTGTTTTCTTGTTTGACTTCCCCATGTACCCACCTGCCGGCTTGGCTGCCTTTGCCTCAGGTGTATGTCCATTCTCCTTTGTTTTCATTGTCTGGGGGCAAGTAACACCTGGGATCTTTGGCAGGTTTGGTGGTGGACTGCGTGTCAGGGGTGAGTTGCGACATTCCAATAAAAAGGCCCGATCGTAAATGATTCGCGTACCTACAACACAACATCGTCAGATCTCTTCATTTGTCAAGTACTGGTGCCTGCACTGGGCAGTGATGTGGGAATGAAATTCATATTGGAGGGAGGCTAACCGGAGCTTCAGCACCACAGACAAATTTTTGCCACTGCATCTTTCTTGTGGCTGCCCTGTCTTGGTTGACTCGACTGTGACACTGGAAGATGGGGGGGGGGGGGGTGCTGCATCACTGTAACTTCAGCTTCTACCTGCGCTGGCTCGGTTGGCTCGAGTGTGATATCGGAAGACAGGGGTGGGGGGTGCTGTTCAGAAATTTTATTTTTTACACAGCGCTGCTGCTGTCAATTTACCTTCTCCAGCTTCTCTCCGCTGTCTCGGCTGAAATGATGACATCCGAAGACGGGGGCAGAAAACAATATGTCTACCCTCCAATTGCACAAACCTTTCACAGTCGACAAAAATATACATTAATTGTCTCATCAAATTTACATTTCCACCCGTCATTGATGGCAGAACCATGTCTGTCCCCCACAGAGAAATTCCAGGGGGGCAGCCTTTGCCCCCCCCCCCCAGCATCTATGGCTGTGAGTTGTTTGTACTAAATAAGGCCATTAAGTCAATATTATGATATTGGAACACTTTTTTGACTGTACTGTAAAATTACATTATTTCTTCCTTCGAGAGACAGAGAGAGAAAGAGAGCAGAAGTTAAAATGGTATAATTAAATTTAAAACAATTGTATACGGTTATTTCCAATAACTTAAACAGTCTTAGTTTCACATAAGGCACTTGATGTTTTAAATATCAACAACAAAGATACTAAATAAAAAAACAAAGTCCAAGCAAGCTCTAGGCTTGTCCCAGACTCCCAGGCCCAGGCCGTCGGCCAGGGCAGAGTCAGTCTAGCTCCGTCAGCGAATCAGAATCGACTCCGTATCCAGTTCACGAAACAAAATGTCTAGAAAAAATGTAAACATAAATCAACATTAATATGGTTAAGCCGTGAACGGTGAAGTATCAAAAATACCTGAGTGTGTTCAAATCGTAGCTGTATTGAAATTAATGTTTTACTGCGCATGATGCTACACTGCCTACAGTACAGTCCACACTGCGCAATCATACTTCCAAATCGCACATATCCAAAACAATGTCACATGGCATGCTACGGCCGCCATGTTGGATTGTCTACTGCGAAGTTCTTTTTTATGAGCATTCGACACGTACATGGAAACAACATAATATTACAAATAGTATTAACCGATATGCAAATGACACATAATGCGTTTCAGGCTGTGACAGCATTCTGTACGTACCTCCAGGCGTGGTAGAAAACAACGTTCCCCCCGGGGTCGTGCTGTAATCAGCTGGCAGCTGCGAGGCATCGCTCAGCACAATCCTGCGAGACGGAATAGCTTGGCAGCTAGTTTTTGACATTTTTGAGGATTTGAAAAAATGGTGGCAGGCGTCTCAGACCAAACTAACTACAAAGCGATAGTGCAGTTAGCTCTTTCTTTTCTGCGATGTTTACACAGCCCCAGTTCCACCCACCGTCACTCCTCGGCAACATTCGCTGATTTTCGTAAGTAATGTGTAATTAAAGTGTAGTTTAAATTCATTACACTTAGGTAAATATTATATTAAATAAGAAATGTAATATGCACAAAGTAAAAAATATATAAAAACGAGTTTATCAAAGAAAAATATATTTTTTAAATATGTTACGTCGGAATCAGTGGCTTCAACAAGAAAACCGTTACCCGATAGCCTCTATAGCTCAGTGGTTAGAGCACTGGTCTTGTAAACCAGGGGTCGAGAGTTCAAATCTCTCTAGGGGCTACGACATTTTTTATTTGTAATTTTACCGTTTTTTATTAAACTTTTCTTCATGATGGGCTGGTAAAATATAATTTATTTACATTTGTTTCACATAATGATTACTATATAGTATGCTATACCGTACAGTAAGAACATAATATTATTATTATATGTATTTAATTTATGCAAAAATTGTGAACGTTACCGCAAAAAATAGTCAACAACACGTCCGATGTCATGATCCACAGCGGAATGGTGCTGAAGCAGCTCCGTTTCAGTCCACCCAAGATTAATTTCGTTCAGGCGCGCCAGTGATTATATTTTTACAGGGCATACATATTTTACACGCACGCACGCACGCACACACACACACACACACACACACACACACACACACACACACACACACACACACACACACACACACACACACACACACACACACACACACACACACACACACACACACACACACACACACACACACACACACACACACACACACACACACACACACACACACACACACACACACACACACACACACACACACACACACACACACACACACACACACACACACACACATTATATTTATGGATGAAATTGCTCCGTTAAGGCTACGGCGGCCACGCAAGAGAAGAACTCCGCCTTGGTAATAATAATAATAATAATGTATTTCTTATATAGCGCCCCATCAAAATAATTGTTCTGGGGCGCTTTACAATGGTTAATGCAAATAAATAAATAACATCATACGATATATAGTTTTAAAATACTATGCAATCATTACTGCTAAGTAAAATAAACTATACTGTCTTAAAATATATAAATAAACACAATTATGCAACCCATTAAAACAATAAAATAGATTAATTATAATACTAAATTAATTAAAATAAATGTATAAATAATTATGATCATTGATCATCGAAGGTTAAAATAATTTGTGAAAAGATGCGTCTTCAGTGCCACTTTAAACCGATTGACACTAGTGCATTGGCGCACTGTGAGTGGTAGTTGATTCCATGCTCTTGGAGCTGCACAAGAGAATGCTCGTTCGCCGATTTTAGTTCGGGTAGTGGGTTGTTTAAGGAGTAGTTGATCGGAGGATCGTAGACAGCCAGTGCAGCTCCAAGAGCATGGGCGTGACGTGGTTTCGTTTCGACCGCATCGTTATGATACGAGCACATGCATTTTGGACACATTGTAGTTTCTCAATTACTGCCACAGGCAATCCATTAAGAAGACTATTGCAGCAGTCAATTCGCGAAATGACTAGCGCCTGCACATGTTGTTTTGTGTGTTCTTTGTCTAAGTAATGACGAATGCGTCCAATGCTATGGAGGTGGTAATTAATACGCATTTCTGTCAATGTTAGTTACGTGTCGCTCAAGGGATATATTAGAACCAAAAGTCACCCTCAAGTTTCTGGCGTGTGTGTTGGGTAACACGCGCACGTTTCCGATAGTTATAATATTATACGCCGTCAGGAAGAACATTTTCGGTTGCTGATTTCGGTTGGACGATGATGATCTCCGTTTTGTCATCACTGAGTTTTAGCATGTTGGTTTTCATCCATTGACAGATACTGGCGACACAGAGTTCTATTTTCGTGATGGCAATGTCGGGTGAAATATTATCGCTCAGGCTAAATTCTTGTAAAAGTTGGATGTCATCTGCATACAGATGGTAAGCCATGCCATGGTGGTTGAGTAGCGACGCGAGAGGAGTCATATACCTGTATATAGTGAACAGTAATGGTCCAATAACTGACCCTTGCGGGACACCGCAAGTCAGTCTGTGCATTAGGTTTAGACTGCTCGCCGGCAATCAACACCGTGTATTGTCTGTGTTGTAAGTAGACAGCGAACCATGACAAACTGTGATCGTCGACGCCGATGGTGTTGCTCAGTGTGTTTAAAAGAACGGCTTGGTCAATTGTATCAAATGCTGCGCTCAGATCAATTAGCAGCAGCACCACACCTTTGCGTTCGCCCATGCACCGAATCACATTGTCATGCACGTGCAGAAGGGCAGTTTCGGTACTACAGTCCTGTCGGTAGGCTGATTGCAACGGCATTTACGGGTTGTTTTCACGCATGTGTGCAATCAACCGATTTGCCACAATCCTCTCGACTAACTTTGATAAAAAGCACATGTTAGAAATAGGCCGATAGCTTTTCCAAATTTCACTATCAAGACGTACTTGGCTTTTTTAATATGGGTGTGATGACAGCAACTTTAATTTCATCAGGCATTCCTTCCAGCAAACGCTTGTTGATGATGTTCATAATAGGCGTTGTCATGACATCAGAGCACTCTTTTACCAAGTTTGAAGGCATCGGGTCAAATTTGCAAGTCTTCGATGATGACTTGCTCAGTAGATGCGCGGTTTCGTCTTGTGTGACAGGTACGAAAGTAGAGAGACGACGGTCTGTGACAGAGTGATCTATGCTCACAAAGCCGGTATCCACATCATGGACATTTGGCGCTTGTATTGTGCTGCGAATACACTGGATTTTATCGTCAAAGTAGTGTGCAAAGTCATTGGCGAGCAATTCGGCACATTCGTAGGTTGGTAGTGTTGCTGTGTTACCCCGATGCAGCAGCTTGTTTGCGATGTTGTAGAATTGCGTTTGGTTCCGGACGCCCGACCATTTTTTCTCGTAATGGATCTTTTTCGCTTCAGCGGACATGTTGTTGACTTTGTTTCTTTGCTGTACATACATGTCTCGGTGCACTGCTAATTGTCTCCTCCTGTATTGATGTTTAAGCCGCTTACGTTTAGCTTTTGCAACTTTGATGTCCGCGTTGGACCGTGACACGTTGTTCTTCACGGTGATGGTGCACTCTCTAGCAGGAGCATGTTGGTCGAGTATTGACAACAAAGTATTGTTGTAACGAGAAAATGCCGCTGCTGCCGATTCGCTGGCTTGCTGAACAGTCAGATCAGAGCAAGTAATGTCATGGCTGATTTTCTGATGGTTGATAGTTTTCAACTTACGCACAGTCATTGTTCTCTTTGGTGGGACTGTAGTTGTGATAGGTACCGTAAAGATAACGGCGGAGTTGTCAGAATTGACAGAATCATCACAGGTGATATCTTCAACAGGCAGCTCACCACATCTCGTTATGATAACATCGAGGATGTGACCTTTCTCATGAGTTGCCTGGGCAACGTGCTATTAGTGGTTTATTTGCGGAGAGAAAGCCTATAGTTGGTTTGGTATGTGCACTGGTGGGATTGTCAAAGTGAAAGTTCAGGTCTCCAACGAGTAGCAGCTGACCGGATGTAAGTGTGAGTTCATCGAGGAGATCGGAAAACTCCCTAAGAAATACCGGAACATTTGGTGATTTCGGTTTTGATGGTGGTTTATACACTGCTACAAATCGCAACAGTTCGAGGCCAACTTTGACTAAGCAGTTGATATACTCCATGGAAGTGTAGTTGTTGTGCTTCGTTAAAGTTACTGAGATGGATTCACGGAAGATAATGGTGACACCTCCGCCTCCGCCTCCGCCTCCGCCTCGACCCCCTCCGCCTCTGGCGTTGGCTCGCGATATGTGTTTCATGGCGTATCCAGGTGGCATCACTGCCTTTACGGCAATATGCGATGGCCTGAACCAGGTTTCCGTAAGCGAGCATATGTCTAGTTTGTTTTCAGTTATCAGATCCCAGATTTGTTGACACATATCAAGCTCACACGCAGACCGGGTGTTCAGAACAGCAGCTCTAAACGAATTAGTCGAAACTGCACCACAGAGAGTAGTTGAACATCTTATGACTGAACTGTATGCTACAGGTATGTGTGAAATGCAGAACATTATCCAGGATGCTAAACCCAAGTCATCATGGTTGGATCATGTACCTACATCGCAGCTAAATAGTACTCTTCGATCCTAGCTGCTCATATTCAAATACTGACTCATCTTATCAGTGTCTTTCGAGTCGGGCACTGTTCCGCTGGAACTCAAGACGGCTGAAGAAACCTACCTTGGATCGAACAATTACCGTCCAGTTTCAAATTAGCCATTCGTGCCTAGTCTTGGAAAAGGTAGCAGCCAAACGACTTATTCAACATCTAAGTGACAATGGCCTTCACGGGGAGCTACAATAGGCACACAAACCCCGACACAGCACTGACATTGCTTTGATTTATCTTCTGCGTTTGATATGATCGACGCTGCTATCCTACTAAACATTATGCATACCCACCTGGCGATATATGGTTCGGCACTTGCATGGTTCAGTTCGTACATGTCAGATCGTACTCCGAATTGGGGTGGATGCATCTGAAGAACGCCCTGTGAGATACGGTATTCCACAGGGCTCGGTGTTAGATCTGTCGTTGTTCACTGTGTACACATCACCAATGCAGGACATACTAACGAGGCACCCTGTGGAATATCATAAATTTGCAGATGATCTTCAGATATACACATCTTACTGTCCTCACATACCTGGTAACTTGGAGTGCGCTGTCCAGAGACTTAGTGACTACATCTCACTCACTCACTCACTCACTCACTCACTCACTCACTCACTCACTCACTCACTCACTCACTCACTCACTCACTCACTCACTCACTCACTCACTCACTCACTCACTCACTCACTCACTCACTCACTCACTCACTCACTCACTCACTCACTCACTCACTCACTCACTCACTCACTCACTCACTCACTCACTCACTCACTCACTCACTCACTCACTCACTCACTCACTCACTCACTCACTCACTCACTCACTCACTCACTCACTCACTCACTCACTCACTCACTCACTCACTCACTCACTCACTCACTCACTCACTCACTCACTCACTCACTCACTCACTCACTCACTCACTCACTCACTCACTCACTCACTCACTCACTCACTCACTCACTCACTCACTCACTCACTCACTCACTCACTCACTCACTCACTCACTCACTCACTCACTCACTCACTCACTCACTCACTCACTTACTTAGACTTAGTTCCTCCTGTTCCTTTCGGGACATCGGGCGACGAACTTTCTCCATCTGTAATACGGTCTAGGATATGTCCCGCTAGTCTCCGTCGTCGAGACATGTCATGCAGGCTATCCAGACCTGCCCTCCTCATCACTTCTTCATTGGTGATGTGGTCTCTCATGTGACTGCACCAGTGACGTCAAATGTTGGATGGTTAAGCACAAACTCACGCTAAACAAGATTGAATTTATGGTGGCCCTCAGTCCTTGTTATCTACATAAATTTGGACTACCAGATCTAGAGTTCCTCGTTGTTGGTGGAGTCAACATCAAACCTGTTGTCTCTGTCAGGAATTTGGGAGCTCACTTTGACACTCACATGAGCATGAAGCAGCATGTCGATGCTGTTTGCAAGAAGTGTAACTACCATCTGAGACGTATTAGCGCTCCATCAGGGCCTATATCACGAAGTCTGTCTGCCATTCCTTGGTCATTGCGCTGGTTGTTTCAAGCTTGGATTGCTATAGCTGCAACCTACCCGAATTTCGCTTAGCACGTCTCCAGAAGGTACATAATAGGGCAGCCCGCCTATATATATATATATATATATATATATATATATATATATATATATATATATATATATATATATATATATATAGTTGTCCTCACATATTTTCACACATCACGCCAGTACTCGTGCACCTGCACTAGTTACCAGTCAGACAACGCATTGTGTTTAAATTATTTGTGTATATTTATAAGGCGCTCCATGGTTTGGCGCCGGAGTACCTTCCACATCTACTACATCCACGAACTCGCAACCCTCGTCTTCGGCAACTTCATGACCATCTTCAGTTTGCATCAAAATCCATCGGCAAGCAAGCGTTTGGCATAACGGTCCTGCCAACTGGAACGAACTGCCACTGACTCTACGAGATGCTCCGTCTGTGTTTTTATTTAAACGTCACCTGAAGACATATTTATTAAAAGAAACTGATGGTGGACAATAGCCAGATTTATTTACAGGACGTTTTTGTGACTCTTGTTCATTTATTAATATATTTTATTTATTTATTTATCTTATAAATAAATAAATTTATAACTAATTTATTATTTTGATTGTTTTATAATGCATCTATATGTTGAGCGCATTGACTAGCAATTAGTTAGAGATCGCGCGGTAAAAGAACCTGTATTATTATTATAATAAAGATATGTATATATATATATATATTATGTCATATTATACTATATTATATATATATATATATAGCTGTATATATATATACATATGCATATATATATATATATATATACAGTGTATATATATATATATACTGTATAATATGACATAATATTAATTATAATAGTATAGCATATGTTTATGGCATGGCATGGCATAACATAACAGTAAAGAGTACGCTTCCCATAGGAGTCGAGTTTATATATAATGTTGGAAGGAAGCGCAAGGTCTACCAGAGGGTGAAGTGTACGGCTCTTTTAATGGTCAGGGCTATTTAATTGCATTGCATACTGCGTAATACGTCATAAATATTATGTAGGCCCTACATTTTAATTTTATAGTAGGCCTAAACCTAACTTAAAGCTAAGCCTAAGCCAATGCTAAGAACAATATATTATACATATACCCTTATTTCGTTTTTCTTTATATAACGTGCGCAGCAGAAACATATCGATTGTTTTATGTTTGTCAATGTGGGTCATGTTTGAGGTCACAATCTATAACGAGTCTCTCTATAACTTAATAACAATTAACAGTAATTATATGCCATGTACATACAATGAAATGTAATTATTAGGGCTCATCACGTGCGATGTGCGCACAATCTCACCGAATCGCTAATAGGGTGCGCCATCCTCAACATCCGGGACATAGACCACGGGAACTTTTGTAATGGCGGACTAGGTGGCACATAACACGAGACGAAATTGGTAAAATTCCACGATTTTAATAGCTACTATCCAACTGGAATAAACGGATGCTGATTTGAACGTAATATAAGAATGCAAACATGCAGAATGTAACTCAAAATGACAACTCGGAGTCGACAAATGAGGCGATGAAAACGGTAGAAGTGGGACAAATATATCTATCTGATCTCGCCTTGTCGTCTTCGTCAGATACAGAAAAGGTTCAGATTTTAGCACCCGTTCGTCAGAATTATATTCCGGACCTTTCGCCGAGTGACGAGGAAGAAGAAGTGTCAGAGGTATGTACTTAGGCAGCAGGCAAGTGCTACTGTGTCTAATAGACGTCAAGATGGCTAGGTGCTGATGGTGAATATGTTGATTGAAGGTCACCAGACAGTGCTAAGTTCCAGTTCCTATCTTCAGCGTAGCTGGAAAATTAAACAGCCGCACTAAAGCAAAGGGCAGCAGGTGTTATGCAACCAGGAGTGTTTGTCATTTTGTATAAATATGTGGTTATTTAGTTTTAGGCATGACAATTTGTTGCCAATGCTTGCTTCAAGTTTTAGATTCAGTAGATCGATCAACCTAGCGTAATAAAGCATGGATTGAGGTAGCACTAATCCAGGTTGGATCAAATCTTATAATTCACGCCTGTCATATACAAGAACTAATGTTAGTACTAGTATGTACCAAGTTTTGCAATGTTAGGTAACGTTTTACCAAATAGCATATGCCAGTGTTTGACATTTTAAAGTCTTGGCTTGGGCTAGCCGGCTAAGCTGGGGCTAAATTAAGACACTCAGTGATAGACATTAGGCACAAAGAGGTATTGTGGGTTGCATCTATAAAATATTCGTGAATATGAAGGATGTTCTTCCCAGGTTATGTAAGTTTTGGTAATGAGATGATCTCTAGAGACATGTATGTTTTGAGATTATTGTGCCAGAGATAGGATCACTCACTCACTCATGTCGGCTACTGGGATCGAACCTTAGCGGCTTTAATCATCCGTCTCCAGAAAATAACAGATAGGATGACTACATCATAAATTTATGTAACTAATTACATTACAATTGCTTAGAAAGTTGTGTCATCAATTACTTTTGAATGTAATCATGGCTTATCTGCCTGCTGGCATTGTAGTTGGTACCTAGGCAAAAATAATTATGCAGAGCAAACTGTACTAATGTTTACTTTCTACTATCTTTATCTTGAAAAACAAATGCACATTTTAAATAATTTTCAAGGTTGTCAGAATGGAAATATCTGAACATATTATTAATCAATCTAAAACATTTCAATCATATAGTGACGTGGCCACATGGGGTTATGGTCTACATTACTACATAGGCAGTTATTCAAGATGTTAGATTTTCTAGTACATACATACAATTTTGTAGCCATCACGTTACGAAAAAAGACATCATTGATCAATATTTTTGCGTCAACTTTGCAGCTAAATTCTCCTACAACTATTGGCCTTACAGCCCTCTAAGTTAACTTTTTTGTCTAGAAGCCAACTGGCTTCTACCTACATTTTTTAGGAGCCAAATTTATAAAGTAGGTGCCAAATAATTGCGTGTACGTATGTATGTAATTGTGTTTTCAGTACCGCCGATTTAATCCAAATTAACCACAGATGTACGTTTGAAATATAAATAAATTTAAAACGTATGAATATGTGGCCAGACACTAACTTTATGCATTATAACATGGTACACTGGCAAATGAATAACAGTCATATGTGGACTCCCTGGAATTACCGATAATTAACAGTAAATATACATGTATGTATAGGGACACATTTTTTCTGTTTCAAAATTCTGTTTTAGAAAAAAGCAAATTCCATTTCAAATGATGTATTTTCTGTTTCAGAAAAAGGCTAATTCTGTGATTTGATCAAACAACCCTTTCAAAATTTTTTGAAATCACTGGCAGGATAGAAATAGGATGATGATTGTTAAAATCAGAAACATCACCTTTTTTGAAAAGGGGTATGACTTTTGCAGTTTTTAATTTGTCTGGAAATATACCAGTTATTATTGATTGATTAATGATTGACTGCATTGCTGATATCATTTTTATCAGTTTTAGTAATTGTGTTGAAATACTGTCTTTTCCACAACTTGATTTTGGAGGTAAACGACCAATTGTAGTTTCCATGTCAATTGGGTTAAAGCTGAAGGTGTGAAATATCGTGTTTTCCAGGTAATCTTTGTGTGATTTACCTCCACTAGTAGTTTTAGAGGCTATAGTAAAATTAGTAAAAAAACTTGTTAAATCTGTTTGCATTAATGCATTTGTCACTAATCATTTCACATCGACTTTGAACAAATCTGGAAAATGTTCTTTCTTTGGACTTTTCTGAATAATTTCTTTAATTAAAACTACGTTTTTTTTTAACATCATGCTTGTGCTTTTCAAAACTACATTGGTAATGCATAAAGTATGTAAGTCAGTTTTAAGTTTATGTTAATGCTCTGTATTTACGCGAGTGTTTCATTCTCGAATACAATTTGTTTCTAAACTTTATCAACATAATAATGCCCTTGGTAATCCAAGGAGTTTTCTTGTGTTTATATTTGTTAAATTTAATTACTTTAATAGGTAGAAATTTATCCATAACTGCAGTAACAATTTCATTGAGGATATTGAGGTTTTCATTCGGATCCGCATGGGTATCCGTGTTAAGTTTATCATAAATATTTTAGTTTATTATTTAATTTTTTTGAGTGAGTCAGGATTTTGTTGTTTTATTCGTATAAACCTTAGTATCGCACTAATGATTTCGACATAGTTCAGACTTAGAAAGTACAAGACAAATTGCATAAAAAGTTATCAATGAGTGTTCCATGATATTCTGAAAGTCGTGTTGGCAAAGTAATTTTAGGGAAGAAACCATGTGAAATGATTACGTCAACATATTCACATATGGGTTTTTCATTAATTATAAGCAAGTAAATATTGTAATCTCCTGCAATTATTATTTCACTTTTCGATTTTTTTAAATCAACTAAATTTGATGCAAATTTGTTTGTTTTATTTCCAAGAATAATTTTGTTCTTCTTGACAAACATGTTATTTCAATAAATTTACCTTCCCAAGTGTCTGTATTAGCATGGCTATTTACAGATTTGTATTTGTTGCTGAGGTAGATTGCCAAGCCAGCATGTGCAGTACAGATTTTGCCTTGGCATATTATTGTATATCCATCTATTTGAAATAAAGAAGTGTCAGCCTCTTCATCGAGCCATGTTTCCTGTAAACATATAGCACTAATCTCACAGCCACTACTTCAGAATGTCTCTAGCTTTATTCTAATTTCGTCAATTTTTGCATTTAAACGCTGACAATTTAGGCTTAGCACGATACATTTACTTTGCTTGTTTGTTAAATGGTTTATTAAATTATCATCGTCAAAGTATGGTAAATGTTGAAATGGTTCTATATCCCCATCTTCATGCATTTCATCCGTTTTTAATATGTGATAGAGGGAATTTTTCTCTAGACCACCAAATTGTGCTAAGAAATAATTGTTATCAATCATATTGGAAAATTGAATAAACAATAGTGCTGTATGTTTACAGGACACATAAACATAGACTAGACGTTGCGAAAGAGCTGCACAAGCTATACCCTGAGCATAATACAAAGACATTTTGTAAAAGAGAATATTACAAATATTCCGCATGCAAATATAACACAATGTACTTATTGCATCAGCACAAAATGTGTGAAAATAAATTACAGCATATGTACTGCCACAACATGAATGTAGAGAATAACGTAAGTATATTGAACAAAACACAAACTGGTTATTGCGTAGACACTAAGCTTTGGGGAAATACTATAAAGCACTGTCCCAAAAATAACTAAACGTAGTGAAAAGAAAATGTGTAAACATTGCCCTCCTTCAAAATGAAAACAATGTGAATATTGGCTGTATATCAATATATATCGATGCACACCAAATACCAGTAGGCTAAAATGTAAATAACATGAAATTGCACTATGTTTGTACATAAAATTATGGAATCGCTGATTAATTTCCTCTGGGGACTTTCACTCTATCCATGTTTTGTCCCATCTGTTTCCTTAGATATGAATCCTAGCTATAAAGTACTTGTCCATATTTCTACCAACTCACTCTGTTTGAGAAGTCTACAAGCTTCTCAGGACGCCAGGTTCTGGGATCTCGACAGTTGATAACTTCATAGGACGTGATTTTCCATCAAAATATTGTTAACATTTTGTCACCACTTGTTTACAATGGGTAAAAGGTAGTCCTTTATTTGGGAAACAACACATTACCATTTCAGGATGTTATTTAGTCTTATTTAGTTGATATTAAATGAAACTGAATGTTTACATTGAAACTAATAGTTTGTTTCTGAAAAAAACAGATAAATCAGTGCAGAATATAAAAAAATGTGCAAAATACCATTCTGAAATGTCAACATGTTGTTTTAGTTGTTAGTCTGATAAAAGAATATGCACAGTTCAAATATATGGTGATTGTAAAACCTGCCCAATATTCTCATTTTGGGGGTTGACACTTGACAGTCGCAAAATATGGTTAAATGAACTAAATTTAAAGGCTGAATTGAAAGTATAGTAAGTAGGTAACTACTGAACTAAAAGTTTGTTGCCATTCTCCCTGACACTGGACTAGATGGAAGCTATTTGGACATTATACTATAACACAGCAAAGAAATACTGGCTCCTGAAATCACTTTCAAATTTTTTTATTTTTCAATTTCATTCTCGCAGTAAAACCACTGGACCATTTCTTATCTCAATTCTTCATCAATACGATTACAACTTTGATGAAAGTCATAGCTAAATCAAACATTTGCTGTAATATTTAGACTAGTTTGAATGTGTTTAGAAGGGTTTTTTCTATAAAACTCTCCATGATCACTCACTTATGTCGGCCATTGGGGCAGCTCATTCAAATACATAAAACAGATCGGAAAGTAATTTTATCTTTTGATTTTGTTGTTGTGTTTTGATATGAATTAAAGGAAATTACATCACTTGTGTGAGTTTGTTGTGCTGTAAAAATTCTGTGTGAAAATTATTAGTTTCGTTACTAGCCATTTGTAACACAACAGAATGATGTGGAGACTTAGCCACCAATAATGCTCAAAATGACGCCAATGGTGTTATGAAGACATTTCATAAATAAACATTAACATATGATTAATCATACATGTACAAAAATATAATGTGGTATCCTACTGCATGAGGTTTCATTGTCCTGCCATGCATACAGACAGAAAGCACTTCAGGACTACTTTGTGCACCTTTCAAAAAGCTTTATTTCATGTGGAAAATGCACTACCGGGGTACATTCGTTTGTATTATAACAAAATATATACCTCTTCAAATGGTGTCCATCTTGTTACATGCAAGATGTTGGCAGGTGATGTAATTTGATCACAAATTACATTGACGTAAACCATTATATAAAACTTTATTTGTTTGCGGAGATGTTCGTGATCATCTCTCAGTTTACACCAATAACATTATACAGGTTTATTTTTCACCTTCCATCTCGCATGATGGACTTGTTTCCCCAAGAATGACCCATAACAATTTAGGAGTTGTAAATTGTGATTTTGTGCTTCAGGTGGAATCGTTTAGCCTCGACCAGGACGACTTGGAAGAGGACACGTATTTGTTGTCGAATGAGGCATTGACTGGAGCGGACGTGCGCACGGTGGACCCAGATACGCAGGCACGTCTGGAAGCACTCCTCGACGCTGCTGGTATGTAACGTTTTCGCCATCGATGCATGATGTATCAGGTCATCTTTCCAATAATTAATAACAATTATACAATTTGCAGGTGTGAAATTTTGTTGTGGGCCAGTTTCGCAATATTCCCTCGTATATGCCCAGATGAAACAAATTATGGGGTCACTTTTCGGGCTTAACTTTGTAAAAAATTTCTCCTCAATTTGTTTTTTGTTGTTGTATCATTTCAAATTAATTTTGCTCCCAAATATCAACTATATCATGCTGATTCATTTGTTCAACTTTTTGGACATATATATACATGTATTTTTTGGGTAAAATCATTGGACTTCTTCTTCTCTGACTTTTCCCGTCATCTAGGGTCGTCGGTATGGCTGGTAATTTTCTTTCTCCATGTCGCTCTGTCCATGACCACATCTACACTCAGACCCACGATTTCCATGTCTCTTCTGCATGTGTCTTACCATCTGGTCTTCAGTCGACCTCTCCTTCTTCTTCCTGGTATCTCTGCATTTAGCATTCTTCTCACTATGTGCTCCTCTTCCCTTCTCATAACATGCCCATACCATTTCAGTCGTTTCTCTGTTATCTTTTTGGATGCTTGTGTCACTCTCGTTGCTCCTCTAATATATTCGTTTCGGATCTTATGTTTCTTTGTTACTCCACCCATCCACCTCAGCATTCTCATCTCATTCATATCTATCCTTGCTTCTTGTCCTTTCGTTGTTGCCCAGGTTTCAGCCCCGTACAGCATTGCTGGCCTGACTACTGTTTTATAAATCTTCCCCTTCAACTTCACTGGCATCCTCATGTCGCACAACACTCCACTCCAAAATCATTGAACAACCTATTAGCTTATTTTATTGCTGCTAAGGAGTTAATTCAATGATTTCAAAATTGGAGTCTTCACAAAACGATTATAAATGCATGTGTTTATGCATGTAACGAACACATTCAGTGGGTTGAAGGCTACCATAGCCAATTCGTTTTACGATTTGTACAGATGCTTGAACTCTTTATTAACCAGACTGCGGATAGTACTATTCACACGTTACAATTTGGATGTGAAAGAACCAGATTTGCGATGGGCTAGACCAGTTGAGAAATCAGCTTTATGTTCACATGGAATGACCGTTGGATTTAACTTAAGTATGCCGTGGCCTGACAGTCGGTACAGGTATTTGTGGGTATGACTAATGAATTTACTATGCAGGTATTGTGATGTGTGCTAAGTGCAGATCAATGTGTTCAGTGGCAGGCTTTTACCGCAAAGCTGGATGTTTTAGAAACTACGATTGGGAACGTATTTCCACACAAATTGGATGGCAGATCAGGAATTTCTTAAATGGTCTGTTTTCTTATGATTTTGACAGTGACACCAACAGTCGTTTATTAAAGGTGCAATGTCTGTTCCACATTTATAAACATTTGTTAACATGTGTTCTTAATGCAAGAATAAATATGTTCTAGATATCTTGTGTTTAATATTACATTTAATAACAGTTTAGTAACAATGTTTCAACGTTGTGCTGCAAAACATTCAAATTGTAAACAAGACATTCGGAATCTAGACAGACTATTAACAATATTGCTGAGACCAGCCGTGGTAGCAGCAAGACCCTTTGATGTGCAGCGAGTTTGAGCTTTCCCACATTTGGGACACTCTATTCAGGGAACTTCCTGTTAATAATTGACATGCTGGGTGATTGCGGGTAACGGAAGAGACAACCTGCCATTAGAAGTAGGCACAGATAAGTTATTGTAGTAATAATAATAATAATAGTAAGTGGACTATGGAGGCACTTCATTGTGATGGGGCTTGTGTCTGTCATGTGGCAACGGTGACAGCAGTGTTGTCTCGTTTGTGTCCACGTCACGTGTAGGGGGACCTGTCTGTGTGGGAACTCGTACAAGGTATATATATGTATAACTATAATTGCCTGTCGTCTCAGTGTCATACTTCGCTGTTGTTGTGGCTGCGATGTCTCCGGCCCTCTGTGTGACACGCCTCCTTCATGACACTTTCTCACATGCAACTTGTGGGTACTAGAACTTGTGATGCTGAATATTTATTGCATTGATAAAGTAGAAATCAGGTTACCGCCTACCATGGCCTATGGACTTGTTTGTCACTGGGTCAGTGATTACTGTTAACATACAGCTACGCACAGCAAATTTTATGTGGGGCATTCATGTTTGGTTTTTGTATTCTGTTTGATTGGCAGAGTAATCAAACAGATAATTGTGGCTGACCAGTATGTGATGATCATCATGTGTTTTGGTGACAGCTTTTGCAAAAAACATTTGTTTATCATATGTGCATAATGCACAACATAACTAATGACACTGATTGTGGCCAGACTGAGTATCTGGTTGGAGCATCCAGACTGGTGCATTGTGGGAACTATAGCCAGTTAGCTGTGAGGCATGTGATTTTAGGGACATTTGTATTCTGTTTCAAGATAAGGCAAGTTCTATTCTAATTGACAACTTTTCCATTTCGGACAAATCTGTTTTAAATTTGTTTAACAAAAACATGTTTCTTTCAATTAAAAGTACATTTTTGTTTCACGATTATTACTTAGCAAAACAATGGTATCTTAAAATAAATAATGAAATACCTGGCAGCTATGGAAGGCTTCATAAGCTAGACTGTTAAACATAATGACATTTCCCTCATTTCATGTCCTGGATTAATCAACTCTGACACTAAACTGGAACTGGATAGTTGGCCTGTTTCCGACACCCAGCACGACACGTGTTTAAACAGACTATATTATTTTAAACTGAGATGGTGTAAGCCTTGTACAAGTAACGCCAGCTAATTTCTATACGTGGGTGTCCAGATAATATTGACTGCACAAATATGACCCATGTTGACCAGTTAAACAACATGATGGACCTCCACCCGGTACTGTGCTTCAGTATTACAAGAGTAGTCGTCCTCTCGCACCGTGCTCCGGTGAATTAGAAAGAACATTGTGGAGAAGCTGTATCATTGTCAAATAACACTCCTGCATGAATCACACTTTGATTCTATCAGACAGTTGTCACTGTCTCCAGTTCCCTCGTATTCTGCAGCCTAAACCACGTAAAATCAATAATTTATCAATTTCCTCAGACTCCAAGTGGATGTATTTTCTCCAACCTGCGGGGTCATTGGCATGTGTGCAGAATCCGCAGTGAGTCTGTATGGATTACCATATGTCTGATATTCTACAGTGGTGTAATAATTTGAGAAATAGATTGTGAATGTAGTGCGGTGGCTGTAATTAAGCGCTGCATGTGATTGACGCTGATTGGTGTGGTGAATGTGGCAGCGTATTATGGCCGTGATACACTGCATGGAAGGCCTAGTTTCTGCCTCTTTCAAGTGGGCCATCAAGGTATCTGTATGACTGGGCACTGGAATGGTGTCTGGTCTGTGATGACTGTCTAGGTGCAGTCTTCCTACCATCTAAGCATCAGTCTGACAGGGAGTGTGGGACACAGTCTCTCAGAAAATGTCTAGCAGGGGCACAGTCTGAAACTGAAAGGAACACTGTCTAAAGAAGACGAATAATGTCTAGCAAAGGCACTGTCTGAAAGGAACACTGTCAAACATGGGCTGTGTCTTGATTGATTGATTAATTATTCAGTATAAAAACGTAAACGTGTAAATATATAAAATACAAATACAGAGTACACCGTATACAAGGATGACACAAGAAAGTGCACACACTTGTTTCTATTGTGGTCCTTGAAACTAACAGTAACAGGGACGCTGTAAAGAAAGAATAATGTCTAGCAGGGGCACAGTCTGAAAAGGAACGCTGTCCACTGTGTCCAGTATTGATAATGTCTAACAGGAACACTGTCTAAAATGAACACCATCTAACAGGGACAGATTGTAATGTTTGTGAGGAGACTACACATATAAACATTGTGGCTTAGTATGAGGTTAGGTTGAGGTGTGTCAGGTTGGTGAATGATAAGCAGTCTAACAATTGCCCACTGGCCACTTCAAAGTATTCGCTTTACAAGGACTTGCTTGCTGCTATAGTTTATCCAAATAACAGGCAGAACTGTTGAATGCAATCATGCTAGGTTAGGATTAATTAATATAATTATGTGCCAACATTTGGTAAATGGCTTAAGTGGTGGGAATCTTGTACCTGCATAGTCAGTTTTAATAGAATACTATATGTATACACCTATATAAATAGCTCGGTGTAATAATAGTTATGTACACTCCCTCCCTGACTAATTATGATTATTGACCAGTAGTTACATTGAACCAGTTTCACGTCTTCGTGTTTTATGTACAGTTTGTGTAATAACAAGTTTCTAAAAACTAAACAGTTGCTACTGAACATCTGGGTGATAATGAAACAGTGATCCATACCTGATAAGGTACACAACTAGATCAACATTTAAGAAAAACACTGAATGGATTAATATTTAATTAGAAGTATCAATGTGACTCAGACAACTGTAAATACATACCCAAAATTTGATGTTTTCACATTATGAATTATTGATTGTAAATAACAGTGGAGCCAGTTGATATTACATGCATGTTGTTTCTTATTTTATGGACCTTCTGTTGTGCGTAAAATAAAAATGGTATGTATTATAATTTATGTTAAGTACACTTGATGTCCTAATGACATTGTGGTGGGCCTGTGCTATTTATATCTGTAATAAGTGGAGATGGTGTCACTGCAGCCTGCATTATGTACATGCAGCATGACTGCAAAGAAGGCTTAGTAGGCCTCCATTGGTCAGGAGTCGACCATGGATGATGCGCCCTAGTTGGCGTTGTTACGTCTGGGACAGCATCAGTGTGGCTTACTGGTGGCCTAATCAATGTTGCCACAGCAAGCAGCAAATCTCTGTTTGACTTATGTAAGAACAACTGCCTCATTGTCTGATCCAGTTGGCAGCTGTCGTTTTCTTTGTGCAAAATTATTTCAGTCAGACTGAGTACAGGAAAGCGTTTTGTTGGTACAACTGTGTTATAAAACCTGGTCTGGATAATAAAATAGTTTCAGTGTACGTAATTTTACTCTTTGATAAAGTTGTTCCATACTAACATCCAGGTCCTTAGCCAGAAATAGTTTTTTGCCAGTCTTGAATTAGGCAAAAGTGTGCCTTTAGCACGCAAACAGCTTCTTAGGAACCATTCGTGTCAATCACAGGCATTGTTGTCCAGTTTATTTTTTTCAATAACAAACCAGTGTCATTTGAGCTATTTAGTAATTAATACTGATCCATTCGATTTGTTTCACCACCATTTGTGCCAATGATAGTCATTAATGTGGGCCTGTTGTCTTGGAACTATTAGTTAATCTAGTGGCCAGCTGGTCCCTCCAAATTCCACCTGTCTTATCAGTTGTAATTATCCATCATGACCAGTGGTCTGCTAGTCTTGAAGACAGGCAGATGGGTCTCTGGCTAAGCCCCTGGTAACATCAGTGATATGAGTTTGCTAATTAAATTGAACTGAGTTGGTCAGAATGACCTTGGTAGTGTATCACATGCTGTGTGGGAAGACTAGTTTCATAGAGAAAAGAAATGCTGTCAAAACACACACATGCTGGAACTCTTGTGAACTATAACTTGAGTTAATGGTCTGTCTTTTAAACAATCTATACAACGTTTGTGTTTGGTCCAAAGCAAGCCAAGCCCAATGCCCTTACATCACCTGCTTTCAATCAGAACATTGTGTGTTGTTAGAATATGTAATAAACATTTGCATTGTCGACTTGCTCTGTCTTGTTCATGGGGGGGGACTATAATGACACACATCTTGTGTAGTGTGAGTGATTGTCTGTAAGTAGCAACACCCCATGTCTTGTTTAGTGGTGTTGACATTTTGACAGCTCAATTTCTATATGGTTCTGGCAGCATGTGTGATCCAGAAATACTCGTTTGAAAAAGGTTATGTACATTTTCATGGCACATGGATAGTTAGGGATCGGTCGAGTTTAGCACTGCTAGAAACTGGTGGCTGAGTTTTCAGTTATGAGAACTTTAAGAATCAGCCGTGTTAATTGCCTCAGGACTATAGTTACAAGATATTATTACCCTGCTGAAATTTGGTTTGGTTTCTGATCAGTGAAGTTGAACTATGTGTACGGCAGGTAGATGAAATGGATTCTAGGGACTGTTTATTTAGACTTTGTAACATTCATTGCCAAGTCTTAACAAACCTGTCCTACAGTCTGATTTGTTAATGTTCTACAACTGGAAAACTACAAGAACTGGGATGATTTGGAAAGTACAAGGACTGGGATGATTTGGAAAGTACAAGGACTGGGATGATTGGGAAAGTAATTTTACTACCTTGTTTGTGTTACTGAGTTAGGATTTTCTGAGGATATTGCTGCTGAAGAAGTCATTCCATTATTACCCTGCTGAAATTTGGTTTGGTTTCTGATCAGTGAAGTTGAACTATGTGTACGGCAGGTAGATGAAATGGATTCTAGGGACTGTTTATTCAGACTTTGTAACATTCATTGCCAAGTCTTAACAAACCAGTCCTACAGTCTGATTTGTTAATGTTCTACAACTGGAAAACTACAAGAACTGGGATGATTGGGAAAATACAAGGAGTGGGATGATTGGGAATGTACAAGAACTGGGACGATTGGGAAAGTACAAGGACTGGGATGATTTGGAAAGTACAAGGACTGGGATGATTTGGAAAGTACAAGGACTGGGATGATTGGGAAAGTAATTTTATTACCTTGTTTGTGTTACTGATTTAGGATTTTCTGAGGATATTGCTGCTGAAGAAGTCATTCCATTATTACCCTGCTGAAATTTGGTTTGGTTTCTGATCAGTGAAGTTGAACTATGTGTATGGCAGGTAGATGAAATGGATTCTAGGGACTGTTTATTCAGACTTTGTAACATTCATTGCCAAGTCTTAACAAACCAGTCCTACAGTCTGATTTGTTAATGTTCTACAACTGGAAAACTACAAGAACTGGGATGATTGGGAAAATACAAGGAGTGGGATGATTGGGAATGTACAAGAACTGGGACGATTGGGAAAGTACAAGGACTGGGATGATTGGGAATGTAATTTTACTACCTTGTTTGTGTTACTGAGTTAGGATTTCCTGAGGATATTGGTGCTGAAGAAGTCATTCCATTATCATTACTAGAACTGAGATGTTTATGAAAGTACACATACTAGGATGGTTGGGAAAGTACAAGTACCGGGATGGTTGGGATATTACACATACTGGGATGGTTTGGAAAGTACAAGTACCGGGATGGTTTGGGATATTACACATACAGGGGATGGTTTGGAAAGTACTGGGATGGTTGGGACAGTACTGGGATGGTTGGAAAAGTACAAGAACTGGGATGGTTGAGAATGTACAAGAACTGGGATGGTTGGGGCAGTACAAAAACTGGGATGGTTGGGAATGTACAAGAACTGGGATGGTTGGGAATGTACAAGAACTGGGATGGTTGGGACAATACACAAACTGGGATGGTTGGGAATGTACAAGATCTGGGATGGTTGGGACAGTACAAGAACTCGGATGGCTATGAATAGTAAGAATGTACAAGTACTGGGACAGTTTGGAAAACTATTTAGGAATAGATGCATGTAGTAGTTGGATTGTGAGAACGAAGGAGAACTGGTGTGAGTGATGATGGTGTTCAATGGTACGGGAACTTTCAGTCTGGTGAAACTCGTGAATGGAGACTGCATCTTAAATTTTAGTCATGTTAACAACATTTACACAAATGACAGCATCTGACATGTGACCAAATGTGTTGAGTGTGTATCAAGTAACTGGCTACTGTCTCATGTATCCTGTGTGTCACAGGCATCGGCAAGCTGTCGACAGTGGATGGCAACAGACTCGCCGACCCGGAAGTGTTGCGCCGACTGACGTCTTCTGTAAGCTGTGCCTTGGACGAGGCCGCGGCCGCTCTCACCCGAATGAGGACAGAACAGCAGAGTGAACTGCCCCCAGCCGACTGGTAGGTGCCAGGGTAGAGTAGGATGTACCATTGACACACGTGTTAGTAAACTACTAAACTTCTCCTTGATCCCTTGCATCATGGGGTAGACACAACCCATTACGTTTCACACTCTGCGTCTTCTCTGTCTGTCCTAGTCTTCTGCGATGTTCTTCCAATGTCGGCTGTTGATACCTTCCTTTTCAAGATTGCTCTTTCAATGTCTTTTTTCACACTGTCTTACCATGTTAACTTTAGTCTTTTTCACACTGTCTTACCATGTTAACTTTAGTCTTTTTCACTTACCATTCTCTTGTTTGGTGTTCACTCTGCAAGTCTTCTCACTCATCCATTCATGACTGATGTAAACCTGTATAAGATTAGTAATATCAGGCTATCAGCCGTGTCTAACAGAGTACAACGCAGTTTATAAAAGGTGCACACAATAGAAGACATAACAAAGGCATTCCAAACTAATAATTACGTTTAATTCAGAATCAGGAATAATGTACGAAAAATATTTAGAAATTTTCTGCAGTCGTGAAATTGGTGCGCTAGTTCACAGTAAGCGATAAATGGAGATCCTGTCGAAATTTGGTTCCTCATTCTTGAAATGAAGTTGGACTATGTGTACGGCAGGTAAACAAACGTGTCGGGACTGTTAGTTAATGCTGTGCTGGTAACATTGCTTGGCCTGACTAAAGCTTTCCTACAGTACAATGAATTGTTGCTACTGCATACATGATTACTGTGGTTAAATGTTGGTGTGTATGGACTATGAAGGTTGTCGGTGATTGCTGTAGTTCTCAGTCGCTGGCCAAGGCATGTATGAAGGGTGATGTCAATGATTGCTTAGTTCTCAGTGGCTGGCCAAGTCATGTATGAAGGGTGATGTCAGTGATTGCTGTAGTTCTCAGTCGCTGGCCAAGGCATGTATGAAGGGTGATGTCAATGATTGCTTAGTTCTCAGTGGCTGGCCAAGTCATGTATGAAGGGTGATGTCAATGATTGCTGTAGTTCACATTTGCTGACCAAGGCATGTATGAAGGATGATGTCAATGATTGCTGTAGTTCTCAGTCGCTGGCTAAGGCATGTATGAACTCAGAAGGGTGATGTCAGTGATTGCTGTAGTTCTCAGTCACTGATCAAGGCATGTATGAAGGGTGATGTCAGTGATTGCTGTAGTTCTCAGTCACTGGCCAAGGCATGTATGAAGGGTGATGTCAATGATTGCTGTAGTTCTCAGTCGCTGGCCAAGGCATGTATGAAGGGTGATGACAATGATTGCTTAGTTCTCAGTCGCTGGCCAAGGCATGTATGAAGGGTGATGTCAATGATTGCTGTAGTTCTCAGTTACTGGCCAAGGCATGTATGAAAGGTGATGTCAATGATTGCTGTAGTTCTCAGTCGCTGGCCAAGGCATGTATGAAGGGTGATGTCAATGATTGCTGTAGCTCTCAGTCGCTGGCCAAGGCATGTATGAAGGGTGATGTCAATGATTGCTGTAGTTCTCAGTCGCTGGCCAAGGCGTGTATCAAGGGTGATGTCAATGATTGTTGTAGTTCTCAGTTACTGGCCAAGGCATGTATGAAGGGTGATGTCAATGATTGCTGTAGTTCTCAGTCACTGGCCAAGGCATGTATGGAGGGTGATGTCAATGATTGCTGTAGTTCTCAATCGCTGGCCAAGGCGTGTATCAAGGGTGATGTGAACACAGTGAGACAGCTCCTGAAGGAGGGTCGCAGCGTCCACGAGACTTCGGAGGATGGCGAAAGTCTACTGTCCCTTGCGTGCTCAGCGGGCTACTACGAACTCGCCCAGGTGGGTGCTGGCTTATTACTGATGTCTCAGTCTGTGGGCATGAATCAACAAATCACGTTATTTCTGCATTTTACATATTGATGCTTTTTGTCGTGTTAGATGTGTGAGATTGCACATCAGGGGAGACCAGCGTGCATGTATGTTGACGCCACAACGCCAAGAATTCCTCGTACATTTTTTAAATGCCACTTGGTAATAAACAGTCTGAATCTGAATCTGAAAATCTATCCTCCATCAGCATTTATGGAAAAGTCAGAAATGTGATGTAAGTTGTGAAATGTTGCACCACTTGACGCTGCAGAGCGTCAGATGAATGGAATTCCTGCTGAAATTTGGTTTGGTTTCTGATAAGTGAAGCTGAACTATGTGTACGGTAGGTAGATGAATTTGGACAGCTTATTTAGACTTTGTAGCATTCATTGCTAAGTCTTAATGAATCTGTCCTACAGTCTGAGTTGTCTGCCATTCTTCCATGCATGTTTTATGCAGCTTGCAAAATTCTGTTTTTCGCCACTGTTATGACTATGCCACTGTTATATCTATACCACTGTTATATCTATGCCACTGTTATGTCTATGCCACTGTTATATCTATGCCACTGTTATCTCCACCTCGTGTGTTTCCAGCACGCAGTGTGCAGAACTTTAATTTAACTAGAAAGTGTGTACACAATCATATTTAATTAGATATGATTAACAAATTCACTATTGTTCTTTCAACATGACTCAGATAAGTTGAGTTTATTGACTTGTGTTTGCTGCAACAATAACTTCAATTCCAATTTCTAACAGTGGAACTAGGGCTTTTTCTGTTGCTGCACCAACTCTTTGGAATATGCTCCCTCTTAGTGTTAGATCAGTTGAAAATATTACAGAATTCTGTCGTCATTTAACAACTTATCTTTACAACCTTGCTTATCCACCATAGCTCCCTCCTTGACCCGTCTGTTGACAACTGGAATACTACTTATGGATTTTGAGATTGACCAATCCTTTTGTCTTTATGTGCCTCTGAGCTTGGTTTCCAAGTATTTGGGCTATAGAAGTTATCTTATTATTATTATATTCTGCTACATCACGGCTGGCCTACGTTACAGTCAAAAGTATGCACATGACCTCCGTCAAGCTTTGCCTTGCCAACAATGTTGGTAACGATTATATATATATAATGTTTTCATCATAAGAATAATTAGGACCAGAACTTCCAACACAGTGCACGAAAGGAATGTACAAATGCTTTGTATGTTCGACATCCACTTTTTGACTGCTCGACAGACATTTTGCAAGGCAACAATAGATAGGTCAGTTCTAATATTAATACGTGTGTTATGACTGGTGGTATCTTCTTGCAGCTACTGTTGGCCATGAAGGCAAATGTGGAAGACCGCGGGGTGAAGGGCGACTGCACACCCCTCATGGAGGCTGCCAGTGGGGGGTGTGTCGACATTGTCAAGTTGCTCATTAGTCATGGAGCGGACGTCAATGCGCAGTCGTCAGCCGGTGGGTAGAAATTACAACTTCTCCCTTTGCTAAAATTCTGCAATGTTTTGCAGTGAATGCTAAAATTCTACGCTGTTTCGCAGTGAATGCTAAAATTCTGTGCTGATTCGCAGTGAATAATAAGTGGAAACCTGTCAAAATTTGGTTCCTCGTTCTTGAAGTGAAGTTGGACTCTTTTTCCCAGCATTTCAACTTGATTGGCCAAAATCCGATGTTAAGATTTTTGCATGTAGACAGAATGAGTAGCGCGTTAAACACGCGCACATTACTGGTTTCGACTGTGTTGCGCATTGGCAGTATATTTTCTTTATTGCTATTTTGCATCGTGTCTAAAATGTCACCTTCGAGTTGCCTTTTTATTTCATTTCGGTGACACACGTTGTCATCAAAAAAATATGTGTGAAATGTCGAATTGCTCACGTAGGATCCGCAAGGATGCTCACTGTCATTTCAACAACACTCCGCGCATTCGACGCCAGCACATACTTTCGATAGCAGAGCAGCGTCACTACAAACACGGGAAATGACATTGTTGATCGCAGAACTGCTCCCGGCCGAATTTCGGCCCGATTCAGTATCACTCTTCTTAAACAATTTTCGTTTCCGTCACTAGCAACTGACAGGGGAACGCCAGATATCATTGGAAAGCTGAATTATTGTTCTTCCTGTGGCATTTTTATTAATGAGTTTTATCACGTCATGATTCAGTAATAGCTAATCACAACCAAGCTTTAAAATGTCATAGTAGTAGATACCCAAATATGGCCAATTTTACTACGCTCTGCATCAGAAATTTACATTCCCATTCATGTGGTTTAAACCGGTAAATGGAAGTTTGGTTGATTGGTCTATCCAAATAAATTTACGTCAACGGTCAGCCAATCAGCGCATGGCTCTCAAACGTCTTCTTGTAGACGCTGGTTTCACTGCATCACGACGAAAGTCCGCCATGTTTTTTGTCTCGCTTCGATGATATAAGTTAAATTATTTCATGTGTCTGTGTTAATATATCAGCAAAACACATGACAGTAGTTGTGGATGAAGTTATTATACTAGTTCAGACAGTTACACAGACTTTTGGGCTGTTTTGAAGTGGATATTAAGCAAGTTGCCGAGTAACGTCGCCGGACATCGCTGTCTCGCACTCGGACTTGGACCAATTCGGCCGGCCTACTCAGTCCGTCAGCGAAGGACACGATGCATTCAGAGTTCAAACACAACATGTTCTATAACCTGATGACATATATATGTGTAATTAGGAACTGTAGGTATTACTTATTTTATTGATATGTAAGGAAATTGATAATAGATACGTCATGTTATTGGACAGGTGCGCCACAGCGCGCAGCAGTAGGCCTACAAGTATGAGGCCTATTGCCGTATCAGTTGTATTTGAACGTTCTACGAAAAATACAATAAAATGAAAAGTTCTGAATATAGTTGAGTATAGTTTACATTATCACGCAGCTGAAATGTATAGCTACATTTGTCACACTGCATGCATGAACGTACAACTGCTCAATAATTATTTTGTCACTGGGCAAACTTGGGTTTCTATTTTACCCTCGCTCTGTCATCTGACGTTCATGAAGAATAATCTAAATTTTACATGAGTCTACCTAAAAAAATTCGTCTAAAAAAACTTCTGAGTATATTTGATTAATTTTTTCTGTACTCAGCTTATATACATGGCTACATTTCTCTAATAGGACATTGATGCATACAACCACTCAGAAATTAGCTAGTAGTAGGGTGAAAAAAGTTTTTTTTTCATTTATTTTTGAAATTGTTTATATCTTCATGATTATTTGATGTTATGCAAATATCATTACAGCATAATAATAAAGGGTCTTTTTGCCAACAAAATGATAGCTCAGTCATATTTCTGCGATTAGCATTAGCACAGTTGTGATTTTTTTAGAGCACCCCTACAAATAGCTCCAAACAGTGTACACCGTGGAAGTTTACTATTGGTCACCTGTAGGGTTAACCTACAATGTTCGGTATTATGCGTATATGCTCGAGGAATCGATACAAAATCATTGGTTCTGCATTTCGATCAGAAAAAAAGTTCAAAATTGCAATTTTATTTGTATGTTTATAAGAGAACAAGAGTATTTCCAGGAAGGTGTACCTTGGTTCTGTCACCTAGCGTACAAAAGGACACCTTCAATTTGTTTTGGTTATATATGGAAAATCATAAAGTGTAAGTTATCTAAGAGAATATCTCGGATGTGTTCACATAATAAGTATTAATAATAAAAACTAAAATTAATTCAAAATTGTTAGATTAAATTTTTATTTCCGTTTTGACAAAAACAACATCAGCGGATTCATAATCCGAATAATAAAATTGGTGTTGATTAAATTGGTTCATTCTGAGATCTGTTTTGACCTATACTCTTGAATATGGAGGGGAAGATCAACATGTTTACTACACCACTTGTAAATGTAGTAATCATGATCGCTTCATTGTGTTGAGGTGTGATTTCCATTTGACCACTGGTACTCTGTTGAGGAGTGGTTTCTACTTGACCACTGGTACTCAGCTGAGCTGATGTTTTTCTTGCCTACGCCTTGTCAATATGCTGACAGAGTTAGTGACAGTGGTATCATCTGAACACTCTTTCTCTCCATCATCACCTTTAAATGATTATCATACCATAATATTATTATGATGTGGCTTCTGTTCCAAAGATTATACTTTAATTGTTGCTAGTATGCTATGAAATTAATTAAACAGTTTTTTCTGGAATGCCACAAATTCTATTAATCAATATATCGTGAAATGATGAAAAAATGGGCACACGAAATAGCTACGAGGTGGCAATTTTGGCATGTTTTGAGCGAGCCGGCATATAAAAGCAGCGACATGCCCGGCTCACTCGTCATATACAGTCGCGCCTCGTTATAACGCGCCCCGTTATAACGCGGATTCGGTTATAACGTGGTCGGTTGTGGACCCCAAATTTCTGCCGCCAGGGGGAAAATGGGCGCTATAACAAACTATATTAACACGGTAATAACTGTCAATTGTTTTGTGTGAAGTTATCCCCGTCTTTGTCCACGACGTGTATATTGAAAGACTATTTGGCGGACAATATTTAACGTTGACGTACAACGGCAACGAATCAAGTGTGAGGCACGTCACTACGTTGCCGTTGTTTATTCTGCACTGCCAATGCTATCAAAGGTATAAGTTTCTTTGACTATAATTATGGTCAATTTTAACTTTAGGACCAGTAAATGTGGAGCGAGGTATTATTTGTTTTGCGCCGACATCAAACGAATCGTTTCCAATCTGCTAGTCATGCTCAGTCATGGCTTCCGCGGATCGCGAGTTCGCCTGGTTTCGGCGCCGGGGGGCTTGTAAAGTGCAATTGAAATTCACAAATACGCCTTGCTTAAGAATGGGTTAAATACGTTTTAATACAGCTTAGTAGGCAAGATCAGTAAGCTAACATTGCGTAACAGATATTAGCTTTTCGCTGCGATGAACGCAAAGCTACTGCCTGTACTGGTGCGCCAAAATATTAATTTGTCAACCGCATATGAATTGGTGAATCGTAATATTGTTCGGATCGGTAAATGTGCTTTCTAAATTGGTATTTTGATATTGATTGAAAGACGAAGTTACGCCAATTGTGAGCGTACTTATAGCTTTAACTCCTTAATAAACTCAAACACAGCGTTTGTCAAATCATTTGCGTATTCGGCTGCTGAGTGCCAGGGCATTATTTTAGATCTTACGTCAGCGGTACCATATTATCGTTCAGTTGACAGTGGCTTGTTGGTTCGTTGTTTATTTAAAAACGGTACACAGTTCATGAATTTTATTCAGTTCAGCATTCAACATTGTCCAACAGTGTATGACATTTAAACAGAATACACATTGACGTTGGCTGGCAATTTAATAAGCTTCATAAACTGCGTATAGACTGCGCGACGTGCACAATTTGGCTTCGATGGCGTTCTTCGTGCAGCAGCGATGTCGACGTCGGTCGGCGTCGTAGCGCCCCTGACGGCAGATACGGGAACGCACCATGTTTATAACGCACCCCGTTTATAACGCGGTTTCATTTCGTGGACCCCGACTACCGCGTTATAACGAGGCGTGACTGTACCAGGGGAAACACTGTGTATGTCAGGGAAAGAAACTTGTTGGGACTGTTAGTCAATGCCGCACTGTCACCAGTGTTTGGCATGACTAAACTTTTCCTACATTGTGTGTGCACTAAGATATTACAGTTATACATACAAATGTTTTGAATTGCAGATCTGAAGATGTTGGCACCTAAACATATATTGTGTTTGATGTTGCGTGTACCGAATGTGTTGTGTGTACCGAGTGTGTTGTGTGTACTGAGTGTGTTGTGTGTACCGAGTGTGTTGTGTGTACTGCAGGCAACACGTCGCTGCACTACGCAGCATGCGGGGGTCACGATGAGGTGGTGCGTGTGCTCATCAAAGCCGGCGCCAATGTTGAGGAACACAACGAGAATGGACACACGCCTCTTATGGAGACCGCAACTGCTGGACACATCACTGTCGCCAAGATCCTACTGGTGGCCGGCGCCGGAGTCAATACACACTCAAACGAGTTCAAGGAGAGCGCCCTTACCCTTGCCTGCTATAAAGGTAGAGTCCTTACCCTTGCCTGCTATCAAGGTAGAGTCCTTACCCTTGCCTGTTATAAAGGTAGAGTCCTTACCCTTGCCTGCTATCAAGGTAGAGTCCTTACCCTTGCCTGCTATCAAGGTAGCATCCTTACCCTTGCCTGCTATCAAGGTAGAGTCCTTACCCTTGCCTGTTATAAAGGTAGAGTCCTTACCCTTGCCTGCTATAAAGGTCGAGCCCTTACGCTTGCCTGCTATAAAGGTAGAGTCCTTATCCTTGCCTTCTATAAAGGTAGAGTTCTTACCCTTGCCTGCTATAAAGGTAGAGTCCTTATCCTTGCCTGCTATAAATGTAGAGTCCTTATCCATGCCTGCTATAAATGTAGAGTCCTTACTCTTGCCTGCTGTAAAGGTAGAGCCCTTACCCTTGCCTGCTATAAAGGTAGAGTCCTTACCCTTGCCTGCTATAAATGTAGAGTCCTTACCCTTGCCTGCTATAAAGGTAGAGTCCTTACCCTTGCCTGCTGTAAAGGTAGAGTCCTTACCCTTGCCTGCTATAAAGGTAGAGTCCTTACCCTTGCCTGCTATAAATGTAGAGTCCTTACTATTACTATGCCTGCTATTTTTAATGTTGTACCAGTAGCACCCTCTGGAGAGTTGCTCACCACTCACTGTTTTAACGGTTCTCTGACAGGCAATCACTATATCACAAACATGTAAATAACTAACTTTAAATAACTGTTATCTTATTTTAATATATCGCCGTGTGTTAGGTCAGTTGCCAGTGGTCCAAGGAAACGAATAAACATAAAAACAAGTGAATGGACCTCTGCATCTGGGAGGAGATGCACTTACAACATACACCAGAGTTAGCAGTGTCACCTGTCTGCTACCTCTCTCTGTCCATCTGGGAGGAGATGCACTTACAACATACACCAGAGTTAGGAGTGTCACCTGTCTGTTACCTCTCTCTGTCCATCTGGGAGGAGATGCACTTACAACATTCACCAGAGTTAGGAGTGTCACCTGTCTGTTACCTCTCTCTGTCCATCTGGGAGGAGATGCACTTATAACATTCACAAGAGTTAGCAGTGTCACCTGTCTGCTACCTCTCTCTGTCCATCTGGGAGGAGATGCACTTACAACATACACAAGAGTTAGCAGTGTCACCTGTCTGCTACCCCTCTCTGTCCATCTGGGAGGAGATGCACTTACAACATACACAAGAGTTAGCAGTGTCATCTGTCTGCTACCTCTCTCTGTCCATCTGGGAGAAGATGCACTTATACCATACACAAGAGTTAGCAGTGTCACCTGTCTGCTACCTCTCTCTGTCCATCTGGGAGGAGATGCACTTATACCATACACAAGAGTTAGCAGTGTCACCTGTCTGCTACCTCTCTCTGTCCATCTGGGAGGAGATGCACTTACAACATACACAAGAGTTAGCTGTCACCTGTCTGCTACCTCTCTCTGTCCATCTGGGAGGAGATGCACTTACAACATTCACCAGAGTTAGCTGTGTCACCTGTCTGCTACCTCTCTCTGTCCATCTGGGAGAAGATGGACTTATACCATACACAAGAGTTAGCTGTCACCTCTCTGCTACCTCTCTATGTCCATCTGGGAGGAGATGCACTTACAACATACACAAGAGTTAGCAGTGTCACCTGTCTGCTACCTCTCTATGTCCATCTGGGAGAAGATGCACTTACAACATTCACAAGAGTTAGCAGTGTCACCTGTCTGCTACCTCTCTGTGTGCTTGTGGTGACGACCTGTGACTTGTTGGACAGGTCATCTGAAGATGGCCAAGTTCTTGCTGGCGGCCGGAGCTGACCAGGAACACAAGACAGATGAGATGCACACGGCCCTGATGGAGGCGTCAATGGATGGTCATGTCGATGTGGCCAGACTCCTGCTGGACAGTGGTGCTCAGGTCCGTACAACAAACCTTGTAGCAACAAATCCCTGCCAACCTTTGGTATTAAAGGGAGATTGTCCATTTGTTTCCTAGTGTAAAATGTTATATTATAACCTGTGTCTGTTGTAACACACTGACCGCCCAAATGTGTTTTATATTATAACCCGTGTCTGTTGTAACACACTGACCGCCCAAATGTGTTATATATTATAACCCGTGTCTGTTGTAACACACTGACCGCCCAAATGTGTTATATATTATAACCCGTGTCTGTTGTAGCTTCCAAAAGCCTGGCCTCGGGTCTGGTTATAACTTAGATTGATATGTGCGTCATGTGATATGCTATCATGTCCCTTTCGAGTTATGACCTTTCTTGGAATTATCCTAGCCCAATATTCATGGATTTGAATGAAAGCTTGGTGGCTATTTTTCTAAACATTGAATTGTTGAAATAAAAAGTTGTTTCTGCTTTGCTAAAACATTAGGGTTAGAGTATGTAGGTTAGAATATGTATTGTTTACACCATATAACAAGGTTTTACAATATAACATTTGGGTTAGAGTAAGTAGGTTAGAATACGTATCGTTTACACCATATAGCAAGGTTTTACAATATAACATTTGGGTTAGAGTAAGTAGGTTAGAATACATATTGTTTACACCATATAGCAAGGTTTTACAATATAACATTTGGGTTAGAGTAAGTAGGTTAGAATACATATTGTTTACACCATATAACAAGGTTTTACAATATAACATTTGGGTTAGGGTAAGTAGGTTAGAATACGTATTGTTTACACCATATAACAAGGCTTTACAATATAACATTTGAGTTAGAGTAAGTAGGTTAGAATATGTATTGTTTACACCATATAACAAGGTTTTACAATATAACATTAGGGTTAGAGTAAGTAGGTTAGAATACGTATCATTTACACCATATAACAAGGTTTTACAATATAACATTAGGGTTAGAGTAAGTAGGTTAGAATACGTATCATTTACACCATATAACAAGGTTTTACAATATAACATTTGGGTTAGAGTAAGTAGGTTAGAATACGTATCGTTTACACCATATAACAAGGTTTTACACTATAACATTTGGGTTAGAGTAAGTAGGTTAGAATACGTATCGTTTACACCATACAACAAGGTTTTACAACAAAACATTTGGGTTAGAGTAAGTAGGTTAGAATACGTATAGTTTACACCATACAACAAGGTTTTACAATAAAACATTTGGGTTAGAGTAAGTAGGTATGAATACATATTGTTTACATCATACAACAAGGTTTTACAATAAAAACATGAACAGATAACTTCCTTTTAACAAAACTGCTGTGAGTTTATCTGTGGCACTGGTGTGGATAAAATGTGACAGTATAGTAACATTGTATTGTGATGATGTTGGCAGGTGAACATGCCCGCAGACAGCTTCGAATCACCCCTCACCCTTGCTGCTTGTGGGGGCCACGTCGAACTTGCCAATCTACTCATAGAACGGGGCGCAAATCTGGAGGAGGTCAACGACGAGGGTTACACCCCACTGATGGAGGCCGCTCGAGAGGGGCACGAAGAGATGGTCGCCCTCCTTCTGGCACATGGTACGTGTGTCGTGTTGTCAATGATAGTGTGTTGTTGTGTTGACAATGACGAATCGCAAGTGGTGTGTCATTACATCAATAACATGCTTTGTCGACAATAATGTGTCACGTGTCGCTGACAGTGATGTGTTTGCTCTGTTGACAATAATGTCATTTGTTAGTGTCATGTTGACAATGATGTGTCAGTCATTCCATCATCAGTGATGTGTCACTGTCAATAATTATGTGTTGACAATGGTGTGTTGCTCTGTCAAGACGTGTCGTGTTGTGCTATGTTATGTGTCAACCATGCTGTGTTGTGTCAACAATGCCATGTCATGTGTCAACAATGCTGTGTTATATGTAAACGATGTGTTGTCATGTAAACAATGTGTTGTCATGCCATGTGTAAACAATGCCTTGTCATATGTCAACAATACTGTGTCATGTGCATACAATACTGTGTCACGTGCATACAATACTGTGTCATGTGCATACAATACTGTGTCACGTGCATACAATACTGTGTCATGTGCATACAATACTGTGTCACGTGCATACAATACTGTGTCACGTGCATACAATACTGTGTCACGTGCATACAATACTGTGTCACGTGTATACAGTGCCGATGTGTAAACAATGCATTGTCATGTGTCAAAAATGCCATGCTGCATGTTAACAATGCCCTGCCATGTGTCACCAACGCTGTGTCCCCATGTCACTGCAGGTGCTGACATCAACGCCCAGACAGAGGAGACCCAGGAGACAGCACTAACTCTGGCGTGTTGTGGCGGCTTCCTCGAGGTGGCTGACTTTCTCATCAAGGCTGATGCGGACCTGGAGCTGGGCTGTAGCACGCCTCTGATGGAGGCCTCTCAGGAGGGGCACCTGGAGCTCGTCAAGTACCTCATTGAAGCAGGTAACCACTCCCTGTCACTCTCATGTCCAATCAGGTGGGCGATGCTCTTAAGACAACTCACAGCTTTTATGATTAGCTCCTGAATGGTGTTTTATAAATGTCACTTTTTACCCTGTCATTGAAAATGTTCAGCAGATTTTCCAGTTCCTTTTGCTCAGCTGTCTTAATCACACGTTAAATGTTTTTAAATTTGTTTTTATGTGTTGCAAATGGAATCAGAGACATATTGTTTCCCAGATTTCCGTTGAGGACGGCCGCATGAACAATCCGAATTACGCATACTGGTCGTAGAGTTGGATATAGTTGAATTAGGAATGTGTGAAAAAATGTATTTACAAATTTTTTTCTGAATTCACTTACCTCGATTAGGATGATAGAGTGTGTGCGCGAGGTGTTACTAAGTGCATGCTGTGATGTTCCCATAGGGGCGGACGTGCACGCAGAGACCCAGACTGGGGACACGAGTCTGACATACGCCTGTGAGAACGGACACACGGACGTCGCTAAGGTCCTCCTGGAGCGCGGAGCCAAACTCGTGAGTCATTGACTGCTCTATACTGTCCACCTTACAAGTGCAGTCATTGTACTTAGACTCGGTCTTGCGTTAGCTGTCCACAACAATCAGAGTGTTTCTCTGCCTGTCTATGTGATGGTATCCTCACTGGCCTTGTGCAGCCTGTGGAGCTAGGCTCGGCATCGATGTTTCAAACTGCTCATGTATTGTTGCGAGTGGGTAATTTATAAACTTAAAATTTGTTGTAGTATTTAAGAGGAAGTATTGCAGCTTGATTGGATTTTGTTTTAATTACATAATATAAAAAAACGGTGCCCAAGTTACAGTGTTCTGGACTGCCTGACCACCAACTTCCATGGCAGTTAAGAAACTTATCTAGTATTATTGGCTAGTCAGTTGCAAAATTAATATACATATTATTATAGTATGATTATTTCTCAATGTGGCTCTTGTGATAGCAATGTTTTAATGCCTCAGTGGGAATATTTTAATAATTTACAGTTGTTTTAATATAATATGTAATTCACCAAATAACATTTGAAAAAGATTTATTTAAATGATGCTGCTGAGATTAAATGTTTGTCCTGGCTATGTTATGTGTCGTGCTCGTCGCTCCGTTCCCCGTTGTGAGCGTGACTTGTGACATGTGTGTCTAGGAACATCAGTCTGAGGGAGGTCGCACGCCCCTCATGAAGGCAGCCCGTGCCGGCCACCTATGTACGGTGCAGTTCCTCATCAACGAAGGTCAGTTGTCTCCGCTCCATAACCCTCCACTTCTTTGTCCCTGTCCCTCACCCAAGTGTCCACAAGTTAGTCTCTCTTCCCACTCTCGGGGAGTTTGTCGGTTTGTGGTAACAGAATAGTAAACATTGACAACTGGAACAATTGAGAAAAAAACAGGAAAGGTACACTAGAATTTTATGCAATAATTTGTCATTAAAAGGAATTAATTAAAATCTAACTATGATCATGATTATAAATGTTTCCCACCTAGACGGTTTGCATGTCGAGCACCAAACTTTCACGGATTCATCTATGATCCCTAGCAATAAAAGTAACACTTACTTTTTTTTTTATTCCCGTGGTTTAAGGGTTCTTACTGGTTAAGGGTTCTTACCAGACATTAGACAATTGTATCAAACATACTGCATTTTTTCTAAACTTGTTTTTGAGCTCATCTAAAACGCCCTCCAATCAATTGGGAACTCGCAGCAGTCGTTGAAAACACGCAGCATTGCAAAAAACTGTTCAAGTTACATAACATTTGATAAACATCAGGTATGGATACTTCGGGAAATCATCTTGTGTGTCTGTGTAGCACCATCTGGAGGAAGGGCATTTTTGCATTTAAACAATTACTAGGAAATGGTTAAAGGAAATATTTTATGTATAGCAGGTAGGGTAAATATATTCCATTCCTTACAAAATAGTGCGAGTATCGGTGTAGTGTCTATGCTGTAGGTGCTGATGTGAACCAATACACATCGACCAATGACCACTCGGTGCTGTCGCTGGCGTGTGCCGGGGGACACTTGGCTGTGGTGGAGCAGCTACTACGACATGGCGCCGACCCTACGCACAAACTCAAGGTCAGTCTGACAGTCACCCACCGATTCGTTGTTGAAGACTATGCAACTTCACTTTTGCATTTTAGAAGATAGCGTAATAGTATAGATCCTCAGCCTTCACATGTCGCCAGCTGCGTATAAAAACACAAATACACAAAACTAACATCCTCTGGTGAATGCATTCAAACCAACGTAACTCGCTGCTCTGGTTATGTGAAGAGTCAAACATCTTTTTGTTGTGATAATACAGTTGCATATTCGTTCCAGTGCAGCCATACGAATTGTAGCATTGTAGGAACTGACAGCCTGAGTGAAGCCACGACGACCTATGTAATGCCGCCATGAGATGTTTGGTATGTGTCTTGTAGGACGGGTCAACGATGCTGATTGAGGCAGCCAAAGGAGGTCATGTGAATGTTGTGAACCTGCTCCTAGACTGGCCCAACAATATGCTTGCCTCGACCACTGATGTCACGCAAGTCTCCCCACCACATTCCCAGCTGGAGACAGTTGAGGTACGCTCACGGTCGCACGACTTCATGCATGTTCATACGAATCTAATTAGATATTTTGTATTGTATGAATGTTATATTAGTATCGTATTGTTGAGGCTCTCTGATCTGCATTGTTTTATATGGTGTTCTTAATTATATAATAAATATGTTGAAGGTGTACTGCCTGCTAAGTTGTGTTTAATCAGCCTGAAACATTGTTCTCATTTTGAATGTTGTGTCTATAAATAAAATGTTCACATTGTAAACGAGACATTTAACTAGTAAGTAAACGGCTGTTATTGTCACAAACATCCCTACCTTAGAGCAGTTTGGGTTCTGAAAGTGATTAGTGCATAACAAAGAACACTAATCAGTATGAGTGGTCGAATAATAGTAAAGTAACTTCTTTTGTGCCTTTTGTTAAATGTTGTAGGAACAAAAAAGTAAATCAGAACTAGATGATTGAAACTGGATAGGCTTTCTTACAAAAGTATGCAATGAATATAAATGTGTCGGCTGCTTACATGAAAGTGCCTTGTGGGTAATAGGACAGATCTTGTCTATATCTGTAGTCCATGTTTATATTTGTATGTTTATTTTCATTATTATTATTTCACAGCAAAATATTATACAGAATTTTATCTATGATATAATAGATATTGTTTTTACTCATTTTTTAAACATATTTTCTGTTTATCTCTGTAAAGTGCTGTGAACTGGATGTGATGTTAAAATAAATATTGTTCTTATTTTTCAGATGCCGCGCGTGCCAATGCAGGGCTTGAGCAATGTGGTGCCTCCCCAGGACCCCAATCACATCCCCTTTGCCAACATTGGAAACACACTCGCCAACATTGACTTCGGTACGTGAGACACTCTTACACATAAACAGCAAAATGAATCTTACGATACAGTTGGATGCCAGCTCAGATTAATGTTTACATAAATGCGTGAGATTCAGAATAGTAATCTTTATGCAGGCTTGTTAAACAGTTATGTTGTAACTTATTTTGTGGTTCATCATTGAGGTCTGATTGATGATGTCGTGAAAAAACAAACTATTGGCAAAATATTCTTTATTATAGTTACTAATGGTTAGTTTTAAATAACTCTTAAATGCATATCCCCCCAAAATACCTTTTGTTTCCCTTTAAGGGGAGACACGGCAGTCTGAAATATGTCGATAATTATTTTTATGAAATTTTGTGTTTCTTTCAGTTTTTGACAGATTGACATATCTACTTCACAATAAAGATCGTTTTTTAACAGTTACTCACCGCTAAGTCATTATATTAGCACTATCTTAGATGGCCCATAAAATGTGAAATGACAATAAATATTTGAATCGATGAAACACGCCAAAAGTAATCCAAGTTTATGCCTTGACAACGACAACGTTTGTTCATGATACGCCATTTTGTTTGGTATCAAAAGAACGGCCTTCTTCTTGGCTATCTGTCAGTTATGTTGATAGTCACGCCCCTTTTCTCCAAAGTTGAGTTTTCCCGTGTTGAAACCGAGTTCAAATTTCCGATGATCTCCTTATTTAGCACATAATTATGCAAATGAGACACGGAACTGGCCGAAAGCCTCGCATTCGTGGTTTTATGATGCGTTTTTTCTCAAAATGAGGCACGCAACCAGCCGAAAGCAAGTTCAAGGATCATTCAACCGGTTTTATGACGCGTCTTCGTTCAAAACGAGGCAAATCAATCCCACGATGCTTTGCGTTATCTGCTTTCCTGTTTACATTGTTGCTACGGAGAACAGTTTGACACTCGATAAACGGACGATATATTTTGTTAAAAAGAGAGTTTAAATGAGATGCCGCCGAAGAAATCAAAAGTTCTACGCAAGCGCCTGAGTGAGTGCAATGCTGCACGTCGTTGGTCGTCCGAGGAAGCCGACTTAGCAGCCGTAATCGACGGCGAAAGCGAATTGATTTGAAGCAGACGACACTGCGACTGACACTGACAGCGCCGGGAAGATCGCAACAGCTGACGCCGGAGCGACTGCACAGCTACAAGGGACGGCCCAGGCAACACCGTGTCGCACTACAGTCGTCTCGTCATGCAAAATTGTCACCATGAACGCCGTTAAATGTGACAACCCTGACGAACAGAGGGAACTGAGCAGTCGAGATTGGTGTATTGTCGATGTTGGCCAACTCAATGAAGTGGTCCCTGAAAATGTATTCTACCCTGCACTGAACACCTCTAATGCTATTGCATTATACTGTTGAAACATGTTGATCAGAAGTGACTTTTTATGCTCCACACTGTGCCATATGGTGTACATGGATGTTGTGTTATATATACCAAATGTATCAGAGTTAGTGATGATTGACTGACATGTCAAACATGTGATGATTGTATGGACACACGGCTGTTGCATTTGTAAAATGCCTCAGTGAAGTGGTGCTTAGGTTGACAAGTCACAACCTGTGCAGAGTGGGAAACTGTCCGAATTCTTGCTTCAGCTATGATTCCTGGCATTATAATGTGTGGGGTGGCAGTGGGGGGGGGTGGGGTGGGAAGGGTGGGGGTGAAAATGTTATAATGATGTCACTTTTAATGGACTATTAATCCTATAAACATTTATGTATATTACATCTTCGTTATCTAACATGCATTTCAGAGTTGAAGAAAACAGGCTGACATGTCACGACTGTTGTGGATACATACAAGCTGCATTTGTAAAAGTGAAGTGATGCTTACTTAGGAAAATACCTATCTGATCTCATAATCAGGTTTCTTTGCATAACCAATGCTTATGGACTGTTACATGCTATCAGTATGCATGTTTTATGTTGGACACAAATCACAATGTATGCAATGTGAATTATGTGTGAAAACTGTCTTAATTGGTGCGTCGACCATGATTACTCGCATTATAAATTAGGGGGGTAGGGGTAAACAATGACATAATTGTGTCACTGTTAATGAAATGTTTCACTTAGAAACACTCACATATTGTATATACATGGTAAGCCTACCATATTTATGCTTATTTGTAACATCTAGTATGTGCAAGACATTAAAATTACTTTGTTCATACTTTGAGTGCCGTTTTCTCAGTTATCACTTTTTTGTAGGAAAAATGAATAGAACTCCAAAACTAACCAAGCAATTCATACCAACTTTTTACACAGTAATAATGACATAACTATCTACATTCCTGTGCATTGAAATTATGATCAGTCATTTGGATTATATCCCATAGGGGTTTGAATGTGAAAATATTGAAGAAAAACATTTTAATAAAACAAAAAATTGTCCAAAAAAATCTGAATGACATACAAATGGCTATGCACAGAAAGTTAGAATAGTTCATTATCTAAATAAAAACATTTGAATTGCATAAATTAGGATAGGGGTTTCAGTGTTCTATTCATTTAAACTTTTGCTGTTTTATGCCTTATTTTTTCAATTAAAACCCCCTAGCGCACTGAAATATTAGAAAACAAAAATAAAAATCATGAAATATCCTTAGTTTTAGTACAGTAACTTCATACAATACATAGTTGGTGAAATTTATCAGCTTTTAATTTAAAAAAAATGTCCGTGTCCTGTGATCCCTTAATTAACTGTCGCGACAAGTAATGGTGTCATTGTTGTTGCAGCTGCCACGTCGGCGCTGCCGTTGCCCCAGATCGCCGGGGGGTCTGTGACCCTGGGTACGGGGCAGGTGAACCTGATGGAGCTGAGTCAGCAGGAACGTATCCGCCACAACATGCAGGAGTCGCTGTGTCGCACACTGCGCATCAACAAGAAGGTAGTCGACCCAAAGGCGGGCAGTGCCAATAACTGCGGCGCCGTCGGCGTCCTTCCCCCGCCGCAGTTCCCTAACATCTCAGAGCATGATGTCGCAGCCGCCGTCGCAACGGAGGACGCCGTGCTGGTGTCACCTGGCGAGCCAACGGAGGAGCACGGCACGGACATGAAGGCAAGTGAGCGGCTGGAGAAGTTCATTAACAACATGATGAAGAAGGCGGAGCTGCTGAACACGACGCGCGAAGAGCAGATCGTGAAGAAGCAGCAGATCCTGGAGGAGCTGCAGAAGGTTGAGGCGGAGTTGCACGAGAAGGCGAAGGCACAGCTCGTGCTCAACTTTGAGCAGAAGCAGCGCTCGCAGCAGCAGCAGCTTCTGCAGCAGCAGGTGCAGCTGGCGGCGGCCGCAATGCAGCAGCAGCAGGGGGCGGTAGGAGGGGGTGACAAGGGGATGGGGGCGCCCTCGCTACACTCACTCCTCAAGAACCAGCTCGAGTTGACGAAGAAGGCTGTCTTGAATATGGGCAAGTCAGACGATGCAGAGAGCAGCGGCGTGTCTACGAACTGTGCCGAGACTGCCGCGGATGGTAGTGCTGGTAGTGCAGGTAGTGCAGGTAGTGCAGGTAGTGGTGGTGATGCTGGCGGGGAGGCTGACAAGAAGCCGGCGCTGGCAAAGCAGGAGTCTCTAGGCAGTGCGAGCAGCATGAGCGCTGACTCGGGCTGCGGCAACAGTGACAACAACTGTCTGGGGCGTGAGGGTGCTGGACAGCCGGACGGCATGGAGGCCCGGGGGGACGGCAAGGGGGACGGCCGCGCAGGCAGCGAGGACGTCGACTTGTCCAACGTGATGCCATTCCGCGACAAGCAACAGGTGGAGGGCGACGACAATGACACAGGTGGGTGCATAGGGGTATTCACGGGAGGGTGTCATTGTGTACATGGGGGTTGTATCAGTGTGTATGCCGGGTTGTATCAGTGTGTACATGGGTTTGCATTGGTGTGTATGTGGGGTTGTATCATTATGTAGACATGGTTGTATCGGTTTGAATGTGAAGTTGTATCAGTGTGTATGTGGGGTGTATTAGTGTATACACAGGATTGTATCATGTGCACTAGGATGTATCTGTGTACACAGGGTTGTATCAGTATGAACACAGGGTTGTATCAGTGTGTACACAGGGTTGTATCAGTGTGTGCACATGGTTGTATCGGTGTGTGCACAGGGTTGTATCAGTGTTTACACAGGGTTGTATCAGTGTGTACACAGGATTGTATTGGCGTGTACACAAGGTTGTATCGGTGTGTACACAGGGTTGTATCAGTGTGTACACAGGGTTGTATCAGTGTGTAAACAGGGTTGTATCAGTGTGCACACAGGGTTGTATCAGTGTGTACATAGGGTTGTATCAGTGTGTAAACAGGATTGTATAAGTGTGTACACAGGGTTGTGTAGGTGTGTTCCCAGGATTATGTTAGTGTGTATACGGGCTGTGTTTTTCTTAACAGCTACCTTTTATTATTTCAGGAGTAATTACTCCGTTCTCCTTACATCTTCCACAGGCCTGATCTTTTCCTGGGTATTGGCTGTGTTTGGCTGTATTGGCTGTATTAGCTCAATGATACTATGGTACTGCAATAGTAATATAGCAATACTATCACAATAGGAAAACTATCCCCACTTGTCACCCCTAATTATAACGTCCTGTCCTTGACAACGCAGTGACCGGCGGCTCGGACCAAGTGACCACAGACGGCGAGCAGCCACAAGCTGTCCAGCTGCAACAGCAGCGCCACCTACAGCAGCAGAAGCAGCAGCTGCAGGCACAGCTGGTGCTGCAGCAGCAGCTTCAGCATGAGCTACAGCAGCAGTTGCAGCTGCAGCAGGAGCACCAGCAGCTGCAGCAGCAGCTGAAGGCACACCAGGTACAGATGCAGCTTCAGCAGCAGGACCTGCAGGTAAGCCACACCTTGTCCTCACCATAGGCAGTTGGTTACATTTTCATCATCGATGGTCGATTGTTTATTCGGTTTGCATGTGTCCAGTCTATGAAAAGTTTGATCGCTAAATGGTAGTACTAATGCGACCCACTGGTTGACGTAAACATGTGACATATTTGACAGAAATGTATGCAGCTGTTCGTAGTAATTAACGCCAACATTTATCAAATGGCTCTGTGATGTTCAATGTATGCAATGCATTGTGTCTTCTCCTGTTACAAGAGGTTTCTGAACATGCTGTAGTTTTGAAAGATGTCGGTAGCATGTTTTTCATGGGCATTTGGTAATCGTACATGTTTCACTCGCAGTTAGGGCTGCAGTTAATAGAGAGAGCGAGATGCTCTAGAGTAAATATCAGAAATTACAAATGAGTCAATTTTGTAATTCAACTTGCAACCAACTGTGGTTGGACAATACAATGATTGTTGTATCTGGTGTTAATGATGACTAGGAGGAGACTAGCAGGCAAGGTTCTGTCGGCGACTGTCCTATGTCTGTGTCAGCAGGTGAAGGACGGCAATGACAAGACACAGATGACACAGGTGCAGCTGAGTCAGGACGGTGACGCGTCACTCACGCCGCAGCAGCAACAGCAGCAACAACAGCAGCAGCAGGACCTTGTGCAGCAGCTGAAGCTGCAGCAGGTACAGCAGCACCTGCAGCAGTTGCACCACCAGCTGCAGCACGTGCAACAGCTGCAGAACAGCCAGCAGATGACGCAGCAGGAGCTGCTGCAGCAGGCCTACCAGCTACAGCTGCAGCTTCAGCAGGCGCAGCAGCTGCAGCTAATGGTCCAGCAGCAGCAGCAGCCGGTGTCCGGGCAGCAGAACCAGGTGCTACAGCAGCAGCAGCAGGGCGCCCTCCTACTCACCCAGCAGGAGCTGCTACAGCAAGCCCAGCAGCTACAGCAGGAGTTTGAGCTGGGCACTCAGCAGCAGTGCATGCCCGCCAGCAAGATGCTGCTGCCGGTGCAGCTGCCACTACAGCAGCTGGCGGCGCAGCCCGGTGCGCCGGCCCCGCCCCCACCACCGGTGCTGGCCAACAACCAGGTAGTGACCGCAGTCAACTACACGACCACGACGACCATCGCCGCGGCGGCCATCGCCAGTAGCAACAGTCTCTATGACTACTACCTTGACATGATGACGCCGTCGTCGTCGGTGCCGCTCACCCCCAACCCATCGCCTGCATCGCCGCTCATGTCGCCCCCAGTCTACCCCAGCATTGACCTCGACGCACAGACGGAGAGTAACCACGACACGGCCTTGACCCTCGCCTGCGCCGGGGGTCACACAGAGCTAGTCGGTCTGCTCCTTACACACGGCGCCGAGATTGAACATCGCGACAAGAAAGGTTCGTCGCTTATACGTTTTCCGTGCATAGCCATTAATATTTATTAAAGTACCTGTAGCAGTTTTATACGGTTTCTTTTTTGATCAATCTGTTATTTGTTTACACTCGTAAAGTAGACAGTGAACAAAGGGCTTGTTACAAAAAATCTGAAATTTATGATGATTATCAGTGAAATTTTAGTTATACAGAAAGAGAAACATTTTGCAAGAACAACTGATATAATCACCAGCCACCCTGTTATATATTAGGGGTAGTTCACAATTGTTAACATTGAAAGGGGAAGGGGAAACATGATGTACTATTTATAAAAAATATTGTGATGGTAAATAAATGTTTGTAAACATTATGATGATTATATATCATAAACATGCACCATCTCAAAACACTACATATGACTTTAAATCTGGAAAATGTTCAACATTTTCAAGTAGTAATTTGGGAGTGTCTGAGCATTAGTATGCTCTGTACTAATAGGTAAATGTTGACTGCTGTGAACGACCTCTTACGTGAACACCCTTTTAGATGGGGTGGACACAGAGAGATGCTGCGTATACATGTATGTCTGGTGTCTTGTGTAGGGTTCACCCCACTCATCCTGGCTGCCACCGCTGGCCATGCTGATGTCGTTGAGGTGTTACTTGAGAATGGAGCTGACATTGAGGCGCAGTCAGAGCGCACCAAGGACACGCCGCTGTCTCTCGCGTGCTCAGGCGGCAGATACGAGGTGCACATCAAGTTTTCACAATTTCATTTTTATTTATATATTTGTTGTGCTCTCCAAAGATACCAAACCAGGCACCAATTACTGAAAACAGTGTGATTTGATTACACTGATTTTGTGATTTTATTAGGGTAACTATTGCGAAGTACTTTGACCCGGTGTTATTGCAAACGCTGGATCTCAAGACATCAGTTGCCGCACCAACTCTGTGGAGTTCACTCCCTGTCAGATCGTTAAATCGGCAGAAAATGTAGTTACATTTCGCCATCATCTAAAACCTATCTTTTTATGCCGCCTATCCTCCTTAGCTTGTCGCAGCCATCTGACTTGCATTTTACACAATCACTTTGTTTTTTGTTGTTCCACTGAGCTGTGTATTTCTGAAGATATTCGTGCCAATGAAGTCATTTTATTATTGTTGCACTGATGAAAACCTACAATGTTTCACTAGTGTTACCTTTTTGAAATGAACAGTTTAACCATAATGACCAGTTTAAAATAACATTGATCTTTTAATGTTTTCACTGATGCGTCAGATGATAGTGTGTGTGTGTGTGTGTGTGTGTGTGTGTGTGTGTGTGTGTGTGTGTGTGTGTGTGTGTGTGTGTGTGTGTGTGTGTGTGTGTATACTGAACGTTGACAACTTATGTATATACATATATATATACATAAGTAGTCAACGTTCAGCCAACACATATATATGTGTATTATATAACCATGTGTGTTCGTAGGTTGTCGAGTTGTTGTTGGCACGTGGAGCAAACAAGGAGCATCGCAACGTTTCCGACTACACGCCACTATCGCTAGCGGCCTCTGGTGGCTACGTAAACATCATTAAACTGCTGTTGAGTCATGGCGCTGAGATCAACTCTCGGACGGGCAGCAAGCTTGGCATCTCCCCCCTCATGTTGGCTGCCATGAATGGCCACACAAATGCCGTCAAACTCCTTCTAGACATGGGCAGTGATATCAACGCGCAGGTACGCATATGTGTGCCATTGTTTGACAAGAGTTACTGGCACTTGGTAAATACGCAAGTGACATATTGGTGGATTTTAATTGAAGTTTGTTTGGGGATAACTATTTAGCTATTTATGATGCAGCATGATCACTAAAATCATCACTCATTTAAAACAATCCACATTGCTGAAAAAGGCCTTGATTAACCCTCTCAAGGCCAGATTAATGCAAATATGTGCCTGTTATTGAATCCTATTCAATCGAGAGAATGTGCTGTGAGTGAATCATGTGATATACTCGGGTTGCATGAATGCAAATAAATAAATAATTTTTGATCCGACTCCAGTAAAATTTTCACTACATTTGAAGAACTAATTCCTGGTGTAACTAGCCAAGTATGTGACATATATGTCAATTTATTACCCAAATATGAATTGCTAAAGTTTGACAAAAATAAAATACTTAAATAATTTTCAACAATTCATTTTTTTAAATATTTTTCATTAATAATTAGCGGTTACATGCTGCATATGAAATGTTCATAAATTACTATGCTACAGAATGGAAAACTAATTAAATGTCTATGGTAAATAAAACTGAAATAATTTTCTGTTTTTCAGAGTGCATGTATTTTCAAGATTTTATACAAAATGGCGTTCTTTGTGATCATAGCCGTCATCCTGTCTGAACTATTAAGTTTGTGTTATATTTAAAATGCGTAATCATAGTACAAAACATTCCCCTTCGATGGCAGCGTTCGTTATAAACTCGATTCAAAAATCCCATCAAAGTCCGAACTACTGGAGTTTGACATAATGACAATGTTGAGAATTACAACAAAGCTAAAAAACACCACCCGCTTCGTCGCGCGGCGCATTAATACTTTTTTTACAACAAAATAGACTGCTCAAAAGTTAGCATTTAATCATAGAAATCGCCTGCGGACGCGTGTTTTGGAATAATTCCTGGTTGTTTCCATGTTTATGCCCGCAGCAAATGTTAAACTTTAATCTCATTGGCTGAAAATCACCATTAAAATATTCACTGCGTGGCGTAAAAGAGGGACCGGAAATTGAGTGTTGCTGCGTTCGACAATAAAACCGCGTGGTGGTTGGCGCTATTTAGTCACTGAAATCGCCATCATATCTCACTTTTGATGCTTCCCAGTGAAACTTCAATATTATTATATGCTAACTGCCAAAATAAATTTAAGTTTAAATGTGCCCCTGTATTCGGGTTGATTCGGGTGTTCTGGCCGTGAGGCATACTCGGGTTGATTCGGGCGTTCTGACCACGAGAGGGTTAAGGTTTATATTAAAACAATGTTTCTAAGACAATCCTCGCGAGATCTTTCATTATGTGACAGCATGAACTAAGTACATTGACTAATCACTAATTTAATGTTTTAAAATGATAACTTATGTGACGAAGGATCGTTCGCATCTAGTATAAGTGGTGCTAATGGTATGAAATGTTGCACTTCATCAGTTAAGAGTCAGATGAGTTGAATGCAGCAGTAGTTTATTTTGAGGATGTTCATTCAGCAATCATGACTCACAAATATTCTGTTTTCAGATTGAGACGAATCGCAATACGGCCTTGACGCTGGCGTGCTTCCAAGGTCGCCATGAGGTGGTCAGTCTTTTGGTTGACCGGCGCGCCAACATCGAGCACCGCGCAAAGACGGGGTTGACGCCGCTGATGGAGGCAGCCTCAGGTGGCTACGTCGAAGTGGGGCGTGTGTTGCTTGAGAAAGGGGCGGATGTGAACGCCCCACCTGTTCCGTCATCCCGCGACACAGCGCTGACCATCGCCGCTGACAAGGGGCACAATAGATTCGTCGACCTACTTCTGTCTAGGTGGGTGTTTGATTGTGTCTAGGCAGGTGTTTGGTTGTGTCTAGGTGTGTGTTTAGGTGGGTGTTTGGTAGTGTCTAGGTGGGTGATTGGTAGTGTCTAGGTGGGTGTTTGTTGTGTCTAGGTGTGTGTTCGGCACTGTCTAGGTGTGTGTTCGGCACTGTCTAGGTGTGTGTTAGGTACTGTCTAGGCGGGTGTTTGGTTGTATCTAGGCAGGTGTTTGGTTGTGTCTAGGTGTGCGTTTGGTTGTGTCTAGGTGTGCGTTTGGTTGTGTCTAGGCGGGTGTTTGGTTGTATCTAGGCCAGTGTTTGGTTGTGGCTAGGTGTGCATTTGGTTGTGTTTAGGTGTGCGTTTGGTTGTGTCTAGGTGGGTGTTTGTTGTGTCTAGGTGTGTGTTCGGCACTGTCTAGGTGTGTGTTCGGCACTGTCTAGGTGTGTGTTAGGTACTGTCTAGGCGGGTGTTTGGTTGTATCTAGGCAGGTGTTTGGTTGTGTCTAGGTGTGCGTTTGGTTGTGTCTAGGTGTGCGTTTGGTTGTGTCTAGGCGGGTGTTTGGTTGTATCTAGGCCAGTGTTTGGTTGTGGCTAGGTGTGCATTTGGTTGTGTTTAGGTGTGCGTTTGGTTGTGTCTAGGTGGGTGTTTGTTGTGTCTAGGTGTGTGTTCGGCACTGTCTAGGTGTGTGTTCGGCACTGTCTAGGTGTGTGTTAGGTACTGTCTAGGCAGGTGTTTGGTTGTATCTAGGCAGGTGTTTGGTTGTGTCTAGGTGTGCGTTTGGTTGTGTCTAGGTGTGCGTTTGGTTGTGTCTAGGCGGGTGTTTGGTTGTATCTAGGCCAGTGTTTGGTTGTGGCTAGGTGTGCATTTGGTTGTGTTTAGGTGTGCGTTTGGTTGTGTCTAGGTGTGTGTTTGATAGTGTCTAGGTGGGTGTTTGGTTGTGTCGAGGTGTGCGTTTGGTTGTGTCTAGGTGTGTGTTTGATAGTGTCTAGGTAGGTGTTTGGTTGTGTTTGGTTGTATCTAGGCAAGTGTTTGGTTGTGTCTAGGTGTGTTTTGGTTGTGTCTAGGTGTGTGTTTGGTTGTGTCTAGGTGTGTTTGGTTGCATCTAGGCGGGTGTTTGGTTGTGTCTAGGTGTACGTTTGGTTGTGTCTATGTGTGCGTTTGGTTGTGTTTAGGTGTGCGTTTGGTTGTATTTAGGTGTGCGTTTGGTTGTGTCTATGTGTGCGTTTGGTTGTGTTTAGGTGTGCGTTTGGTTGTATCTAGGCAGGTGTTTGGTTGTGTCTAGGTGTGCATTTCGTTGTGTCTAGGTGTGTGTTTGAGAGTGTCTAGGTAGGTGTTTGGTTGTATCTAGGCGGGTGTGGTTGTGTCTAGGTGTGTTTTTGGTTGTGTCTAGGTGTTTGTTTGGTTGTGTCTAGGTGTGTTTGGTTGTATCTAGGCGGGTGTTCGGTTGTGTCTAGGTGTGCGTTTGGTTCAGACCGTTGTGTCTAGGTGTGCATTTGATAGTGTCTAGGTGTGCGTTTGGTAGTGTCTAGGTGAATGTTTGGTTGTGTCTAGGTGAGTGTTCAGTCCTGTTTAGGTGAGCTGTCAACCTGCCCTAACAGAATCACTTGTATAGTGTCTTACATTGATATTTTAGATCGTCCCTGAGCACTGTAAGTAGCTGTTATCATGTGTATGTCAGTTGCCTGTGTCGCATGTAAAGTGGCTCTTCCTTGACCTGCTGTCTTTGCTTGTACAGAGGTGCTGCGATAGATGTGAAGAACAAGAAGGGCAACTCTCCTCTCTGGCTCGCATGCAACGGTGAGCACACACAACAATAATGTCATTGCTAGTTCATAATAATGTGTTACTAATTTAAAGATCAATGGAACTATTTTTCCAAAATTCTAAGTAAATGTTCCAATGTTTAACAAATTGCAACATTAATCGTACATTAAATAAAATTTATTCTCAAGTCGTTTTTATTGCATAAAAGACTCTGTGAGTTGGTGTTAGCTGGTAAAATAGCGAAATAAATCGAGCAAATGTTTCTGTCAAGCAGTCATGAAAATAATGTTCTGGTCCATATGGTCATTAATGTTTGACATATAACTCGGTGCAGTCGTAGAACATTTGTTACTTTGGTTTGTTGGTTTATTTGTTATAAGAAACAAAACACAAAAATAGATATCGTTGACAGAAGATATTTCAAAAATTTGCATAAATCCGCTCAGTAACGCCACACACTGCAATTCTGTTCTTTGCTGTAATTCTGTGCAACAAGTCTGCTCTAGCTTCAGGATAAAATGGGTTAAAGAGAGAGTCTAATATGGTCCCGATGTCTCGTCCTGGTCGGCCTCTAGATTCACCTGTTTGGTTTGTTCCTTGCAGGTGGTCATGCAGAAGTCGTCCATCTGCTGGTCAACGCAGGAGCTGATGTGGACAGTCAGGACAACCGCAAGGTGTCATGTCTAATGGCCGCCTTCCGCAAGGGTCATGTCAAGGTCGTCAAGTGGCTGGTGAAGCACGTCATGCAATTCCCGTCAGACCAGGAGTGTGTACGCTACATCGCCACCGTCACCGACAAGGTAACATGTCACTTCTCTACTTTGATTGCTCCTTCTCTACGACACTCGGTACTTCTCTACGACACTCGGTACTTCTCTACGACACTCGGTACTTCTCTACGACACTCGGTACTTCTCTGCGACACTCGGTACTTCTCTGCGACACTCAGTACTTCTCTACGATGCTTGTAACTTCTCTATGACACATGGTACTTCTCTACAACACTCAGTACTTCTCAATGACTCTTGGTACTTCTCTAAGACACTTCGTACTTCTCTACGAAACTTGGCACTTTTTTTTATGACACTTGGTACTTCTTTATGATACTTGGTATTTCTCTAAGACAGTTGGTATTTCAATATGATACTTGATAGTTCTGTACGACACTCAGTACATCTCTAGAATACTTGGTATTTCTCTAAGACAGTTTGTATTTCAATGTGATACTTGATAGTTCTCTACGACACTCAGTACGTCTCTAGAATACTTGGTATTCCTCTAAGACAGTTGGTATTTCAATGTGATACTTTATAGTTCTCTGACACACTCAGTATATATCTAGAATACTTGGTATTTCTCTAGAATACTTGGTATTTCTCTAAGACAGTTGGTATTTCAATATGATACTTGTTAGTCCTCTACGACAATCAGTACATATCTAGAATGCTTGGTATTTCTCTAAGACAGTTGGTATTTCAATATGATACTTGTTAGTCCTCTACGACAATCAGTACATATCTAGAATGCTTGGTATTTCTCTAAGACAGTTGGTATTTCAATGTGATACTTGATAGTTCTCTATGACACTCAGTACATCTCTATGATACTTGGTATTTCTCTACAATGCATGGCATTTTTTGACAACTTTACGACTCTTGGTACTTCTACAACAATTTATATTTCTTTACATTTATTACAATTCTGTAATACTTGGTATTTCTTTACATTGTATGGTGACACTTGGTACTTCACACAACAATTGGTACTTTTCTATGACACTGTACTCCATGTGTGGATTTCTTAAGAGAAATGGTACTGGTAGCATAGTGGTTAGAACAAGACTCAAGTTGAGAGTCTCTCTCGCTCTCGCATTCGCTCTCTCTCTCTCTCTCTCTCTCTCTCTCTCTGTCTCTGTCTCTATCTCTGTCTCGCTCTCGCTCTCGCTCTCGCTCTCGCTCTTTCTCTTCAGTCCAGTGCATCCGTCTGCTTGTGTCTGCCAATGCAGAGAAGTCACATTTAGGGAGGAGATTGTTTGTCTTACCTGAAACTGGAAAAACTGTTGTTGTTTTCAAGGCACATGTCAGTGTCAGGTAGGAGCCAGTAAAGCACTTTACACTGTGTGTATTGCGGTGGATTGCTTCCAAGGGTCCGTCTGTCTTACTCAGATGTCAAATCCTACCCCAGGTACTCTGTATTTACACCTCACAGCTGACTCGTGCCTTTGCGTTGTGTTATTTCTGGCATTAGGGGGGGGGGCGGGGTGTGGGTGGCTGTGGATTCCCTCTTTAGCTGTGCTATCACTGAGCTGCACCTTGCTAGCGTGAGTCGTGACTTGGGCGTGTAAACAAATTATTCCAGGCCTATTTTCAGGACCGTCATTCGTTCATCTAAATATTCATGGATGGGCAGAAAAAAGTTGCATGGAAATAAAGTCGGTTTTGGTTAGAAAAATGTTTTGGGGATATTAAGTCAGAACGTAATTTTATGTGAGCATTATATTATGCTAGATTAAAAGGTTGATTTATAAGTGATTTGTTATCAATGTTATGCACTTAGTTATTTCTTATCTTTAGTGTACTTTCAATGCATTTTTAATATTTCCACTTTTATTTTTACTAAGTACAAAGAACTCTAAATTTTTAATTGTGACTTTTTCCTGTGACATTATTCCTGTGATTTCCCCCCTATAGCATTATTTTTATGTAGGACCTAGTCTGTCTCATGATGATGCAATGTAAACATCCATTCCAGGTTTCAGTGCAGTATGACAGATCTATAATGACCAGTCATAAAGCATAATTGCTAATGGCACTTCTAAATAAGCAGTCTGTGGAGTAGGTTCTATTTTATTTCAGAACATAGTAGTTATGACTTGTTCACCAACAATAGAATACTGCTGTATTGCAACAATAACTTGCAAGTAACAATGAACTTCTTTGAATGTTGTGATGATCCAGTTTCTTGGATATTCATGTTGGGTGTATTTACCTCTCAAGAAACTTTTTTGTTTTTTCTCTGTATAATTTTGACCGCATTTCGCTGCCTTCAGCAGACTGAATTTGTGGTCATGTGACATGACCTACGTCATATGACACAAGCTGGAGCATGACTGGTGGAGTTTCTTGCTGACGTTTCTGTTCAGTGATGGCTTCCAACTGTAGATGTTAATCGCCTCTTTGATCTTTCTTCTCTGCCAGTTCTCCTCGAGGTCTAAGATTTTTATATATTTCATCGAACACTGGTGGCCTTTGTTCAACTTGTGTTCACTTATCGTTGATAGAGAAACAGCGAGGGCATTAGGTACATGATTTAAAGAACCCCTATCAGCTATAGGGATTAAATGCAACTATGTTGCACTTTTATATGTCAAGTTTGTTGCAGTTTATAATTTCAAATACCTAACGTGAAGATCAAATGCAAATATGGGCTTCTGGAAAAAGTTAGATACAAATATGTGAAATGAGTGTATTTATATACAAATATGTAGTTGACCCAGCTCTGGGACAGGAATACTTTGTTGCTGATCAGTTTGGATTTTAGATAACTGAGTATAAATTTGCACAGAACATATTTTTTTAACGAAATAATGTACCAATTCTAGGCATACAAAACTGTTGAGTTGGAACTGTAAAGCGTGTTGTGCAAACTATAGCCATTAGGAGAATCTGTTGTAGTTGTGACTTACGAGGCGAGTCCAAAAGTGCCCTGAACATTTGTAATGTATTACCTACAATGCGGCACTTATAGGCCACAAACGGACTACTGTTGCCACTAAACACTACTATGAGGATAGGAAAAAATAGTTTTAGAATTTGAATAAGTTTTTTATGATTCAGTCTGTAAATTAGTTCTTTTTAGCATAGTAGGTTGTTGTGTTTGATACGGTTGATGTAATGATGAGTTATCTGTGAGGGACTGCTTGCCTCACTGGGTAGTACTTCAACAGATAAACTGCTTCACTGGGCACGGCTGTTGGAGCTGTCTATCTTCTCTCTCCTTTCATCTCTGCCCTGTGTACCTGGCTACCTGTGTACCTGGCTACCTGTGTACGTAATTGACACGTGTCACACTACCATTTTCATTATGTAGGTTCCCCACCAGCAGGCCCTTAGTTAGAGACATGTCCCATTATTGGAATGGATCTTTGAAAACTTGTAAAGGGATTTTTTTATATCGGGTGTGTTGGTCTTTAGATAAAGGGATTTTCAGTTTACAAACACCATGATTTTGTACTGGACCATAACTTTATTTTCTGTTCTCAATAACTAGGTCAGAGCAGTGTTTGCTTTGTCATAGAATAGGCCTGATATGACATGCGTTTTTAAGTCTGTTTTTAGTTCACTGGAAACAATGTTTTTGATCGCACTTGAAATGTTTGCATGCATTGGAAATATTGGCAATGTTACTGTTTCTATACACATTTTGGTGGTAAATGCGTATCATGAACATCTATTTGTCCACTCTGCATTAGCCACTGATATAGTCTAACTGGGTTTTTCATGTGCATAATTGGTTAACAAAACAATTGAACTGGTAAATTGGAAAAAATTCACATCCCTGGCTAAGGGCCTGTCCACCATAACTGGGGTTCAGTAGGAAGACCCAGTTCCTAGTATCTTGCTCTTCAGCAAGCAAGTACCACAGCAAGTCTACAGTTCCACCCCAAGTCCCCTAGCTAGTCTACTGTCCCCAGCCAGTACTCCAGCCCATCCCTGTCATCCCATTAGACATGTGCTAGAAGGTGGGAGTGTAGACAGACTCCCTACTGAGGGGATGTAAGGTGGGACTCAGACTCCCTGCTGCAGACATATTTCCTCACACTACTTAACCTGGTGAGAGCAGCAAGGGGTACTTTGACCTGACCTGGTATGCAGGGCAGGGCTTCTACACTTTCACTGCCTCACCCAACTCCTTTCTCCTGTGAGTCCTGTCCACGGTCTGCAAGCACATGCTGATTAATGTGTCATTACACGATACTGCATACAACATTTATATCTGCCTAATAACAGGGCTCTGTATGACGCCCTGTTATATGCGTTTGTAAAAGACACATGTCAGTGCCATTGGACACCCCTTCCTGTGAAAGTGGACCGGCCCAGCATGACACTTACCTGTTTTCATATGCAAATGGCGGTATGAACGGGTTTCCCTCCACAACTGGCGGCTGTGTATTGACATACAGTGACACATTTAACAAAGATCATCTAGCCGTGTGTGCCGGTCGTTTCCACTGTGTGTCTCATGTATTCCTCGGATGTAGCAAGATTTATGTGTGTGCCAGGCTCCTGGCTTGTGGATTTACTCGATGATTAGTATCAAAGTGAAGGAAATCTTCAGCTACCTGTCTCGGGAGAAGGTTGGTGGTGTTTTGTTGATTGTGATTGCCTCAGGCCCGGGGTCTCGTGGGCGGACACTGCATCTACATACATATATTAGCACAGCCAGCAATCACTTTTACTCCAGATGTCTCCTTTAATAGTGCGACGAACCTAGCCACAGGTTTCTTGATTTGTTCCACACTTCTTGTCAAAATCGCCAGTGAAATGTATCATTCCCATCTGCTGGGGTCATGTTGTGTTTCCCGCCATTGTTATATCTACCCATCCTGTTTGTGGTTATGAGGCAGGACTGGAGCCATCATTGGGGCAGTCCTGAAGCAATTAACTTAATTACTTGTGACTTTACTAGGAGACAGGAAGCATGATAGTGGGTTGGGGGGGGGGGGTAACTGGCTTTGCCATTGACATGGAAAAACTTAAATTCCGAGTATTTGTAAGCGATGAGACAGACCCAGTGTATTACTCTCCTGAGTTGCCACTTAGATCCCTAACCAGTCCCAGTGGCTGTAACCAGATCAAACCTTGGGCTACATAGGTGTATAGTGAGGCTAGTGCCACCATCTACGTGGCACGTCAGTTGTACATACCGAGCTTGAGATACCTGTGCTAAGACCCTCCCATCTGTTTCTAACATAAATGGTTGGGTACACCCAGTCACCCTTACATCTAGCATACAGAGTCCGTAGCATACTCGGTCGGTCGGCAAACACAGATTGATTGACCATTTACAAAACAGTTTTCCCTCTTCGTTGATGTCCGAACGGGGGAAACTTCTGTGTAAATAGTAGTAAAGTTATAAATAGATCAGTGACTAACTTGCCAGAGCAGTAAGTTTCAATATCAGTGTTAGTCATTTGAGGGTCGGCAGACGTAAACCCTAAAAGGAATCCCATAAACGTCACACACACAGTCATGTACACTAGGTGTATAGACTCAGTTGGAACAAAGAGGTGACTGGCAAAGGTGTGACAGTGAGGAGACAATCTATAAGTGTCTCCAGGTGGCCAGTGAGGGGGGGGGTTGATGTCTGCAGGCGATGGTGTCATTTATCACAACACCAAAGCAGGATGCTAGGCCTTGAGTAAATGTCACAATTATGCATAGTTGATGTAGGTGAGGGATTCTGTGGTACCTGTGTCATTAGACCATGGTGGAGTGTAGTATTCAGGTATGAATGCATACATAATAAGTACAGTTATAAGGCACTCTCAATCTGGACAAACTAAATTCTTATTCATGTTTAATACATGGGATGTAGAACTGATTAGGCCCTAGTTAAGTAAATAAGTAAATGGTAATAAATTTGTAAAAAAAAACTACCAGTTGTAATTCTAGTTTTAGTATGTCACAAGGAACAACTATATCGTACGACAGGAGTGAGTGTGCATGAAGAATATTTATATACTAATATAGTAACATGAGTTAATTAAACAATACAAGAATAAAAAACCTGTTACATATCCACAGCACTGGTTACTCATTCATTGCAGACATGAGGTAGTGCTAGTGTTTAGTAAGACTCTACAAACGGAGCCTACCCAGTAACCCCAGAAATGTGAGCCGTTGATTTCACCTGCTGACCCCAGGAGCAGCGTAGAGGTGGTTTCCATGGCAACATGTAGCATGACACACTACACTGGTGTGGACAGTGAGAGCAGAATCCCTGTGTGAACCAGTACAATGCCAATGCATATGCTGTCTTGTTTGTTTAAGTAATTGTGATAGTGCATAGCTGTGCAAACAGTGACAGAGCAGGCAGTGTGAGTATGGTGCCGTTATGTGGCACACAGAAAGTAGATTTTCTTTATAAACAAAATACAAATGATTTAATATAAATTACATTAATGTCTAATTATTACTGCATTCAGTGCAATGGAATCAACAAAAAGATATTGATTACTGTGATGAATGTACCAGACAATTTTTGCAGCAACAGAAACACATTCAGTTTTAATTGTATGTGTACGTTTTGGTGTACTTTGAAGACCTCAGACCCCCTACCATTCCGGATTGTCCGGAATCATTCCGGAAAGTCACCTCAAATTACGGTATTACAGCGAGTGATGAAAATATTACGGACTGTCACCATGTTCGCCAATCACTCAAATTTAGTTTACACTATATTCAACAGGTGGCAGCATATGTATGCAGCATGTTGTGACATGGTTTTTCATTCGCTGAGTCTGGTCGTAATCTAACCAATAGGAAACAGCGTTATGACAAATTCGCATTTCCGCGATCAAACAAAACAAAGTCACGCGGCACGAAATGATGGCTGACAGCGAAACGACGCCACCGCCAACCAAAAAGAAACGTGTAATGCTAAAATTTTGTGAGTTGTACTTGTAGTGTTAGGCCAACTGACTGTACTAAGACTAAGTTAGTGTATTTATTGAGGAGTTTAGTGTATCATTTACAGCCTATCATACACTCACTAGAGTCTAGGCGATGTCGATGACAGCGTAATGTACTAATGACTAATGTACTAATGACTAATGTAATAGTTTTACCTTTTTATGTTGTAAGCCTGTGTATTGGTCTAACCATGGCTCACTGCCTGCCATTGTCCCAGTGCCATACAGAATGCCTCTCTGTGGGCTGTAACTATAATGATACTTGACTTTAGTGCCATGCTTGGATTCAAGCGTGGACAGTTCCCTGACGAACGTTCTCCAACTGGAGCGGTTCTGGCACATTTGGGTGGTGGTGGTGATGTCACTGCCAGCAGTGGCGAGGTCTTGGGCGACTGAATCGGACCAGCGGGTCTTGGGCCGTCCTCTCGGGCGGTGCCATCCTGCTGTTTTAGGATTAAAGTCATAGACTCGTCGGGCCGGAACGGTGCGCGTCATGCGATGAAGATGTCCATACCAGCGGAGACGGCGTTGACATAGGAGGGATGATGCAGTGGGTTGGCCGGTTCTAGCTCGTATAGAGCTGTTGGTGATGAGCTGTTGCCAGGAGATACGTAATAAACAAATGTACTAATATATATTAAACATGTCAGACATTTTATTCATTAACATGGAGACAGGGATCTGGTAGAAAAAGAAATACTTTTTTATTCAGTAAAACCTGGTGTACTTTGGGGAGACAAATGGCATAAACTGTGTTACACACTTATGTGTGTGGCCATATGAAATTCTATAGGATTCTAATGTTGTGTTGGCCTATCACTGGTGCGCAGTGGCAAAGATAGTAGAATGTCAGACTCATTCAAGAGAATTGGGTTTTGAATCAGAACTGCAGGTCTATATGAAAATACAGTAAATGAAATATTAAAAAGGACCCAAAGTCTATCGCCTGTCGGTGTAGCAAGCCAGCCTCAGAACGACTGCAACCAGTGTTGTACCATATTTTGAGTTCGCAACTTCCAAGCATTCCAGTGGAGTCACATAATCAACATTCTATGTGTCCGTGTGCTTCTGAATGCACATGCACACAATCCTACTACGTTCACAGCCTATTATTAAATGGTTAGATTCAGAATATGTACACAATACTGTCACTTAGCACATGTTTCCAAACATGTGAATTGTTATGTGAAGACCATGCCTGAGTGAAGTCTTGTTGTCATGTGTTATGTGAAGACCATGCCTGAGTGAAGTCTTGTTGTCATGTGTTATGTGAAGACCATGCCTGAGTGAAGTCTTGTTGTCATGTGTTATGTGAAGACCATGCCTGAGTGAAGTCTTGTTGTCATGTGTTATGTGAAGACCATGCCTGAGTGGTGAAGTCTTGTTGTCATGTGTTATGTGAAGACCATGCCTGAGTGAAGTCTTGTTGTCATGTGTTATGTGAAGACCATGCCTGAGTGAAGTCTTGTTGTCATGTCTTATGTGAAGACCATGCCTGAGTGAAGTCTTGTTGTCATGTCTTATGTGAAGACCATGCCTGATTGAAGTCTTGTTGTCATGTGTTATGTGAAGACCATGCCTGAGTGAAGTCTTGTTGTCATGTGTTATGTGAAGACCATGCCTGAGTGAAGTCATGTGTTATGTGAAGACCATGCCTGAGTGAAGTCTTGTTGTCATGTGTTATGTGAAGACCATGCCTGAGTGAAGTCTTGTTGTCATGTCTTATGTGAAGACCATGCCTGAGTGAAGTCTTGTTGTCATGTCTTATGTGAAGACCATGCCTGAGTGAAGTCTTGTTGTCATGTGTTATGTGAAGACCATGCCTGAGTGAAGTCTTGTTGTCATGTCTTATGTGAAGACCATGCCTGAGTGAAGTCTTGTTGTCATGTCTTATGTGAAGACCATGCCTGAGTGAAGTCTTGTTGTCATGTCTTATGTGAAGACCATGCCTGAGTGAAGTCTTGCTGTCATGTCTTATGTGAAGACCATGCCTGAGTGAAGTCTTGCTGTCATGTCTTATGTGAAGACCATGCCTGAGTGAAGTCTTGTTGTCATGTGTTATGTGAAGACCATGCCTGAGTGAAGTCTTGTTGTCATGTCTTATGTGAAGACCATGCCTGAGTGAAGTCTTGTTGTCATGTCTTATGTGAAGACCATGCCTGAGTGAAGTCTTGTTGTCATGTCTTATGTGAAGACCATGCCTGAGTGAAGTCTTGTTGTCATGTCTTATGTGAAGACCATGCCTGAGTGAAGTCTTGTTGTCATGTCTTATGTGAAGACCATGCCTGAGTGAAGTCTTGTTGTCATGTCTTATGTGAAGACCATGCCTGAGTGAAGTCTTGTTGTCATGTCTTATGTGAAGACCATGCCTGAGTGAAGTCTTGTTGTCATGTCTTATGTGAAGACCATGCCTGAGTGAAGTCTTGTTGTCATGTCTTATGTGAAGACCATGTCTGAGTGAAGTCTTGTTGTCATGTCTTATGTGAAGACCATGCCTGAGTGAAGTCTTGTTGTCATGTCTTATGTGAAGACCATGCCTGAGTGAAGTCTTGTTGTCATGTGTTATGTGAAGACCATGCCTGAGTGAAGTCTTGTTGTCATGTCTTATGTGAAGACCATGCCTGAGTGAAGTCTTGTTGTCATGTGTTATGTGAAGACCATGCCTGAGTGAAGTCTTGTTGTCATGTGTTATGTGAAGACCATGCCTGAGTGAAGTCTTGTTGTCATGTGTTATGTGATAGTGTGAGGACCTTACTTGAGTGCATTCTAGTCATCTTGTGTTATTATAAGTTTACACAATTTTAAAAACATTCAAGTTGTCATTACTTACTGAATATAGATCTGTAAACTGTTCACTGAAGTTAATGTTATATTAAGTTAATTAACAAAACAAGCGCCACTGTAGTCAGTTAGTAAATGAACTGCGATGTTATTTTGTAGTTTAATTTTATTTGTATTATGTTTATTAAGTGTTAGTTTGAAAAGGGTGTAGCACCTTAGAAGTCACATGACTTCAGCTCTGCCCACAGCACCACGAGCACACAGAACTATGCACATCTGTTACGTTTGTGTTGAATAAACGTCCACTTGTGTAATTGCGTACGATGTGTATTTGCAGGAGTTGCTGAAGAAATGCAACCAGTGCATGGACATTATCGTGAGTGCGAAGGACCGCCAGGCCGCCGAGGCGAACAAGAATGCATCGATCCTGCTTGAGGAGATCGACCAGGAACGGAGTCGCGAGGAGAGCAAGCGGGCCGCAGCCGCACGCAAGAGGGAGAAGAGACGCAAGAAGAAGAAGGAGAAACAGGAGAAGGAACAGAGACAGAAAGACGCAGTCGGCCAGACAAAGTGAGTCGTCTTGGTGCCAGGCCTTTATGTGGGATCACATTTTTACTAGTCCAAACATTTCCACATGCAGTCCAGTTTTGATCGCCCCTCGGCTGAAATTTACACCAACATGAACACAACCCATCGAAAAGACGGGCGGATGAGTCTTTAAATAAAGCAGTGCTTGATGGCGCTAGCCACTGCTGTCATTGTGATGAACTATTTAAAGAGAGGTTTGCGTGTAATCATTAATGTAACGTTTTAACGACTAGAATACACTTGTGATGATGTACCACCACAATAATAAGCCCAAAACATTGTTCACAATTTTATTTCTTTTACGAAAAGTATTCCAATTATAAACAACTCTATTGACAATATAACAGAGCTGGTTGTTTAATCACAAAGTCTTTGGTATACTATGATTTTTTTCATATTCAAGACATGTTATGTTCAGTGTAACATTATTTTATGATAAAAAACTAACAGAAGAGTAAAAAGATGGGTCTTCAGTGACACTTTAAATTTATTGACACTAGTGCATTGGCGCACTGTGAGTGGTAGTTGATTCCATGCTCTTGGAGCTGCACAAGAGAATGCTCGTTCGCCGAGTTTAGTACGGGTAGTGGGTTGTTCAAGGAGTAGTTGATCGGAGGAACGTAGACAGCGTGTCGGGCGATACAGAGAGAGAAGTGCTGATAGATATGGAGGTGCGAGCCCATGAAGGCATTTGAAAATGAGAAGTAGGGTCTTGAAAGTAATGCGACTCTTCACAGGAAGCCTGTGCAGCTCCAAGAGCATGGGCGTGACGCGGTCTCGTTTCGACCGCATCGTTATGATACGAGCACATGCATTTTGGACATGTTGTAGTTTCTCAGTTACTGTCGCTGGCAATCCATTAAGAAGACTATTGCAACAGTCAATTTACGAAATGTCTAGCGCATGCACAAGTTGTTTTGTGTGTCCTTTGTCTAAGTACTAACGAATGCGTCCAATGCTATGGAGGTGGTAATATGCTTTTCTGGAAATGTTTGTTATGTGTCTCTCAAGGAAATATATTGGAATCAAAGGTCACCCCTAACGTGTGCATTGTGTCACCAAGTGATGTTACACGTGTGTCTGTTGCCAGTCAAGTGAACGGTACGGAGGATGATGATGATGAGGGAGAAGACACTGAGAAGGAGGAGGAGAAGGCCGAGCCTGATGAGAAGATGCTGCCCCCGGCGAGCAAGAGACTGCAGGAAGACTCAGTGCCCCTCCTCATAGAGCCACCCAATGCCAGCACCGACTCCACCCTCGGTGGGTACAGAAACTATATGTTTAAACTCACGACCGCATAATTTGTACCACGCTGAAAGTCTTGTCATTGCAATGTCACGTTCTAAGTTGTGACGCTCATGGCATATTTTAATACACTGCCTGATCTCACACCGATGCGCATGACACGCTCTGGCCATAGAACCATATACACAGCACAGATAGGATATACGGTTTTTGATGTAGGCGTCTTATTTGGAAATTGCCGATGTGTTTTCCACGATATTGAAAATATGTGTTAGAGATTTAGAATATGACTACCAGTATATTATTATTACATATTTATAATGCATCATGTTTCCAGGTCAAATACCTGCTCAAAGGCACTAACAATAATACACATTCAATTAAAATGAACTAAGAGGTTATAATCGAATAGTAAAAGAAAATTTCAGGGTAGCGTATATAAGTTACATAAAATGCAGCAAACTTGGTTGGCTAATTTGATGTGTAAACACTTAAAAACGAACATTGTGTTAATTAGATAGACATTTTGATTAAGGGAGAACAAACTGTTGAGTTGAAGTTTTAAAATTTGGTGGAGTTTTATCGATGTGGAAATGTTTATCACTGAACTGTGTTGGTCGACCCCATTGAGTTTTAACTCTGGTTGTTTGTTATTGCCAGGGTACAAACTACCAGTTGAGTCAAACAAGCGGAAGCCAAATGGTCGAGTGGACAACGGGGTTGTGGCAGACAGCAATGAGAACAACCGAATGAGCGAGGTGGCGGCTACGAAGGCGAAGAACAAGAAGAACCGCAGTCGTGGCAGCAAGTCGAGCAGCGGCACACGGGTGACACCTAGTGGCAGTCAGCAGATCATCAACTCGATCAACAACTCGATCAATGCACACAGTAGTTTGTCATCGCGTGGCGGCCAAGGGGTCAAGTCGGGGGGCTCGAACAAACGCGGCGGAAAGTCAGAAATACTCTCAACTACAGGTGAGGTTAATGGAGAACTTTGCTCCTTGTTCAGTGATGAACTCACAACTTGACAGTGTGCTATGGACATTTTAAGAAAACACAACTGTTTGTGAAACAGTAGCACAGATAACACAATTATGGTGGTATATGTTGTATGTATTATCCAAATCTACGCAAAATGGGTTCAAAGTAATATTGATGTAAATTTAGTTATGCAATTAATAATGTGATGTTAACAACATTATAACTGGTTTTGTAGAAACAGCTTGACATATGTACAATTATAGCATATTAATCGTATAGATATATTAGAACAGGAGTGTGTGATGTACATAGTCTGGCTGGTCAGGTTATTAAAATGGTAAGTTTGTTCAGATTTCTAATGCAGTCAGTTTAGTCAGATTACTAATTGGGTTGGTAACTTTTACAAACTGACAATAAGCCGACAGCATACATTTCAAAACAGCAGTAAATACAAGTAGTTTGTGTGTAGTAAATTACCTTTATGTATCCACATAATATAAATTAAGTACTTCTGTTAATAAGTACCCTGAGTTTGCGTATTATACATGGGGCTAGCGCTAAAGAAAATGTTGTGACTGTTGTAAGCCAGAAACACGCGCTTTGTGATAAGTAGCTTTTAGGTCGCGGTAACGCAGTTTGGCGCATACATCAGGGTGGACAGTCCGCTAAGGGTTCCGTGTAGTTGTACAAACATCCGCATGGGGACATACTTAGTCATAGAAGTATCCACCAAGTGGGAGAATGGCGGCACAGATACGACTCGCGTTGCGTGTGGTGTGAGGGTGGCAATGCTGCGTAAGGGACATTTTTACGATTGGTAAGGATTCAAGGATCATTACACAAACGAACCCTGATGAAATGACAGTGGCCAACCCTGAGCCGCACTTCAAGCCAACTATCAAGCAGGGAAATGAGGGGTTGATGCCACAAGTTGGGATGCGTATTATACTTGGTAACGTAGGAATTCTGTCAGAATTTTGCAAAAGTCAGGAGGGTGCATGTTATACATGGAAAATTACGGTAATCAGTTCGTGTGCCAACAATGTGGATGTCAATTGTTGCCTAGTGATTGATGACGTTGACCTGTAGGAGTGACAAGAGGCCTACAATAGGTTGATTGTTGACAGTATCAGTCACAATGTAGATTGGTGGTGGTGATTAATCACATTTGTAGATTCCCAAATTTTCAATAGTTCTCGTAGACCGACAAAGGACCTATCCTATAATTAGAGGAATGGTGAAAGGCTGATGAATATTGCGAGGTGGCATGTCGTGTTGAGAATGCTCTTAGACATGTCTCTTTGGATGGCGTCATCTGTTGACTGTCTCCTGCTTCATGTAAGGTCACAAGTGACACCACGCTTCATTTGTTGTTCAAAGCAGGCATCGGCGACTTGGATGACTTCGGAGTGCTCCCGCAGAAAGGGACACCTGGGAAGGAGAGGTCGGAGAGGTCGGAGAGGTCGGAGAGGTCGGAGAGGTCGGAGAGGTCGGAGAGGAAGAGTAACCCCAGCAAGACAGTGCGAGGGAACACACTGTGAGTGTTCACTGCTGTTCTTAGGTCTTAGGTGATTTCCTCCAAACAGCCCAAACTTGAGCTAACGCAGGAGTTGTTCTCTTTTGCGTTAGACTCCTGATTTTTGCATAAGTTCACTTCCATTTCTCTGTAGGAGTTCTCTTTCCGATCTTTGTAAGAGTTCATTTCCTACTGACAGTTCATTTCCTGCTCTTTGTTGGTGTTTACTTCCTGTTCACTGTAACACTTCACTTCCTGCTATTTGCAGTTCATTTCCTGCTCATTGTAAGAGATTGTTTCCTGTTCTCTGTAGAAATAAAGTTCCTGCTCATTGTAGGAGATTGCTTCCTGTTCTCTGTAGAAGTAAAGTTCCTGCTCATTGTAGGAGATTGCTTCCTGTTCTCTGTAGAAGTAAAGTTCCTGTTCATTGTAGGAGATTGCTTCCTGTTCTCTGTAGAAGTCAAGTTCCTGCTCATTGTAGGAGACTGCTTCCTGTTCTCTGTAGAAGTAAAGTTCCTGCTCATTGTAGGAGATTGCTTCCTGTTCTCTGTAGAAGTAAAGTTCCTGCTCATTGTAGGAGATTGCTTCCTGTTCTCTGTAGAAGTAAAGTTCCTGCTCATTGTAAGAGATTGCTTCCTGTTCTCTGTAGAAGTAAAGTTCTTGCTCATTGTAAGAGATTGCTTCCTGTTCTCTGTAGAAGTAAAGTTCTTGCTCATTTTAAGAGGTTGCTTCCTGTTCACTGTAGAAGTAAAGTTCCTGCTCATTGTAGGAGATTGCTTCCTGTTCTCTGTAGAAGTAAAGTTCTTGCTCATTGTAGGAGATTGCTTCCTGTTCTCTGTAGAAGTAAAGTTCCTGCTCGTTGTAAGATATTGCTTCCTGTTCTCTGTAGAATTAAAGTTCTTGCTCATTGTAAGAGATTGCTTCCTGTTCTCTGTAGAAGTAAAGTTCTTGCTCATTGTAAGATATTGCTTCCTGTTCTCTGTAGAAGTAAAGTTCCTGCTCATTGTAGGAGATTGCTTCCTGTTCTCTGTAGAAGTAAAGTTCTTGCTCATTGTAGGATATTGCTTCCTGTTCTCTGTAGAAGTAAAGTTCCTGCTCATTGTAGGAGATTGCTTCCTGTTCTCTGTAGAAGTAAAGTTCTTGCTCATTGTAGGAGATTGCTTCCTGTTCTCTGTAGAAGTAAAGTTCCTGCTCATTGTAGGAGATTGCTTCCTGTTCTCTGTAGAAGTAAAGTTCTTGCTCATTGTAGGAGATTGCTTCCTGTTCTCTGTAGAAGTAAAGTTCCTGCTCATTGTAGGAGATTGCTTCCTGTTCTCTGTAGAAGTAAAGTTCTTGCTCATTGTAAGAGATTGCTTCCTGTTCTCTGTAGAAGTAAAGTTCTTGCTCATTGTAAGAGATTGCTTCCTGTTCTCTGTAGAAGTAAAGTTCTTGCTCATTGTAAGAGATTGCTTCCTGTTCTCTGTAGAAGTAAAGTTCTTGCTCATTGTAGGAGATTGCTTCCTGTTCTCTGTAGAAGTAAAGTTCCTGCTCATTGTAGGAGATTGCTTCCTGTTCTCTGTAGAAGTAAAGTTCCTGCTCATTGTAAGAGATTGCTTCCTGTTCTCTGTAGAAGTAAAGTTCCTGCTCATTTTAAGAGATTGCTTCCTGTTCTCTGTAGAAGTAAAGTTCCTGCTCTTTGTAAGAATTAATTTCCTGCAGAAAAAAATATAGTTTCACATAGTAATAAATTGACAACAATAGCATAACACTAATAAGATATCATTTGGTGCAAGATAGGTGATGTTGTCTACACCTGGACTAGGGTGTGGGTACTGATGGTTGTGACGTGTGTTGACAGGGACAGCTACACCATGTCAATGTTGTCACCAGCCAACAAGGGACCAAAGTCACCTGGAGCTCCGAGTCCTAAGAAGGGGCAGAAGAAGGAAGAGGACTGGAAGGAGGTCGTTCGCAAGTGAGTATATCCCCCTCCCTCAAGTCTCTTGGGGTGGTCAGTGTCATTGGGCTGCCATTAGATGGCGAATGTAGTTTGAACTGGGAAAACTACCTATCCTCTGGAAGGTTTGTTGGTAGTTTGTAAGAGGGGCTCGGTGATCGTCTTCATTGTGGTTGATTAGAAACCAAGCACCAAACTTGTGGTTGTAAAGTTGAGTGTTGCGTGCCCGAGGGTGCCACATACGCATGCAGTGGGTGGTAGAGTTGAGTGTTGCGTGCCCGAGGGTGCCACATACGCATGCAGTGGGTGGTAGAGTTGAGTGTTGCGTGCCCGAGGGTGCCACATACGCATGCAGTGGGTGGTAGAGTTGAGTGTTGCGTGCCCGAGGGTGCCACATACGCATGCAGTGGGTGGTAGAGTTGAGTGTTGCGTGCCCGAGGGTACCACATACGCATGCAGTGGGTGGTAGAGTTGAGTGTTGCGTGCCCGAGGGTGCCACATACGCATGCAGTGGGTGGTAGAGTTGAGTGTTGCGTGCCCGAGGGTACCACATACGCATGCAGTGGGTGGTAGAGTTGAGTGTTGCGTGCCCGAGGGTGCCACATACGCATGCAGTGGGTGGTAGAGTTGAGTGTTGCGTGCCCGAGGGTGCCACATACGCATGCAGTGGGTGGTAGAGTTGAGTGTTGCGGGCCCGAGGGTACCACATACGCATGCAGTGGGTGGTAGAGTTGAGTGTTGCGTGCCCGAGGGTGCCACATACGCATGCAGTGGGTGGTAGAGTTGAGTGTTGCGTGCCCGAGGGTGCCACATACGCATGCAGTGGGTGGTAGAGTTGAGTGTTGCGTGCCCGAGGGTGCCACATACGCATGCAGTGGGTGGTAGAGTTGAGTGTTGCGTGCCCGAGGGTACCACATACGCATGCAGTGGGTGGTAGAGTTGAGTGTTGCGTGCCCGAGGGTGCCACATACGCATGCAGTGGGTGGTAGAGTTGAGTGTTGCGTGCCCGAGGGTACCACATACGCATGCAGTGGGTGGTAGAGTTGAGTGTTGCGTGCCCGAGGGTGCCACATACGCATGCAGTGGGTGGTAGAGTTGAGTGTTGCGTGCCCGAGGGTGCCACATACGCATGCAGTGGGTGGTAGAGTTGAGTGTTGCGGGCCCGAGGGTACCACATACGCATGCAGTGGGTGGTAGAGTTGAGTGTTGCGTGCCCGAGGGTGCCACATACGCATGCAGTGGGTGGTAGAGTTGAGTGTTGCGTGCCCGAGGGTGCCACATACGCATGCAGTGGGTGTCTCACACACAGTCTTAGCAGCGCAAGTTTAATGAAGATTGTGTAACTCTCAGCAGTTGTTTGCAATGTTATGCCTGTTTTCTACAATTATTGCCAGCTGCGCAACCCATCCACTGATATCCACAATAGTGAGTGAAACAACTAGTTTTACAGATCCGTCCTGATGTCAGATAAATTGATGACAGTTTAGCGCCTGAGATGTCTAGGACATGCATACACCTTACTTGATTATTGTTAGATGTAGTGGTCACATGACTTGTGTCAACCCTTATGACTGGCAATGTGAGATGTAATATTTGAAGTGTTTGTAACAGTAGGTGTGTTGTAGGTGTAATGTAGGTGTGTTGTAGCCCATGGGTTGTAACTGTCGCCTGAGAACTGTAGTGTAGTGTTACTGTCTTCATTGGACTGTTCGCCTCAGACAACTGTACTTGTATCAACATCTCTTGTTTCAGGTCAAAGAAAATAATTGTGTCTGCGAACTTGATCAGCCGTGTGATTGGGCGGGGCGGCTCAAGCATCAACGCGATCCGTGAAGTGTCGGGTGCTCACATTGAGGTGGACAAACAGAAGTCATCGACTGACCGTGTCGTCACCATCAGGTGAGTGACCACGCGATGTGTCCAGGTGTCATGTTGAAATGATTCAACCTCCATCGTAAGTATATATGTGATGTCTGTGATGCAGTGTGTGATGTCTGTGCTGCAGTGTGTGATGTCTATGCTGCAGTGTGTGATGTTTGTGCTGCAGTGTGTGATGTAATTGCTGCAGTGTGTGATGTACGTGCTGCAGTATGTGATGCCTATGCTGTAGCGTGTGATGTATGTGCTGTAGCGTGTGATGTCTATGCTGTAGCGTGTGATGTCTATGCTGTAGCGTGTGATGTCTATGCTGTAGCGTGTGATGTACGTGCTGCAGTGTGTGATGTCTATGCTGCAGTGTGATGTACGTGCTGCAGTGTGTGATGTCTATGCTGCAGTGTGATGTCTATGCTGTAGCGTGTGATGTACGTGCTGTAGCGTGTGATGTCTATGCTGTAGCGTGTGATATACGTGCTGTAGCGTTTGATGTCTATGCTGTAGCGTGTGATATACGTGCTGCAGTGTGTGATGTCTATGCTGTAGTGTGTGATATACGTGCTGCAGTGTTTGATGCCTATGCTGTAGCGTGTGATGTACGTGCTGCAGTGTGTGATGTCTATGCTGCAGTGTGATGTCTGCTGTAGCGTATGATGTACGTGCTGCAGTGTTTGATGTCTGTGCTGTAGCGTGTGATGTACGTCCTGCAATATGTGATGTCTATGCTGTAGCGTGTGATGTATGTGCTGTAGCATGTGATGTCTATGCTGTAGCGTGTGATGTCTATGCTGTAGTGTGTGATGTACGTGTTGCAGTGTGTGATGTCTGTGCTGCAGTGTGATGTCTGTGCTGTAGCGTATGATGTACGTGCTGCAGTGTTTGATGTCTATGCTGTAGCGTGTGATGTACGTGCTGCAGTGTGTGATGTCTATGTTGCAGTGTGATGTCTATGCTGTAGCGTGTGATGTACGTGCTGTAGCGTTTGATGTCTATGCTGTAGCGTGTGATGTACGTGCTGTAGTGTTTGATGTCTATGCTGTAGCGTGTGATGTACGTGCTGTAGCGTGTGATGTCTATGCTGTAGCGTGTGATGTACGTGCTGTAGTGTTTGATGTCTATACTGTAGCGTGTGATGTACGTGCTGTAGTGTTTGATGTCTATACTGTAGCGTGTGATGTACGTGCTGCAGTGTTTGATGTCTATACTGTAGCGTGTGATGTACGTGCTGTAGCGTTTTATGTCCATGCTATAGCGTGTGATATACGTGCTGCAGTATGTGATGTCTATGCTGTAGCGTGTGATGTACGTGCTGTAGCGTGTGATGTCTATGCTGTAGCGTGTGATGTACGTGCTGCAGTGTGTGATGTCTATGCTGTAGCGTGTGATGTACGTGCTGTAGCGTTTGATGTCTATGCTGTAGCGGGTGATGTACGTGCTGCAGTGTGTGATGTACGTGCTGCAGTGTGTGATGTCTATGCTGTAGCGTGTGATATACGTGCTGCAGTGTTTGATGCCTATTCTGTAGCGTGTGATGTACGTGCTGCAGTGTGTGATGTACGTGCTGCAGTGTGTGATGTCTGCTGCAGTGTGTGATGTCTGCTGCAGTGTGATGTCTGTGCTGCAGTGTGTGATATGTGCTGCAGAGTGATGTCTGTGCTGCAGTGTGTGATATCTGCTGCAGTGTGTGGTATATGTGCTGCATTGTGTGATGTGTGTGCTGCAGTGTATGATGTCTGTGCTGCAGTGTATGATGTATGTACTGCAGTGTATGATGTTTGTGCTGTAGGGGTTCTGCGGAAGCAACGCGCCAGGCCCACAACCTGATCACTGCACTGATCCGTGACTCTGATCGTGACATAGAGCAGATCATTCCGCGCCTCAAGGCCAAAACAGTGTCCACCAACACACTCACTATGTCGACCAACGTCTGGCACAACAGCATGGCCAACAGCGTGCCGAGCACCGCGGGCACCGCATCCACTGGCAGCCCCCTGGTGAGTCGGGGCGGCACCACTGTGGTCGCCACAGTCGCCACGGTTGTACAGACAACGCAGGTGTTGACCACTAGGGGGCAGATGTCGTCGGAGATGAGCACGCACGTCCCGGCGGGAGCGTGGGGTAACACGACGTTCCCGCCCCTGGGACGTGGCAGTGTGTCAAAGCCTGCACTGAACGGCTCTGTGGCGACAGGTCAAGGTCAGGTGGGCAAGAGTGGCGTGTCGCGGCAGTTGTTCCCGCTGGAGAAGTCTGCAGTCCACCAGCAACAAGTGATGATGTCATCGTCCGCAAAAACAATCGCAATGTACACATCGCCCGCCACAGCCAAGACGAAGGTCGTCAGCACGTCTACGATGAATCCGGCCACACAGGTTGATGCAAAGGTGGCACCACCTCCAGGGAGGAGTGTGTCAAAGCTGCCGGGTACTGCCAGGCATCCGCCTGGTGTGCAGGTGACAAAAATAGCATCGGAGCCGCAATTGTGTGGCCAGATGCCACCAGGTGGCAGCGTCATGGCGAGTCGGTCGCACATTGCGGTATCACCCGTGTCCTCGGCTGTCACCCTGCCCTCTGGTGAGTACTCGCCATTCAACAACCTCTTCAGCAAGGTCTCCGAGAATGTGATTGGCAAGAAGATCGAGCCAGGGAACGGGCTTGACAACCGCATGAACTTTGCCAGCGTTGCTGCATGTGGAGTGGTGGCACCATCTAGTGACATCATTCAGACGGGCATTGTGGCGCCACCTGGTGACAGTGGCCAGCCGGACGAGTCGCTGCAGGCGAAGGCGCCAGGGTACAAAGCTCCAGGTCAGAGGTCGGTGTCTGACCCTGCCCCGGGGTACAAGGCAACACAGCCCCAGCAACTCATGTCTACGGCAGGCTTCCCGTACGGTGTGCCCGCTCCCTTCCCCACCTCCCACCTGCCTCCCATGTGCTCACAGACTGCCCTCGGCGGCGCGGTACCGCCCATGCTGCCGGAGATGAACGGCGGCACACCCGGCATGAACTTCGGCATGCCGCCACTCATGGGCATGATGCCGTCGTCACTGGACCCTGGCAGTGAGCGCCTGTCGCCGCGTCTCGATGCGTTCGGCTTCCCCCACAGTGTGCGGGATGAGTACAGCACCCAGGACCGCCCGATGACACTGCCCAAGATCGACAGCAACCTCAACCCGAATGCGCCCAACTTCACCTCAATGTTCCTGCAACGTCAGCACCGTGAGCAGTGCGCCGCGGCCGCAGCCGCAGCATCACACATGGTGCTGCCACCTGGGAGCGTGAACATACCACCGATGATGCCAGGTGGTGCCGACATGATGCCGATGCCGCACCCAGCATTCCGACCCCCGATGCAGGTCGGGGCACAAAAACCCTTCAACGGGGGCGTGATTGCCCCGCCACCCTCACAGCCACCTATTGGCAGCGCGTTCCACCAGGCGCCATCCTCCAACATGGGCAGCAACTTCACGACGGGCCCGTCACTCGGCGGCGGGTTCAACCCACTCATTGGAAGCGGGCCATTCATTGGTGCTGGTGCTGCCACCTCGCAGCCTCCGCCTAAACAATTCAGTCCTCTGGCCGCGTCGTCGGTTGCGAGGTCGTCCAGTACACCTTCGTCTGTGGGGGCGTCTTCAAAAGGTGAGTTTATATAAGTCTACCATGATGACTGTATATTCGAACAATGTATGTTTTCGGGCACCCTTAAAAAGTCTACAAAAAGAAAAATGTTTACGTACTGTATATTTTTGGACGTGTTATTTTACATGGCCGAATACGTACAGTGCATAATGGCTGTGGTTGGACACCAAACATTATTCTTTTTTGTATAGTATGTTTTCAGACAGCTCAGAATTTAAGTAGTTTTAGGTGTTCAAATACACACGGCCATTACGGTGATCTTTGTGAAAATGTCATTTGGAGAATGTGTCTTTACCCAAAAGCAGTGCGAGGTGATAATTGTTAGCAGGAAGGTCACTGAATCAGAACCTACCTCCACAGCATTGCCAATAGAGCTTGTTTACTTTAGAATCTATGTTTTGTTTGCAAATTGAACGTTTCGCAGGGAACATTTTCAGATTGTGAATACTTTTAGGGCTAATTAAATGTTATTTATGGGCAGGATACCTTCAAAATAGTTATTGTAATGTTAAATCACCAGAATGCACCACTGGGACAGTTGCACAGAAATAAGTTGTTGCTGGTCTTCTTAAGATTAATGAATGTGTTGAAAATCTACTGTCTCCCAAATTGTGTTTAGTAAGCCCATAACAATTTTCGCAATTTGAAAGTTCCGCAATTTGAAAGTTCCGCAATTTGAAAGTTCCGCAGTACGTTTAGATGGTAAACAAAACATCCAGTTTCAATACAAACTATTGGCAATATTGCCGATATGGGCTGAGTCGACAGCAGTATCCTTTGATGTTCCATGATAACCATTCAGGGTTTCTGCCCCCCCCAAATAATTTGGGTAGAGAGTTAGTTGATTGTGAGACCACGGAACTGGCAGGCTAAGCCTGCCACAGGTATGGCGTCTTGATGGAGGGGGGGTGTGGCCTTCCCCCAGAAAAAAATAGATTTCTAGATGCTCAGTGAAGTGATTTCCCAGTATTTGGAGTCGGAAATCCCGCCCGGCTCATGGTGATCATTTCCATATTTCGTAGGAGAATGAATAATAAATGTAACAGTCAGTAGGAAAATTGTAAACTGTAGTATGGTATCTTGTTGGGTTATTTTTCTTCATCAAGAAACAATGAATACTCGAAAACATCGCAAAAAATGTACAGCCATGACAGCACGCCGTATTCTTTACACTAAGCCTACCAATATACCGGTACGCCATGTTCTATCCTGAGGTGAAGGCTTCAGTCTCGCAGTGAATACCACGTTTAGCCAATCACAGAATAGCTAGCATTGGCAAGGGCTCATTCTTCAACTTTAAAAAAGTCATCAAGTATGTGTTTCATTGCACAAGTATGTGTTTCATTAACAAGTTCTTCCTTCTGAGCTCGCAATCTTACCGAGACATTCCAGTGATAACGTTGGTTTACGAATGCAGGAAGATAAGTTTGTGGAACAATGTGAGGCGCTCTGAGAGACTGGTGTGATTGTATGTTCACCTAATGCTCCTTCCTTCCCAGATGGGGGGTCACCCGTACCTCCGGCATCCACAGAAGTCTCGCCAGTGCCCAGCAGCACCCCGTCGCCCACTGACCACATGAGAATGGGGAGTGACGACCGCCGGTTACCACGCCCCATTGGCACCGAGCGCTCCCTCAAGAAACCCCCTCTACAGCCTGGGTTCTCCGGGGGCATGGGAGACGCTCCGAGTGCCGACAGTATCTGGACCTTCCGCAATGGTAAACATTCCCTCGTTGTGGTGGGCATAAAGTACTTTTAGTAGGGTGAGGTCAAGTACTTTTTAGTAATTTTTTTCTATACTTGTACTTGGATTTTTGAAATTACAATTATTTGTAGTCAGTCAGTTGTACTTACTAAATTATCAAACACATTTCAAGTAGATTTTACTTGTTTATCTGTGCGATGCACAACATTGAAAGTCAGTCATGATTATATCTACAGTTAATATTGTACATATTTTCAACAAATGATGGCTGGTTCAATGCCATGATAGTTAGTATAAGGGAAAATGGTAACCGTCAATGATTGTGTTGTATTTTACGAGCAGTAAATGCTTATTTTATTGTAAGTTAAACAGCCAGTTTGACATAGTTGTGGAACAATACTTATTGGATGAAGTTTCATTCCATCTATGATAAGACACAAACACAGAGTGTGAACCCTCCACGATTGATGTTTGCTGAGTTTCCCAAGTAACGCAGCCTAACCATTTGTTACAGAGCTGAGTTCGAGCTGGATGTCAAGTGTGACGTCTGTCGTGACATCTTCCATCATGACGTCATCCATCGGCAACGCAGGACTTAACGGGACAGAGATGGAGGAGCAGCGACCTCACTCCCAGCCTGCCATGCCTTCCTCTGCTTTCCCGGATCCCATCATCCTCGACAAGAGCTACCCAGTAAGTATAAAACTCTTGGAGGATTTTTTCCGCTTGTCTCATTTGCCAAAGAAATCTATTGTTGACTTTGAAAAGCTAAATCATTTGTACAATTTTTTTTGAAGAAATTGAATAAACTATAAAATAGTTTTTGTTCGGTCAGACAAAAAATTTAATAAACATTAATGTTTATATATGACCTACCTGCATACGTTATGACAGGTATGTCCAAACTTTGTTACACAGTATTCATAACATCAATTCAATGATTTTTGGAAAATACGTTTTTGCAAATTCAATATTGCCTAATGACTACCTTTTAGTATTTACTCAGTGTTGTATTTCTAACAAGACACACACCACAGAGGCTATCCAGGTACTTTCCTAGTGTTGCAGGTTGTGCCACTTCCATGTTGTACTAGGTGGTGGTGGAGGTTGTCACATGACAGTCATGTGACCCGTGTGTGTTGCAGGGTCAACCGGCTCTGTTGATGCCCAGCACTGGGCCAGGGGTGTACGGCAACACCATTGACATGTCGACGATCTATGCCCAGGCTGCGATGTCGGCCGAGTCGTTGCCGGCGATGTGGAACCCAGCGTCTGGCGACATTAACGCCCCAGAGTCAAAGATGGTACGGCACAAACTGTTTCTTAGTCTCTAGGAATTGTTGTACTTGAAGGTCAGAGATGTCATGATATTTACTGGCCCAGAAACTGTTTCGTTGTATAGTTTTTGTGCTGTAAGGTGGTTTGTGTGGGGTTACTATGTTAGGGATGTGTGGGTATTGTATGTGTGGTTCAGTAGTTTGCGTGACTTTCTATGGGTTAGGGAAGTAATATATTCATAACATTTCCTCATCCACCATCCTCAGTTGAAGGAAACACAAATAGTTGTTTAAGAGAATTTTAAATGTGACGTATGTCTGTATGTCTTTTGGCAATTAATTCCAAAGCGTTGATCCGCATGCGAAATTAACCACATGTCCACAAGTTTCAATGAGACAGGAAACACAACAGTCAAGACTCCAGAAAGTTGAGCGACCAATTGAAAAACTTTCACTGGCAGTGTCTATATTGCAGGTGTGGACAGACTGGGCTCGACCGCCCGACATCTAGCAGTGGCCCAACCTATTGGCAACCGACACACTGGCACCGTGGGATGTTCAGATGCAGCCGTTCCAGAAAGCAGTGTCCGATAGTTGACAGTGACGACCAGCAGTGGAGACCAGACAGGAAACATAGACGATCTCTCTTGGCTGGATGGCCATTTAGTTATATTCTCATTCTGTTGCTGCAGTTGATTTTGGCACGGACACAAATTTTGCTTGTTAATTTGAAGGTGGTGAAGGTACTAGTTGTGTTAGGAGAGTGTGTGCTGGGCGGAACACAGACACAGTTCAACGTTATGAGTTTGATGAACAGAGTATAATTATTATCATCGTCATTACGATCAGTAAAGGTTACTTTATAAATGCAGCATATGATTCTTCATTCAGGTCAGCCTGGTGTTAGTAGTTGTTTTATTCTTCATTCAGGTGTCAGCCTGGTGTTTGTAGTTGTTTTATTCTTCATTCAGGTGTCAGCCTGGTGTTAGTAGTTGTTTTATTCTTCATTCAGGTCAGCCTGGTGTTAGTAGTTGTTTTATTCTTCATTCAGGTCAGCCTGGTGTTAGTTTCATTCCCAATATTTCTCCGAGAACACTTTCCTGGTTTCTGTTTTCTGGCTTGGTAACGTGAGGTAACTTGAGGTAATAGTAACACGACAGCCATGGCTACTACACAATAGGAAAACATATCACGAGAAATCAAGAGTTTTTCATGCTATGCTTTATTCACACTGAATATGCCCTTCCCCGAGATTCCAGACTGACTAAACATGTATATGGTGGACCACACAGCAAACACAACAGTAATATAAATGTTATCTCTATTTGGGATGTAAAAGAACGACCGAGGACGACATGACCAGCATAGAAACGGCAGTTTGGCGATATTGTTGTGAAAGAGACTGACTACCTGGTAACTGAGTGTGATCTCATAAGATCCTAACATTCTACCCACCATCTATACATACAGACTAGTCATGTACTAGAAAGTTGCCAAGCAGCTAGAAAAAACTTTGGTTTTGGCATGGACACAAACTAATACATGTTTAAGTGTAATTAAGGCAACATATGATGGCTACAATCATTGCAAGGAGTCCATCATGTTGACTTCCATTATTACATATTCAAGAAATATTGCATTAAATGCAATATTTCACAAACTTTTACATGTGGAGTATGAGAAATGCATAAATTTTATACATTTCTCAGACTCCATATGTAAAAGATTGTGGTTTACAACATCAACATGCTATGACGCTATGATGGCAGTATTTCTAACACCAGTTGATATAGAAAAGAACATTCAAGATTCCAATTTGTTCGTGTAGACCACAACTTCAACTGATAATATTGAATAATTTGCATTAATTGTTTATTGAACTTGTTTACTCAGGACTATACATTTAGTGTTTCCATCTCGTCATATTTCATATCAGCATCACGTGCACACATTATGAGTAAATGTCCAACATTTGCACAATAAGTTATTTGGTACAAAAATGTATTAAAAAACCATCCCATTTTTTATTTTGAACTTACGACAAACAAAATATCCACACCATTGCGTCACACATTCAGTCTTTGACCTGGCCTTGACCTTTCACCCTACATGTTCCTCTCGTTTGGTTTCTTATACGTCATGCCGATATAGTCAAAGATGTCTCTCTCCGTCGACACAGGCAATGCTTCACCGGCGACACCTGGTGGAAACAATTAACATTACAGAATTAATTTCGTACCATACGTAATATTCGATGACGGCATATTCCAAATGACATGGACACAACGACACAGGTCGGCTACACATCTTCAAGAGGTACTGACGGAGAAGAGTTGAGTTGATTATGCCAAATTTGGATGCTGTGTAGGCCTACACAAGGCAAACCAAATGTATTTGGATTGATGACCAGCATAAAACATCCTTATTTGCGCTTTGTTTATTAATATAAACGTTTCGCTACACTTGCTCATTTCACCTCTAAACATGACCTAATTAATGGAGGACAAGGTCGCTGAGATGAAGACAAGGATGCTGCCCCTACCGGTGACCCCTACAGGGCGTAGACAGTACTCGTTGAGGGTGAATCCCTGTTCAAGGGCGTGTTGTCTCATGTCCTTGTTGAACATGTCGCTGCCAGTGAAGTAGAGCAGGGCGCAGTGGAACTGGTCAAAGGGAATCAGTCTGAAACCAACCGGGAAAACACATTAGACTAGTTTATCTTCGTTTATTCAAGCATGATACTGTACAGTATAACAAGATAATCTCATTTCTTTCATCAATGTGTCATTAAACTGTGTAAACAGCACTTAACTTTACCGGTAACTATAAAAAGTGTGATACAAATATTAGACCTGAACTACTACTAGATCAATATGGGGGAGGGTCAGTAACAGTATTAGAACAACAGTGAAGTAGACACCTCACCTGATATCTATACGACGGAATAGGTATTCCTGTCCGTCACTGTCAGCGACATGTCTACACACTCCCTGGGAACAAACAACGCACCTACAGTGTTTATACAACACACAGCATCTATGACACATCCTCGCAAGCCAGGGCTGTTCGCCAGGCAAAACTAGCTCTGGCAGATCCCCTACGCGAAGTGCGGAAGTTAGCCGAGTCAAACTAGTAATTGACTTCGCCAGTCACGACTGCATCACCCGGGAGAACAGTGCAAATACCCACCCCAATTTGAAGACTGATAAATGACTTCTGGGAATGCCAATATATAATGACCCGTTCGCCCATTAGCACGAGCAGCAGAGCGGTATTGTGTATTCGAATAATTGCTTCTACTTCATAAACATTGCTGAGCTTAAATTCAGGGTTTCGCAGCGGGTACTGCTGGCTGGTACTGACGTAATCAGCAGCCCTGGCACGCGAGGATGATGACACTCAAATGTCTCCTGTAATATATTCAAATCAAGTCATCCAAATTACACTATTTGATTTGAATATATCTAGTTTATTTATTTGCACACACTCCAGATGAAATGGTGTTTTCCGACAAAAATACTAATTTTTAACAATTACATACCTCTATATCACTTTTATTCATGGAACAAGCATGTTGATATTATATAGTCAATCCCTTTATTCAATCTTTGATAGTCATTTTCTTATTTGGACTCTTTTCTGCCCAATGATCAGACAATTTTAAAATAACCAACATTGTAAAAGCAAAACCAGTATTTGTTGCAAAAAAAGCAATACTGTAGGTACCATAAACTTGCATTCCCCCAGAGAGAGTCTGTCCGTGATGAAGTTGACGTCTTCCAGACACGTGACCACATTCTTCAGTAGAATTGGCTGATGGAGAGTGACAGAGAAAAGGACACGACAGTGTATCAAGGAGACACGAACACAAAACATGACAATTGATTCTCAATTAAATGTGACAATGTTTGACATAAATAGATGCACCATTAAGTAAATGATAAAACTTTGATTACAAATGTTTTAGTGCAAGAAAACCACTTTGAATGGGTAGTGAACACTAACATCTGAGAATCAAGAGCATGAAAGACAGTTGTGCAGTTCACAGGATCAATACAGTGATGTTTAATGTAGATTTATGTAACTTGCCACAACTATAGAACGGGACTGACTTCACAGATCCAATTAACGTATCCAAATGGTGACCTGTTGCCTAGCAAAACCTCCGTCAAGCCATCAGAAAGATGTGGTGGGTTCGAACATTCCGTTGTATATTTTGTTGAAATTCTGGTTACAAAAGTGGTTCTTAATGACAAAAATAAGGCCCCTTTTTAAGTGAGCTGTATGAGGGAATGTTTTATTTATGAGATGTCGTGCAGCATTAGTAATGTAATTCATATTCACAACCACTATCAACAGTGTTAGCAAAAACAAGGCTTGACGGAGGTCACGCGTAAAATTTTGACTGTGACGTCGACAAACTGCAATGTACAGGATACATCAATTCTGACCAATGATCACTACATAATGAAAACAGGCAGCAGTAATTGGCTGGACTTGGGCCAATGGAATGCACACGTCCGGAAACACAAACTGGCTCTTTTTAGGGGGTAACAATAACTGCTGATTCTGAAAAGAGATCTAAGTTAGTTACTATCTTTACAACCTTGCTTATCCACTATAGCTCCCTAGCGCCTTGACCCATCAGCTGACAATGGGAATACTGCTTATGGATTTTGAGATTGACCACTCCTTTTGTTTTGATGCACCTCTGAGCTTAGTTTCCAAAGATTTAGGGGAAATAGAAGTTATCTAATTATTATTTTCACTACCATAAATATGATCAATTATTGAGAAAAAAACGATTCCAATCACCTTTAACTGAACTAAACAACCACAATGACAGAGACTCCAAAACAGGAAGTCATGTGACTATAGATGTTGGTTGCTATGACGACGGAGGACTTACCTTCTTCTTAGAAGTGGACGTGAATGTTGGGTGGGTGAGAAGGATGTCAATGTCACCACTGTTAGCTGCCCCTGGCAACAACAGTTCGCATGGACAATCAGTGACCACACTAGGGCAGTTAATATCCACACCGAAAACAATCTGCCTGTTAGTTAACTTACTAACCATTAAAACACCCAACTATTCCACAGATGTGGTCGACTATCCAAATAGGTGACTTAAAATACACACATCTACCCCACACACACACGAATGTATGCACACTCACACCTACGCAATACACGCATGCACACGTATGTGCATGCACGGACGCACACACACACACCTACCCCTCCGCACACTCATACACACACATGCATACACTCACACAAATTTAAATATACAATTTTACCTCTGATGTTTAATTTATTAGCAAACTTATTCCTAGTTTATAGAACCATGCATATGTTATGTGGACATTGCCATGCGATATTCATTTAAACGTACGACCAGAATAATAACAAAGCTCTTTATGAAATCCTATATTATAATGAATTACAGTTATTAAATAATAGCTTACTCCCACATTGGAGCAACAAGAGGCAGAAGCTATCACCACTACAATATTTAGATCTTTTACAACGCTTCCCACGGTGGCGCCCTCTGTCTCGGGTAAGACGAGAAAGGCCCCCGAGAAACACGTAACATCAAAAACATGTCGATAAATAAGTAACTATTGTTGTGTGCTTTGAAATATACCTCCAACGGGTAGTTTAAAGGCCAAAGGTCCAAGGATGTGAGTGACCATTGATTGAGGTGAGTGAACCTTGGAGGTGAATTTACAATGATCCAAATTTACCATAATTATTAGTCTACTAAGTTTTCTAACTTTCTATTGCATCAAAATCTTGAGATGCACATATTCCCCAAGTGGCTAGGCATTCTCAAATTCATATTCAGTATTGAAGTTGTTAAAGGAAATAAAAATAAGGCATTAGCTCAAATCCTTTTTCCATGTGTACACAAAGTTTAACATTGTATGTAACATTTGACAACATTAAACAAATACAGAAAAATACATTTGTAGCATAAATTCGATTTTAAGCCCATCTGTGAAGCGATTCGCGCGGAAAATTAAATTTTAATGAGCTAGGCGATCACGTGGTATCGTGACGTCACTTATGACACGTTTACAAGGATAGCTTTTGGGTCGAAACGAGCGTCAGAATGATTTATTGTGCAATATTCTGACGTAATACAAACACTAGTCATCACAGAGGAACAAACGTTTATCTTACGGTTCCACATGAATCGAAGTCGACTAGATTTCGCCGAGCTTGCACTCGTTTTCAGAATAATTATATATCAAATGCAACCAACGGGAGATAATCTACACCAATAAACATACATAGCAAACATATATTGTATTCAGCTACAGAAAGTAACGTGCATAATCTCATAATATCACTAGAATATCGATATGTAAAGCAGAAGTTGTACAATTTATCATACAACTTAAATCAGTCAGTGAATTTCTGTTGGCACCGCTAGCTCAGTTGGTAGACGTGTTGGTTTCTTGCAGTTTGGATAAATAAAATTTAGAAACATCGTTATATAATGACCATATTTAAATTTTTGTGGCAAATAAATAATTACTACAAAAAATAAGAATTATTTACAAACAGTGCATTATAAAATAATTTTGTTTATATTACTTCGTGAAAACATAAACTAAAAAGTGTAAAGAAAATCAATGGTTTGCATGCTGTCAGGATTGAACCGGCGTCGCCCGATTGTGAAATAAACGACGAGTAACCAACGCGTCTACCCACTGAGCTAGCGGGACCAGCGGAAACTGTCTGCCTGATTTAAGTTGTTATGATGATAAATTGTACAACTCCTTCATATATCGATATTCTAGTGATATTATGAGATTATACACGTTACTTTATGTAGCTGGATACAATACATGTTTGCTATGTATGTTTATTGGTGTAGATTATCTCCCGTTGGTTGCATTCGATATAATTATTCTGAAAACGAGCCCAAACTCGGCGAAACCTAGTCGACTTGTAGGCCCATTCGCATTCGTTGTTTTGAATAAAATTTGATTCATGTGGAACCGTAAGATAACTGCTTGTTCCTCTATGATCACTAGTGTTTGCATTACGTCGGAATATCTCGTTCTGACGCTCGTTTTGACCCAAAAGCTATACTTGTAAACATGCTCTGAATGCATGGAAAGGGTCGGCCTGGTGCGAGTTGGAGTCATAAGTGACGTACATCTCGGCATCCCGAAAAGCGTGCCAAAAATATGCATATTCGAAAATGTCCAGATGCACAGCAAAAATATGGAATTTCTAATTGATTGAATTTTGTTGTTGTTGTCTTGGTGGACGTGGAAATATATAGCAGGATGTAATTTAACATGAATTCAAGCAATAGATGTTTTTATTCCCTTTAACAGATGATGGAAACACTGCAGTGTGAGGAGGATAAGCAACATTAAAAAGTTGGGTCTTTTGGTGATGGTAAAAAGTTATTATCTGGAGATTTGTTATCATTTGATCTCACCTCTTCTGAAGCTTCCACAGATGTCTGCCGTGTATTCACTGTCTAACTGCTTCACTTCTGATAAAACGACATCCTGCAAATGACAAAACAGTTCACCTGTAGAATGAATAACTGTATAACACAGTCCCATAAACAAGCCTGGTTTCCTCCTTATTTTCTAATGTATTTTCAGTTGTAGAAGACACACATTGAAGGTGTACCACAAAAATGTACACTTCAATTAATTAACTTGTTTCTGGAAATGACAAATAATGCCTCTTAAAAACGGAAACAATGATTACATCAAAATAACGTTAGCCTTATTCAGATGTAGTCTTGAACCTGCCGACATGTAAAAATACGAACATTTTCACATCTATGCATGTATTACCTTAAGCTTCAACATTTCTGATCGTGGTATCCGCTTTTCAAAGTCCTCAAAATATCTGCAATAAAAAAAAGCGTTAACACCATATGTTTAAAAGCACTAATTAATTCTATTAAACAAACATTATATACATTAATTTGGCTACTGTGTGAACTGTTGAGCTGTAACGTGTTAGTTTCCATTAGGACATGTCAGTGAAGTGATGCAAATGTTTCTTCTCAATGATCTTTCTTAAGTACAGAATGTTGCACAGGGCTACCATTTGGCTGAATATCAGACTGTCACTATATGACATGTGGTGTAATCTCAGTGTTGCACAAAAATATCAAACACAGAAAAAATTGGACAAGGAAAGACATGGTGCTACAAATATTTGCCTAAGACCACAGTTAATAATATGAAATTACAAACTTTAATCCGATTTGTTGATGATGGTTCAGTTTGTCTTCGTGTTTCCGCAACTCTAAAACAAGAAAAAACAAAAGGTCTGAGCCGACAACGGGGGAGACAGTGTAACTGTTTATACAACACAAGATCTAAATAATCTGACTATGGCTACTATGAAAGCTTACAACAAGCTAAATGTGAAGTGCTGTGCCACTTTACCTTCAATGCTGGTGATTCCCTCAGCTACCAACTTCTGAGCATTGGCAGGACTGAAACAGACAACCAGACATGGCAAATTTAGACATGGCAAACTTTAATGAGAAAAACATTGATGTGGCAAACTCTAAACTTGACAAACATAGACATAACATACTTTGCCATGGCAAACTTAAATGTGAAAAACTCAGATGTGGCAAAATTACACATGGAAAACTTAGAGGTGGCAAATTGAATGTGACAAACTATGATGTGGCAAAATTCAACATAGCAAACTTAGACATAGCAAATTTAGACCAAGTTAATTTTGAAGTGGAACATTTTGATATAAAAACAGAAGAAACTTGTTACAAATGCTATTTTAAAAACAGCATCAACAGTTGTTACTTGCAGTTTAGATGTCTGATTATAGATCTCCACAGAGAAGTCATGATATATAAAACACGGCATCTCACCTCAATGTTTATATCAGAGACAACATATATTAATTTGCAAATTGATCTCTTCCTTGATAGAACACAATTGGGAATATATAGCTCTGAATTTCCAACAAAACAAAAATTATATGCATGAAAACAGAGCATTCGCAACAGTATTGCAAGATTCTGCCAAAACTTACCCGATTCCAGTGACTTTAGTGAGTTCATTAATGGCCACACTGGTGTCATCAGCACGGATCTGCAGAGAAATTAACAAATTATTGAAATAAATATTAACTATATCATTGTTATTTGATTGTTTGAGGTAACACTAACAAAAGTCCTCATTAATGTACACATTATTTAGTTAAATGTTTTGTAAAAAAATAAAATTTTAATTAAATTTAAATGAAACCACTTAATGTTCAAGCCATGTTTCTGACGAATGTATTTCCGCCATGTTGAGTTGTCGTCTACTTGAGTGTGGTAACAAAATGACATGCAGAGTATTTCAACTTGTAACTGCAGAGGATGTCTAACACGTCAGAGGTAAATAACCTTTTCTAGTTTCTGCAGCTTCCCTGTCGAGAGAACCTCGTCAATCTTCTTGGCGATCTTGTCTCCAATGCCATCCTACAAACACATCAACATTCACTCCAGTCAGTGTACACAATGCACTGCTTGAAATGTAACTTAATTTCAAAGTTTTATCATCACAAATAATACATAAGGCCTAGGATTCAGATCATGACCAATTAACATTGTAACACTTATAATATGGCCAATTGACATTACAACATATGATCAACATGACCAACTAACAGTGCAACACAACATGACCAACCGCCAGTGCAACACAACATGACCAACCGCCAGTGGGACACAACATGGCCAACTGACAGTGCGACACAACATGACCAACCGCCAGTGCAACACAACATGACCAACCGCCAGTGCAACACAACATGACCAACTGACAGTGCAACATAGTATGGCCAACTGACAGTGCAATACAACATGGCTAACTGACAGTGCAATACAACATAATCAACTGACACTGCAACGCAACATGACCGACTGACAGTGCAACACAATATGACCCCCAACTTACGATGCACCGCAACATGACCAATGGACAGTGCAACACGACATGACCAACTGAGAGTGCAACACAACATGACCAACCGACAATGCCATGCAACACGACCAAACGAGAGTGCAACACAACACGACCAACTGACAGTGCAACACAACATGACCAACTGCCAATGCAACACAATATGACCAACTTAGAGTGTAAAACGTGTAGAATCTCCTGACAGCCTGATACATTAATGTAGAATCTTGTGCCAAGCTACATGTACACATATAGAATCTAATCCATTTTGGGAAGTTTTCAAAGTTCAAACTTTTACAAGATCATCTTATGTCCTCGTTACTCACAAGTTTCTTGGCTTCTGCGCCACTCTTGATCTTGGTCGGGTGTTTAGCGAGCATCCCTGCGGCCTTCCTGTAGGCGTTGTATTTGTGCATTTGTCTTGTAACATTCTTCTCGTAGTTGGCAAGTTCTGCAAACACAGACAGATCTCATTTCTTAAGGAGCCTGCTGGCATTATTTGTATACTGGTCAACCCATAAAGGCAAGGCACAAACAACTGGTTGTGAACATAGCATTTTTGACATATAAATTGTTGGTCGAACCTGGCAGTCAGTAGTCAGAAACTACCGACACCTGTAATCACTTGCTATAAAAAGTATCTACAACCGCAATGTCCTAACAAAAACAGTATGACAAAAATGTGTGAACTAGCTCTGTTATATGGTACGACAGGTACCCAGTCCATCCTTAGGCCTCAGACTCGGTCAAAGCGCTTTCAATCGAACACCATCTCGATTTCTCTCGGAAGCATTCTGCCACGCTACATGTAACATGTGAAGACATAGTTATGGACTATTAGAAATACAGACATACGTCATATATTTTAACCTATATATTATTTAGACTGGTTTATCAATCACAACACGGTGACACAAACATATTTAAAACAAAGAAGAGTTTAAGGGGACACGACACCCTGGATTTCCCATTTCTGTGGTCCAAAAATGTGTTTTTAGCGAATTTCCAGTTTCGAGATATTCGTATAATAAAGTTATCTAACTTTCAATATGTGCATGTTGTTACTATGACTGAATACGATAAATGCAATAAAAACATGATTCAGCAAGAGCCCTACTATCTTGTTTCTTTTGTTTATGTGTAATGAAGCAGCGCCGATCGAAAAATTGCTTGTTTTTGATCGCATGTACCTTCCGCCATATTGAACCTTTGTTGAAATGTTGCATACCACCAGACAGCTTTATTATCGTACTGCATCATGGTTCCACTGGCTATCTAGCATCTTCGAGATATTCCGGTTAGAATGACCCCAATTTAACCGTATCAATCGACCCAAACCTGCCCATCTACGGCAGTGATTGGATAGAATGGCGCACGTGACTGGATACGCATGCGCTGATTGGTCAAGTGCGCGAACTCGGCTCGGTTTGTTTACAATCGCCATAGTTCTACGCCATTTATTCGCCGCTGTTATAAAAGATATTCTACGCACGACACCATGCCGGAGGGTAGGAAGAAGTACATCGCTACTTTCGGGAAAGGTCGAAAGCGCAGGCGACTGCAACTTAGGCTTGTACAGGCTCCATCGACGGCCACAGTGGCGGCAGCAGCAGTTTCTCCAGTCAAAGACATAGGATCCGACTCGGACAGTGACGCGAGCGACACCCGTCAGTCTCCTGTCAGCCAGGTATTATTCATTTTTACTTTTGGCTGACAAAATACCAGTTCATGTGCATGTACATTTTTATCATTTATGAATACAAATGACTTACCATGTCATAAAAATAATACTGCTAATTTCAATGGTGAATGGAATTACAAGTTTGCTGGCAGGCAGGCTAGGCTAGAATTATTCTTGTAATTTATAGTACAGCCATGTACTAGCTTTATGTCACACCAATGACCTGTTATTTAGGCTTTTATAAAATGCAGGAATATTTGGAAAATCACACTTGTTTATAACTTGAGGAAACTGCAAAACAAATAATGTATTTTCAAATATAGTATTTACTGTGAACTGAATATTATATATTTATCAACCATTATGTTATTATAATATATAATTTGTTCGCAGGTTACCGAACCCCAGCCATCAACTTCAGCAACAGAAAGGAAGTTCTCCTTCAGGACGACTTTTCGAGATGATGGCAGCGACACTGAGGATGCACCCGAGACAGCGAGTGACGTCACGACTGTCATCACTCGATCGAGCATGCTGTCAACACTAGTGAAAGGTCTGCTGTGTCTGGAGTGTGGTGATCCGTGTCACCGACCACCGACTTGGTCTTGTTGCAGCGATGGAGACTGTGTGCACAGAGTGTGACACCGTGCTCAACTCCACCCTCATGTCTGACCGCATCGAGGGGTCAACTGCAGGGAACGTGCCTTTCTCCGTTGTGCGCCAGGCAGTAGCTGCATCGATGGACATGGGAGTTGGCCATGCCGGGTTGGTGAAGTTGTGTAGATTTCTCGACATGAAGCCACTGACACACACCTCCTTCACCAAACACACACACGCCATTTGCGACGCCAACAAGGTTGTCGTGACCCAGATGCTCGACGATGCTGCCAGCATTGTCTATCGCGTCTACCGGGACATCGACTCGTCGATCGGCGAAGATGACATCATCGACTTGACCGTCAGCTATGATGGGTCGTGGATGACCCGCGGTCACAAGTTGCACTACGGGATCGGCTGTGTCGTCGAGGTGATCACGGGCCTGGTGATTGACCTCCAGGTGATGTCGTTATACTGCCAACGTTGTGCGTACGCAAGCACCCGACACGGCGGCATGAACACAGCAATGTTTAAGGACTGGTTTAGGATGCACGATCCAGAGTGCAACCGCAACTACGAGGGGGCGTCGGGCGGCATGGAGGTGAAGGCTGCGGAGCTGCTGTGGACCCGCTCCACCAACCGGAACTTCCGCTACACAACCATGCTCGCCGACGGAGACGCCAGGACCTTCAACCACCTCACCAGCTTGCGTGTATATGGTGACGTGGAAGTACAGAAGGAACAGTGTGTCAACCACGTCGCCAAACGACTCGGCACGGCGCAAGTTGGCAGCATCGGGGAAGAAGGCTGGCGTCACCCTCGGAGGCCGGGGCTTCGGGAAGTTGACGCAGGCCACAATCAACAAGCTCACTGCCTACTACGGGAAAGCAGTGCGAGCCCACCCCCACGATGTCGACGGGATGCGATCTTGGCAACATTCGACCACGCCGTCTCCAGTGACGAGAGGCCCCAGCACGACCGCTGCCCGGTGGGAGTTGATAGCTGGTGCTTCTACCAGAAGGCAGGAGCCACCGGGCAGGAGCCAGGTCCACACCGGACGAATGTGGGCATGCCGCTTGCACCCGACGTCGCTGAGTACGTAAAGGACGTCTACACCCAGCTGGCCCATGTAGACCTCCTCAAGCGCTGCACGCTGGGGAAGACGCATAATACAAATGAAAGCGTCCACTCAGTGGTGTGGCACAAGTGCCCAAAGACGAGCTTCGTTGGACTCGAGCGCGTTGTCTCCGCCACCTGCAGCGCAGTCTCGGTATTCAACGCTGGCATCGAGGTGACAATGAGGAACCTCTGTGAGGTCATGCAGGTGCCAACATGTTGGCATCTGCAGAGAAGGCCGACCAACGACGCCTCAGTCAGGCTAAGCGCCAGGCTATGGCAGCATCGAAGGAGGCTAGGCAAGCCAGGCATATTGCAAGTACGCGGGCGGCGGAATCTGCACCGACTAACTATGGTGGAGGGGTGCTTTAGGCTCCAGCAGAACACTGCATATACAATTATAATGAACTGTGAACATTACATCAAGTGACATTTTTCAAATATAATTCTTATTTGTGCTTCACAAAGTATGTTTGATACATTTTTTACTTTCCAGTCTATAATCTTGAGAAAGAACATCATTTGGAGGACACATGTGTGTAATTTCAGAACTCCGAGTTTATTTGTTGTTATACAATTCATTGTTGAAATGTTCACAAACTTTGACGTCGTTTTTCTACAATACAATTATTTCACTGAACTGGCTTCTCTTATTGCGTAGATCTCGGCTATTTCCCAACCGAATCCTTTGAAATTTTCAGAACTTCTCCATAATATTGCTCTCCATGTTATAACATTGAGAAATGGTCAAAATATTGCAAGACAAAAATTCGACATCACAAAATGTTCATATTTTGTTTGAAGTTTTGTAACAAGAATTTTGTAAAATCATATAAAAAAACAATCAGCAAAAACTCGACGCTATATCATGCAGGTGTATGTTAGTTATATGCCCACAAAGTTACTGTGAATTTGGCCAGCCCATTATGTAGATCTAGGCTTTCAGCTGGTAACATTGAAATTTTAGATGGTCGCCCCGATAAGGGTCAAAAGGGGGTCCAAAAAAATATATAAAATTATCCACATTCCTTTTGCAATATAATTAAAACTGTCCTAAAATTTCAGCAAGCTGTCATAAGAAAAATTCAATTCAGGGTGTTGTGTCCCCTTAAAAACGAATGACGGAATGTATAAATTCAAACACATTGAACCAGTATTCAGGAAATGAGGCATATTGCCAGAGGTATTCTAAGCATTTTCTTAGGTTCAGTTGAACAAAATTACAATACTGATGCTCTGGGGACGGTGGCTGATCAATCCAAGAACCAGTAAAATTAGTAATCGTTGAAACTTGAATAGCCAATTACTGGCGCGTGCGCCGGTAGAATAAATAAACAAACAATGTGTTCGAACCCATTAAAAAATCCACGAATTCTGAATTCGGGTTGCCGGCATCTGGACCTTTGCGCTTGCTCATGTTTCTTCCAGGAAAGTGGAAGCAACTATTTTACAGAAACTGTTGTCGCTTGCCAGAGCAACCTTTGAGATAGATGTTGATGCAGTTACACGCCGCCTACAAAACGGCAAGCGTTGTTGAAACACAAAGTCGCCCTCTTCCAGATTTGTCGTGAACGTGCAATTAGATCGCCCTCTATCAACTTCATGACAAACTAAATAATACGCTGCGCCCTCTTTTTGATTTACAACGAACTAAATGTACCGTGTGCAAAACAAGGTTACGTTCGAGTTAGTTTCGATTATCTAGGCCTCGTGGTGTGGCGCCACCAGTTGTAGTCCTGGCGTCGTGGGTAAATCTGACGAACCAATGGATGTATATCTTCGGGTATCTTGTTTAACCAAAAAAGTACAATTTTTATGAGATACTTTTTATCACGATATTTAAAATATAATTTAATTTTCAAAACAAGTATATAATTTTGTCTAAAAATCTCGCCAATTATCTACATTCTCACCACAAAAAATTACATAAAACATTAATGAAAATTATTTCCATGCAGCGCCATAACTGCAAAAAAGATCTGATTTAGAGATTGTTCATAGTAGCATATTTGGGATATTGTGTAGTTATTTTTTTGTGGCAGTGCGTTTTTCAATCTCCAATCGCAGGTTTCCCAATCCTCCAACTGCACCACCCTTCAAGCTACCAAAACATCCAATCTGCACCCCCTTGAGACGCCAAGAAAACCACCCGACTGTTCCCATGGGACTTTGTCCTGAACTATTTTCCCTCAAGCGGAACTCGTGCGTAAATAGGGTTGCCCTTATACTACATAACACATTCCTCAACTCCATATAAACTTTTTTCCACATAATATGCAAATTTAAGATAAAACGGCGCAAAAAACGAACAATTATATTCGATCGGCAGCCATACGTTAAATTATTTCTTTGCTGGAACTGGCGATCAGTAATTTCGCAAAAACACAATTTATGAAATAATATATGAAATGCCAATGTGACATATTACGTAGCGACTTTTATGAAGTAAGTAAATATTAGTCATATTACACATGCCCTTTCTTTAAAACAGATAACAATTATAATTTAACTGAGAATCAAACTTTAAATTACAATTAATATCCGCCAATAGCCATGAGTGGAAAACAATGATACCATTGTATAAAATTAGTCAGCAAAATGTACTACATAAATTATACTTAACATAACTAATAAAAAAACTACACGCTATGATATGAGTATGAAAGCTCACATTTTACACAAATCCAGGGAGGCATTGTATGCACATGCGCGATAGTGTGAACAGCGCGATCTTTGCTCACTGGTTCGAACGCAGCCCAAAATGAACGATAACGCGTTTGCGCAATCTGCAGATGAAACAATGCCTGTCGATCAAAAGACAACGGATTTGAATTGTCACAGTTTTGATGACAAGGAAAACGTTAAACAACCAAATGACAGAGAACTCGCTGTGGAAATTGGAGAGCATTATCAAGTAAAGCGATCAGACAGTAGTTGGCGTACGTACAAACCACATTTTATCGCCCAAAGTAAACCTTGTTAGGTCCGGTGTCACGGGCCCCGATTCACCCGTGCCAGGATTCACCGCCTACTTTCGGCCCGCGACGGTAGCGAGCCCAGAGTAGGTGCGTTGTTTCCGCGTTGTTACTAATGTGGTTTGGGTTAGTAATACGAAATGGTTTCTAGTATAATTGTTAGTATACATATTAAAAATAAAATGGAATAACTTGCATGATTATTTTCACGCACACAAACAAGTTGTGTGATTTAGATAGGTACATTACAAACCGCTAGAGGCAGCACTGTAGATTTGTCCTCTGAATCTAGACCAAAATCTGTGACGCGTGGCTCCGCTCCCGCTAAGATTCGGGGCTTCCCCAAGATTGCGTGGCAACATTATGCAAATGAATATTCGACCTATATTGATGATCACATGAACCAATGAAAGACAGAACTACGTCATAGCCATGTTCGCGGACAGTTTTCCGACAATTTTGACTGAGGTAAGTGGTTGTTAACTTTGACGTTTAAACAATCGTTTAAAAATACGGTAAAAATTACAAACAGCCTTTTATTTATCTTACGCACTCTATTTTATGTATATCTACTTTAATATGATATGCATGTTATAGTTGTGAGCTTTGTCGGAAAGACGCAGCGGCCCGTCGAAAATAGGCATGTCGCACGCTGTTTGGCGTTCAAAATGGGAATCGCAGTTAGCAGACAAGCGCACGAGCTCTGCCGCAGCATGTACGCCACGTTGGCATTGGCACAATTAAGTTCGACGGGCGCGCGCTATGCAAATTACAAAATACTTGCTCTGACACGGATTAAAATGTATGCTTCTAAGCTATTCTAAAAATTAGTCATAGTTTTTAATTATTTACAGATGTAGCATTGGGTCTGAGAATGTGAGCGTAGACTGAAGTGATCCAATATTTCTGTGCCCGACTGTTCGATTCGTATGAGATACGAACAGAATGTAGCCATTGTAGGTCACGCTGTTTCCTACAATTTAAAATCCACATAATCAACACTGTTTGCACGTAAATCACGATGTATTTTGTGCGAATAATGAATGATATATATGTAAATAATGTATGATGTTATATATTTATAAAAAAAAAGCTTTTGTTAAAATATTAGTTTCACAATAAAAAAATCTATATGACCTTGGCATGTTTTGGCCGAGTTTTACATTATTGATATTGAACCATTTAACATTAAATCCAGTGCCATCAGCACTTTTGTAATTATGTGCATTTAATTTAACATTTATTATTGTTTATAATAAAAATAATAACTAAAATGTTGCCATGATATTTTTATTCCTCTACTACAACACAATTAAATGCCAGGTTTTTAATGGCTTTCTTAATAATCTGTACTGTAAGATTAATTATACAAAAACAAAGTCCAGGGACACCAATATGATTGTTTTATTTTGGGAATACATTCTTGTGGTATTGCATTATTTCATTTGTATCACACACATACATTAATACAGTTTTCCTTTAATTCATGTTGAAGGATTCTGCTGCAAATATATGAAGAGTGACGGAACAGTGAAGATAACTTCTGTGAAAACTAGCACACATCACTTACATGGAAATATGAAACACTGAACTGACTACGTCTACACCGAACCAGTGAACAGTGTCCTGTGAAACTGACAAACTTCAATTGTATGGATATATGAAACAATGAACGGATTATATCTACACTCAACCAACAGTGTCGGGGGAACATTGGCACTGCACTTGCATGGATAATATGAAACATTGAACTGATTATATCTGTACTGGGCCAACAGTATCCTGAGAACATTGGCACACTTCACTTGCGATATAACAGTGAACCAACTATATCTACACTGAGTCGGCAATGTACTCTGTTCCTCCTGTAGTTCCCTGTATGTGCATTGAAGCTGACTAGTTCTTGTACTTCTTCTGTTTCAGTTGTTTTCTTTGTCTACTTGTCGGCTGCTTACTGTGAACAATATATTAACATTACTTCATGTTGAAGTGCGAGACATCGAACAAAACAATTAAACATAATTATTGTAGTACAGATCTTTGCATCATGCTGTGAACATTTTATCACACAGTCAACAGCTGGAAATTATAACGATCTTGGAATGTATAATAAATGGTGTTAAATCCAAGTGGTGTTTCTTTGCAACAATGATTAACACTCGTCAGTTTGCAGGGGACACTTCAATGTATACAAACGTATGTAGGTCAAAGCCAATAAAGGTCAAACAATCAGGTCAAAGTAATGTCACAATGGCCAACAGTTAATCAATAGTTGAACTTTCATTTTGCTAACACAACATCATAATCATTAAGTAAAAAATTAATTAAGTCATTTGTCAACATAAATAAATCAATACGTGTTCAAGGTTAATTATCTAGGTCGTGTCAAGGTCATGCTATTATGGTCAAGGTTAAACATTTAGTTACCTTTAATTTGCTAGCACAACATACCATAATTAATAAGTAAAAATAGATTGGATATTCAAACATGCAATTAGGTCAAAGTTCAATTTTAAAAACAAATTAGGTCATTGATTCTTGCTTTAATATGATATTTTATGGTCAATGTGTACATAAATGTTCCATTCCAACAATTTATCAACTTAATAAGCCATTGTGTCACACATAAGAATTTAATTAGGTCATGTATCATCATAAATAGGTCAACGGTCATTAAAGGTCAACTAACTAGGTCATGTCAAGGTCACACCGTATTAGGACAATGTTTTTGGGTCATAGCTTTTTATTTCCCCTCAATATCTTCCTTAGAATAAATTATGTAATATATGCCTATATTCAGTGCCACACGGTGGCAGCACAGCCTGCACAAGTTCCAGATCACAAGAAATGGACATGAATCCTATAGACACAATGACCCTTTTTTCCGACACTAAAAAGTGGATTTACTTTGTTAATAATAAAGATATTTCAAAAATTCAAAAAGGGTTGTAAACTACATACCATACACTATCACACAGAAGTGTTTAAATGAGTATATAACAATTTTGAATTTTTTTGTAATGTACCTAATTTAGAGCGCTCTTTTTGTTGTTCATAATCTATAATCGAGGCTATAACTAGTACCGAGGCTATCGTGATATGTGGCGCACGGCACTGTCTATATGCACAGCCGCGGTGTCGTGCTATTTTTGTGTGCATACGAAATACTTTCTTCTTGAAATGGTGGTAAATTAATCAACATAATTAACTGTTTGCTTTAATAAATAAAAAATATAGTAGGCCTACTTATTTTGATTGCCTTATGTAAACATTTTATGTTTATTTATCCTTTATTTGATGGATAACTATTTGCACACATTAGGGCACATCACATTGTGTGATAAAAATGACTTTAATTTATATATATATATGGTTCACATACAAATGAATTACAATATGTAGTGACCGGTTTCCTCTAGGTAAATTGCTAAACATGTTATTGAAGTAACTTGAATTATACTAATTACATTTATTTTAATTATATCATGATCATCGTCTTATTTTCAGGAGTAAATATAATAAATTAGTTTTATTTCTGTTTAGTGATATTTTGTTACAATGAATCCATGCTGATATCCTATTGTGTTCCGAATTTACTTCTTCAATAAGCCTAGTAACATTTGTGTGTAAGTGAAACCTAGTTGTGCCATCTGTAAATAACATATTTATTGTTTTAACAATGTTGTTTTAATATAACATGAACAGAACTGGACCTAGCATAGATCCTTGTGGAATAACACATGTGGCTGTCCTTACTTCCGAATCTGATTGATTATATAAAATAAACTGTTTTCTACTTAATTTCTAAACTAACAACTGAGTTTATTATGTACAATATCATGTTATGTGGTGTACAATTTAACAAATCCAATCCACAAATCATCTAGGCTAAACAACCAGCCAACCAATATTTTGTGTTATTAGCAACACATTCAACTGACTGGATTGAACTGCCTTCAGTCATTGCCAGTGTATTAATACACCATACATCGACAACTTCATAAAAGAAACATTTAAGCACCTTAGCCAAACCTGTTGGCTACTAGCAAAACTAACCTATGCGCACACTCAACACCTTCATAGCCAAACTTGTTGGCTATTAGCAAACTAACCTATGCGCACACTCAACACCTTCATAGCCAAACTTGCTGGCTACTAACAAATTAACCTATGCACACACTCAACATCTCATTTTCTTACTTCAGAGACCAATTATACCAACCAATGGCACCTATCAAATATGCATTCCCTCTGTGGGTTGGCTGAATTCATATATGTGACCCATCATTCGAAAAATCCTTACTGATAGTCATTACGAGTTATGAGACACTGTCACAATTTGTTATTGAGTATCCATTGTGAAACATTCCTGAATAGACAAATCATGTGTTAGTTGTGATGTGGAAATTGTAAAAATGTTAACAACATGTGTTTCGTACTGAGTTTTGTGACAACTGTCAATTTTTTTATTGCTGACAATGTTCTAAACTATAGCCAACAGTGTGAAACCACAAAGTGAAAAATCACAGCCGACAGAATTAAAACCACAGTCAAGAAAGTAAAAACCATAGCCAGCTGAGAGAAAACTTTGAAACTGTTTTTCTTGAAACCATACTTTTTGTATTTCTAACATTAAAATAGCTGTATCTCTGGAAGTAATGAGAATATAGTTATTATTGAGGTATGAATTTCTCAAGTTGTGTCTCATTTTGGCATGTGTCTTGTTGTCTTGAACTTCTCATACCATTGACATGCAGTGCATCTGGCAATCTGAAACATTACAAATAACAAAGTAAATGCAACATGCATATGTGAGAATAAATAATTTTTTTGTAAAAAAACTAACAATTCAAATTCATTACAATGATTTTTTAATATAAATTTCTGACAAATATAGTGTATCTAAATGTTTGATTGTTTATTTATGGCTTGAGTGCTGAAATTCAATGCAAAACACACAATAGGTAACACCGATGTTTATGATTATATATAAACAATATCAGACATCTAGTTTGTTAAACATGCAACATTAAAAAACAGTTTGCTTCATAAATCGATTACAGTGTATGAAGTAGTATTGTCAATGTGAAGGCCACTTACGCATGTCTTGACATCACCTTTCAAACCCTTCCAGTAGAAGGACTGGGTGATCTTATCTACAGTGGCAACAATGACTCTGTGGCCAGCATGCAGTGCCGAGTGCATCTGCCACAGGATTCTTCTTCTTTCATCCACATCAATGGTGATGCACTGACGTATGTTCGTGTGGGGTGGCTTGTACACCAGTGCTCCAGTATCTAGAAATATTTATTAAGTCACATCAGCATTATTTGTAAATGTTGGTACTTATAGCAAGAGTACTATTATTTTATAGTTGTAACGTTATTTAAGAAAGTAAATTAATTAGACCATTGTTTACCTCTCATTTGAAGCATCATCCAATTCAGCGCTCAAGATACTTTTTCTAGCATAACAATTTAGGAGGGTTGGCATGTTTTTGCCCTCATAGTAGAAAACATGCGAACATTCTTCAAAACAAAACTTTCCATTGACCACAAGATGACCAGGTGATAGATAATTATAATTACCAGCCGACGTCTAGGCTGGTAATAAAACTAGGGTGCACATGGACTGAGAGAGCGGAGATAGGAGAAAGAGTGAACAAAAAAGGAATGCTGCCGTCCATGTGTGGTCAGGTGACAAGTCTTGTACACATGGGCAAAAAAAAATTCACACATGAATGCAAGTAGTTGGACAAAAGCCCCTCCGGGCAAATGTTACCCCAGACAAAAAACCTTTCTACCCTATTTCTGCCATGAGCACGGCAGGAATACCTTCTGCTCGGCAGAAAACCAACCGTGCAATTTAGTTATATGATTTTGAAACTTAGGTTTATTTACTTAAATTCCAGAACAGCTCTTGACATAACAAATTATACACTTTACATTAACACTTGTAGACATTTCCTAGCTTATCTAAGTTTTGGTGAATTGTACATTCATTTTAGGGAAAGTGCTTTTGCAGGACCTTGCCCAATGCCTTTATTTAAAAATTTTGCCCAGCATAAGTTCCTTCAAATACCCTAAAAGTAAGCCATTATTTTTAAATAAGGGATTTGACTCATTATGTTATGTCATTGCCAGGGCAAATTTTTATTAATGTAATCAATTATCCTGCATAATTTCCACAGCACCAGAAATAATTAGTCAAAGTCAATTAAATGTTGAAAATAATAACTGTTTGGTGAGCATTTCCAATTCAACATCAATATAATTACAAGAGGAGATGCAGTGTTTCGGTCAAAAAGCCCATGCCAGAGGTAATTTTGCACAAAGTGCAATACCAGTTGGGATCAAACCAACAACTAAAAAACCGAGACATTAGCATCTACCATTAATTACAACAACAAAAAATTGTTTTATAAAGTTAATCAGTTACTCAAAAAGGCAAGCTGATTGTCTTTGAAAGACTTTATGGTAACATTTCTCTTGGCCTAGGCATTGCGTGGTGTGGTCAAACAGCTTTAGTGAATAATGTAAGAAAAAATGTGGAAACAAATTAACAAGTGTTCTGAGCACTAATTCCAACTGACAGTGAAATATCAGTTAGTAAAACCCAAACATTCTGAGTGAGAGAAATGTCAAGTGAAAGAGTAACTAAATCCTTACAAAAATCACTTTATCAATACAATAATAGCGTTTTATATTCATATCTGCAGACAGAATTTAAATGTTTAATAGTAAAGATTTAAGAAATTCGAGTTAACCGAATGAAAAAAATATGACCAGGCAGGGAAATCGCGTCGACTTAACTGAAACTTGGATTTTAGAGAAGCAGACTTATGCCAATTATTTTAAACCATCTAAGATACAAAGACAGCCAGGGTCGAGGAAAAAGGGTTGACTTAAATTAAAATCGACTTAACCGAGTTCAAGTTATGTGGCGTGCACTGTACTTCCTTTCCTTTATTAAAAAATCATCAGCACATTTATTTTTCACAATTCTCAATAACCGAGTTCTTTAATTTTGCAGATGTAGCATGTGTCCAGAAAGTGACGATCAAACAATATGTCTTTGTGGAGTCTGTTTTTGCTGAATGCTGTCAACATTGGAGGCGTCAGTTGTTTTTCTTGTTCAGACATCATACAACAGTGTTTCAACTTAATGTACTGATCATCCTCTAAAACGTAGAACACGAAATAAGTATAATAAACAAACACTACATAAAATAATACATTCCATACATAGTATCTGCCACCTTTATCATATCTCCAGGTGCTATACAAGCCTTTAGAAGGGCGCAAAGAACCAGTAGACAGTAGAGTGGTGGTTAATAATTATGCCATAAATCAATACTTTTGTAGTAGAAGAGACAATTTAGGTTTACTGCTAAATTGGGTATATCAATTGTTATTATTTAATTATCAAATGTGTAAACCGTCATTTGGGATATAGTTTGCCACTTTCTTGATGCTCTAACATTGTTCTGTTCGAATTAAACATAACACTGAAAATTATATAGGAAAAACAGTTAGCCATTTCAGACATTGGGTTATTGAGTCAATTAATGGAAGCTAAACTTCATCATATACTGTTGTTATCAACCTTATTTTAAATTAGACCCACGTATGTGCTTACTGTGGGATATTCCTCTGTACAGAGGTCACCACACAAATGTTAAGAAGATAATATATGAGCATTAAATTACCTTGTACAGAGGTGACCACTCTATTGTGAAGAATAAGAAGTAACAAAACAGTTGTTTCATAGCAATGAACATAGCAGACCTTTCTCGGGAACAAAATACATTTCATAGAGTTTGCAGCAAAGGAGTTGGCCTGGACTTCTGAGTCAATGTTTCGTCGACTTCGTGTACCACATTTCTCAGCTCAACAGGGGATAAAACAAATCAAATAATTTAACAAAACATTTACTAATACATTGTGTGATCTTGTATAACAACCATGTGACACACACTTACACAGCAGATAGGATGCACGAGTTTGGGCAGTGGGCGTCTCTTGAGAGATTTTCTTTTTTGATTTATTTGGTCTAAGTAGGCCTACTTCACTCAAAACAACTTTTCTAAGAGTTTGTTTGCACGACGTTCAAATAATTTGAGAATACAGGGCTGAATATAGATATATATTGTGAAAGTATGTTGTGCTTTTGTTGACACGATAAAATCACTAGGTAGTACGAATTTTATTCTCACCAGCATAATCATTCGCGGAGCAGTTGTGCGAATAGCGTCGTCCTTTCGGGAAACGTTTTGTTGTATTTAATGAGAAACAAATTAAGACATATAAGTTTACTTGTACTGTGTTAGTTTATTACTAGTTAGGACTATGGATCGCTAACATTTTACCCACCGTCTATTTCGTATTTATTGACCGCTTTGTGTATCGCATTCCTGATGCGTTGACGGCAACACTTGTCGGCTCCTGCCAGGACTGGGCGATGTGTGCCCTGCACCAACTAATGCTTAAAGCATGCCATATACATCATGTATTTGTTGTCTCTGCCCCCCCCCCCACCCCCATAGTCACCATACCTCCTTAAAAACACGTAGAACTAAATGAATCGACATACAACTACTAATTCACATAAACTATACGACCGCGGATACTTCTGGCACGGCTGTGAAAAATGTGACGTCACATCTCATCAAAGTGCCTACTGCGCCTTCGCGCGCATGCACAGTATGCATTTTGAGGAATCCTGGCATGGCTGAATCGGGCCCCGGGACACCGGTATTAGTCTTAGGCTTAGCCTTAGGTCTTGGGTGTTGTTTCTCCATACAGCCCCTTTCTGGGGCTAACCTAGGAGTTGTGCAGTGCGCATTGCAAAGGGTGCATGAAACTTAATTTGACAAATAATTTTAAAATAAAAATAAAACAAATAATTATGTAAAACAAGTGCAATAATTTGTGCAGATTAAAAACACAGTCTCTGTCGGTATGACTAAAACTAGTAAAACTAAGTCTAAACTTAAACTAAAGGCGCACGACCACAATGTATGTAGTGTTAGTAAACAAGCAGGCTGTTGGAGGTATGTGTAGGCAGCTCACAACATTTCACATATGTTCTTCACATGACCTAAGGCTAAGATGGAACGACCACTGCACCAAAATAACCACGAAAGCCAGCCGCACACTTGGACTCTTAAGAAGAACACTGTCACCTTGCTCACAAAATGTCAAAGAAACACCTTACCAAACCCTTGTCTGACCACAAGTTGAATATGCCAGTGAAGTCTGGAATCCCAACATAGCAACAGAAATTAACCGCATAGAACAAATCCAAAGAAATGCTGCACAGTCCATCTTCTCCGACTATCGAAAAGAAACACATATTAAACTACTCATAAACAAACTCAACTAGGACTCGCTCCACATACGTCGCCTCATTCAACAAGCATCAATGTTTTACAAAATAAATGTATAAAATGCCTAAATTGTGTAACTCCTGGGTGAAATACAGACTCAAAATTTTTAATAATGCACACACAAACCATATATATATACCATCAACGGCCAAACTATCTACCAACATATTATATTACTTTTTGTTCGACTGCCCTGACGTTATGCGCTGCACATCCCAGTTTAGCTGTGAACAGCTGTAAAGGGATTATTAAATCAAACATCAAGCATTACGTGGTCGTTCGTTAACTTCGAGGTCGTGCGTCTTTTAGTCAAACCTGTTAGGATCATGGTCGGAATGCACCACTACCTGAATGCACAAAACCTAATCGCAATGCTCCAATGGCGTAGTCACAATGCTCCAATGGTCTGGTCGCAATGTACCACATTTGGTCAGAATGCCCCACTGATTTTGATGTCAAACCTATGCATATAAATATTATAGATAATACAATTGTATATATTTATAAAACATTACATATTAAATGCATAATTAATATAGAAATAACATGTTTCGTTGACTTTTGGTACATTCTTGAAAGTAAACTGTTTTGTATTTGTATATACGTGTATGATTGTACATTACACAACCTATCATGAAATATCGATTACACTGTCCTTTAATGTGTAGAATGTGTAGAAATCATATATTAATAGCCTAATAGGCATCCTGCTCATGGGTGTTGTTGTTGAGCAGAAGCAGGTCGGTTTGTTTGAATAACGACATTGTACAACATTTGACATCGGTTACATCTAATTGATTTATTAATTATTATTTTATGATTAATATTGTATATATATATGTATATTCCTATTAGCAGCATATACGTCAACCAAATATGCTTAAGGGACCGCCTTAGGCAGACCGCCGTTTTTAAACAGACCAGAGCCGGTCTGCATAAAGTTTTGACCCCTGTTTGTGTAGACAATATCTTTTTATTTTTAAATTTGAACTGTTAGTATATGTAGTGTACCCAAACATATATGATATAATTATATCAATAATTATTTGCACCTAAAAATATTTTTGGTGATTTTGAGAGTTGTTTTCTCGGAGGTTATGTATCTTATCTCTCATGTCGACCTATGTTGCCGTTAGGCTTATATATATATATATATATATATATCGTAGTTATGCATTTTATGTTTTAATGCATGTTTACATTTTTGTATTATTTATTATAATAATAAAAAAATATTTTTTTATTTTAATTTATCCTTTGTACATGTTTTAATGCATGTTTACATTTTTGTATTATTTATTATAATAATAAAAAAATATTTTTTTATTTTTATTTATCCTTTGTACATGTTTTAATGCATGTTTACATTTTTGTATTATTTATTATAATAAAAAAAAAATATTTTTTTATTTTAATTTATCCTTTGTACATATGTTATTATGTTGTATGATTTATGTAAATGATGCATGAATGGCTCAGCCGTCGAAAATAGTGTAAACTACGTATGTTACCGAGTAAAAATAGAAATTATTAATCAATCAGTACACGGAGTGAGACTCTAATAAAACTATTACTGTACTATACTTACCACATTGTTTCGCAGACGATTTCATTTTTATTTTCTAGAAATAATTGAAGGTTTTATCTTCTTAGACAAGTGTAAACATTCAATATAAAATACACTGAAATGATGACCTTTGAATTTTAATGTGACAGGCTGACAACAACAACAGTGACAATACTGGCGTGTGTGTGCGTGTGTCGAGAATATTTAGAGGCTTGTGTAATTGGCTTCTCTACTTCTGCTTTGTTTTATTGAGCAGACTGTTACACGTTGTCTGTCTTTTGATTTGGAGGCCATACCCAGCTAACAAAAACAGGTTCCCAGAAAGTTAGTTTTACATTACGATAACGTTATGAAAACGTTTTTTAACATTCCGAGAACGTTACTAGTAACATACTCATGACGTTATTGAAGCATTAAGTTTCACGAACGTTCTACAAACATTCTTCAAACATTGTGTCAGTACGTTCCCGTAACCTTCTCATAACATCATTGAAGCGTTACGTTCTGCGAACGTTCTTACTATTAGCACATGCAATTTTTTTAGAAAACCTGTTTACCACCGTGAAACGTCATGTGTGAAAAACATAATTCCGTAACCTAAATATAACATTGTGGTAACGCTAGCAGAACGTTATATGTTTGCTGGGTAGCAATTAGCTTAATATCCTTGTATTGTTTCATCGAACAGATCTTTTTGTTTGAATAACGGCATTGTACAAAGTGCATTGAAACAACGCGTCCGACATCAGCAGCTTCTAGCTGAAGTTTGACTTTGATGACGTGAAGGCCTACCTGGGTAATCCAGTTCTTACTAAGTTCTCCTTGAATGCTTTGGATAGAAGTTATAGGAACTGAGTAGATATCTTGTATGTCAGATTTGTGTTAGTATAATTGTCTAATGTTACATTCTGAATAACAAGAAAAGAGATAGGTAGACAAACAGACAGACAGACAAACAGATTTAAAAAACAATTTAAGTGTAACGGATGGTGAAATTACATTCATTTCCGGGCTCACAGTGGAGCCAACCAAGGCTATAACCAGTTGACCAACCAATATTGAGTAAACTGGTTAACCCCACGGTATCTGTGTAAACAACGTAATAATAATTCCACGGGTAGCATGTGAATTAAGTGGCTATAATAGATCAGATATGTAAGATGCAAGTCATGCAACAACAATAATAGTAACTTATGTTCAGTTAAGTAGCATAGCAAAAATAATTGGTGATACATTGTATTCATCTTCTCTAAGAATGTGTAGTCATGGTTTGTGTACACACTGAATATCACACCTGTTGGAGACCCCTTTGTGATATGGATTTGTGAAGATTGGTTAACACTACACCTGCTTTTGAGTGTCTGCTTTCTTCTCAATTTCCTCCTTCTCTGTTCACGTCACGCGGACAATAGCAGCTAGGTATATATGTTTTACGTGTAGCGAACGAATCAGCACAAACACATTCAGCGATCTAGTACTAATAATAACATTAATTATATATGTGTATACATCTTGGAGGTCTTTATAAAAACGAACTACTACATATAACTACAAGTTATTCTACATATCTACCAAGTTCCGTTCTTTTATCACCTAATTCACAATCATTTGTTGTATAGTTTTAACTATGGCACCCACTATATAATACCAGTGAAACGTAGTTCAAATTTCAGATAAAGTCCATGCACATATATCACTGCCCGTATAATATTAATATATAAAGACGTGTTGGTGGTACTGAAAAATTATACTAGCCGAGTTACCTGGCTTTCCCCGGGAGAAAACAAACAGAGAAGCCATGTTTTATAATATATAGATACAGTAAGAGGTGCATTGCGACCAGGTCAGTATCACCAAAGTGGGGCATTCCGACCAAAAGTGGTGTGCTGTGACTAACCCGTTGGAGCATTGCGACCAGGCGGTTGGGGCATTGCGACCAGGCGGTTGGGGCATTGCGACCAGGCGGTTGGGGCATTGCGACCAGGCGGTTGGTGCATTGCGACTGGAGCGTTCGGACAATTACTATTAGGTCCAAACTGGCACCAGAACTGGTTGCGACAATGTTGTCAATAATAGTCAATAATTATTTTATAAAATAACACCAGCACATTGATTTATTCCATGTAGACGTATCGTTGATGACCTCAAGTGTCAAACTTGACTAAGACAGTCATAATTTTTGAGTTGTTTCTGGTCTTGACTTGAGGCTGAGCTGGGACTGGGTTGCTGCGTCTTGTATTTCCGTATGACACCAATTGACAGCAATGTGAATGTCTATGACTATGTCATAGATTATGTATGCAATCATTGCTTCTTTTTTTTAAACACAACATATAATTGTGTAGACTGAAAGACCGCTTAGAATTCCTGCTGCTAGAATTTGTCAAAACAACCATAACCGATTTCATTCCAATACTGCCATTGATTTCTGTGAAGACTGAAGTGGGCCGATTACACCACTTTCAGTGACGTAAGTTGTTTTTATGTGTACTGTGACTGTAGTGTGACATGTTTGATCCTTTCAGAGCTGGCAGAGATCAACATAAATCTTCTACATAATTCACTTCAGACTCAACATGTCATGAGTAATTAATCACATAGCGCCACTGAGAATTCCCCGTTAAGCAATGGTTTCTTTCTCATTTCAGATAATGCTGATGTCATCGAGATTCGAAGGAATGAACAAACTGGTGGCAGATATGAATACTACGTGCATTACGAAGGATGTAAGTCAATAGAATTCTGTCTACTAAAGATAAATGAATTCCAGATTTAATTTAATATAAAAACTGTAAAATGACTATAAATAATTGCCCATCTCGTGATCACATAACAACTGCAGTGTGTACAGAAGCTGTTAAACATGGCAGTTGTGTTCATCACTTTCACCTAGCATTACCTGTTGGCTCTGGCTAGATCTGGTGCTCAACTATGACATGTCACCAGTCACGCATCTTTCAGTCCGCGATAAATAATACATATTTAATAATATCATTGGAATGACAACATGACATTCTTTACAATGGTATAAAGTTTTTAAAAGTATTTCTTTATTTGACAAACTTATCTGCCTGGAAAGAAGCCAATACAGTGCAACACGCTTATAACGAACTACTTTGTGGGTAGCTAACGAGTTCGTTATATGCGTGTACGTGTTTACCCGCTAGGTGGCATTGTTGTATGTGACAGTTTTTAAACTATTCGCCAGGTGTCTATCAAATGCAGAGATATTTTGTTGAGTAACATTTATTTAGATGACACAAAACAGTTACAAATGTTACTATTAAGTGTGGTTATAGTATAAGATCGCAGACCACCCCTGTGAAAAAGTAATGAAATACAGTATGATGTAAACACATAGGCGAGCATGTCACGTCCAAGCACACTAAAACATGATCTGTGCCTGTGGCAGGATGGAGCCATGCCCACGATAACTACTACTTCTTCACCTTGTACAACACACAGAATGACACCAGTTAATCTGGTTTGAAGATTTCACTAAAGCATTCAATAAAATTCCGCATAAAAGACTAATCCACAAACTGAAGTATTGTGGCACTATCGGCCCATTACCATCATGGATAGAAAGCTCCCTTACAGGAAGGACCCAACAGGTTGTAATCAATGGATCAACTTCAACACCAACTCGAGTTACTTCTGAGGAGTCACCGTACTACAGGGAACAGTACCGGGGCCACTACTTTTCCTACTTTACGTAAATGACCTGCCTGACAACCTATCTTTAAATGTTCACCTTTTTGCTGTTGATTGCCTGTTATGTTCACCAATTAAAACAGACAAAGACACAGCTCTCCTCCACAACGATCTGCTCAAACTTGAGGAATGGCAGGACACTTGGCTTATGAAATTCAACCCTAGTAAATGCTTTACAATGACCAAAGCCTCGAGAAAACTCACACCAAGGGAGGATTCCTTGTGAATATCATAACAAGAGGGAAGGTTACTTGTCAGCATCACTACTAGAGGGACATTTTCTTGCCAAAGTCAACTTGAGCTAGGGTTACTTGTTAATGTTATAAGCCTTAAAGTAAGATACAGCTGATATATTTATTTTACATCTGTTAGATAACCGGAGACTGGACGAGTGGGTGGAGATTGACCGGTTTGACCTTGGCCACAAAGTTGAAGAACAGAGCAGTCGTGAGATACCGCGAGTCAGCTTGGACCTGACCGACAGTACTGACCGCAAGATCACTCGAAATCAGAAACGTAAACATGACGAAATCAATCATGTACAAAAGGTATGCATAAATGTTATCCACAAAACTACAGTCCAATAGGTGAAATAGTTCTGCGGAATTCTGTGTATTTTGCCACAATTTTGTTGGTCTTTCTGTTTTGTGTGAATCCGGTGAGATATTTTGATGTTTTCACGTGTTACCGATGATTGTAGTCATCAATATAAAGATTTTTTTAACTTCAAGCATGTATCATACTACAATAGTAATTTCATTATTAACTTTCAAAGCAAAGATCTTTGTGTTTTTCAATGTCGTAAGTTCCATGTATTGTCAGTCGGATGCAGACTGTAGTTTAAATTGGTAGAGTTTCTCTTATATGCGTTATTGTTATGTTTCAGTCATACGCAGAGATGGATCCAACAACAGCTGCCTTGGAGAAAGAACACGAGGCAGTACGTTGAACACTTTATGTCTAACAGAACTAACTGATGCATCCAGAAACTGATGTCACAGTTATGCGAGTTTCCTCTGTCAAGCTTTGTGTTACCAACAATGTGTACATACTTGCATTACATTATTAAGTTGACAATCTTTCCCGCTTACAATTCTTGAAAACAAATTGCCCTATGTTTTTGTCGCAAAGAAAAACATTTGGGGCCAGAATTTCGACAAATATACAACAATTGTCCAACAGATTCACATGTGCGTCAGCCATTTTGTAAGCTTGACTGACCTTGTTGCTAGTTAATGGGTCATGTGATGGATACATTAGTAATGTCACGACACCATTAGTTTGGGATTAGTATAATTTATTAATGGAGTAGGTATTATTCTTAAGCTACTAAAACTAAGCATATAACGGGAAACTTTTGTGCATGTACGTACATGTGTATGTCGCTGGTAAATCTTACGAATCAGATAAATGTATATATCCAGGTATCTTGTTTAACCAAAAAAAGTAAAATTTTCTTGAGATACTTTTTATTACAAGATTTTAAATATAATTTAATTTTAAAAACAATTATATCATTTTGTCTAAAAATCTTGCAAATTATCTACATTCTCACCAAAAAAAAATACACGAAACACTAATGAAAATCATTTACATGCAGCGCCATAAATGCAGAAAGGATCTGATTTAGAGATTGTTCATAGTAGCATATTTGGGCTATTGTGTAGTTAATTTTTTCGGGCAGTGTGTTTTTCGATCTCCAATCTCAGGTTTCCCAATCCTCCAACTGCACCGCCCTTTTATTCAACTTTAAATAGATCATCTTGCAATAAATACATAGGTGTACGTGGAACTGTCTTACAGATTACCAAAGTGAAGTACATCGACAAAGTACAAATTGGGCGATACGAGATCGACGCGTGGTACTTCTCTCCATATCCAGAGGAGTATGGCAAAGTACCCATGTTGTATGTGTGTGAGTTCTGTCTCAAGTATATGCGACTGGCGAAGACGTACAGATATCACCAGGTAAATATGACATAGAAGCAATTAATTCATGTTGATTGCCACCACTGCTACTCTCTAATTAATCCTATAATAAAAATAATAACATTCTGACTGACCCACTGGTGACAATTACCTCTACGAAACTTAATGTTTAATGGTATAAAAGAGCTGCCAGTTTTTTGTTTTTTTAACAATGTCAGTAATTACATAAACAATTTATTTGTTGCTAAGATATTTCTGAAAAAGGTTTGTTTGTATATTAATGTAGTGTCACGAGGTTGCCATTACCGTCAAGTGTTCTAAATATCATCCAGATATAACAATGCTAACTAAGGCATAATGTATAACAGTGCTGCAGAGTTTTAGCTTAATTTCTTTAAAATGGCAGTCATTACACAAACAATTAATTGTACTACTATTTTTGTTCTAACAAAGATCTTATTTTCATATTAACATAGTGTCTTCAGAATGCAATTATCTTTGAGTGATGCAAAATTTTGGCAAGATTTGTCCATGGTAACTAAGGTACATTACCTGAAACATAACAAATATGTTGCTTGAAGGCTGTTTTCCGGGTTTGAAGGTTTCAACCCCACACATGTTTAGCGAGCTGTAACTTCAGTTATAATTGAGATATCTTCTTGTGTGATACAACACATGAAAGCTGAGACTTGTCTCTTTCCAACGATACTAATAACTCAATATTGAAAAAATCTGACATGTGACTCATTTTGTTAAGATAGGTCACATTTAATTAATATCATATGCCAGAGAATTCTAAGCATGTCGTATCATTCCGGTAGTTTTGCATTGTTGATATTTACTATTTAAGTGGCACATAGGCAACACATTTATCATGCATGGAGAAATAAATAAATAAAGAGATGGAAAAATACTGGCAATATTTAAGACGAGAGTTGACATCCACGTTCACCGAGTGTACATGTATATTCACAGTGAGTGTACATATTCACAGTGAGTGTACATATTCACAGTGAGTGTACATATTCACAGTGAGTGTACTTATTCACAGTGAGTGTACTTATTCACTGTGAGTGTACATATTCACAGTGAGTGTACATATTCACTGTGAGTACATATTCACTGTGAGTGTGCATATTCACAGTGAGTGTGCATATTCATTGTGAGTGTACATATTCACAGTGAGTGTACATATTCACTGTGAGTGTACATATTCACTGTAAATAAACGTGCATAATGATTAAGTGGATGTATATATTTATATATATTTACTGGAAATGGATGTTCGTGATATTATATAATATTACATATTACCTGTAAGTCGATGTCGATATTCACTGTAAGTGGATGTACATATTCACTGTAAGTAGACATATATTCACTGTAAGTAGACATATATTCACTGTAAGCAGACATATATTCACTGTAAGTGGAAGTACATGTTCCCTGTAATTGGATATAGGTTCGTATATTCATATATAGATATATATGTACAGGTATTCATATATATATATATATACATATAGGCCCTGTAATCACTATAAACGTGTGTAGATATTCCACGTAATTGTATGTATTTATAGTACATGTACTATAAATGGACACTGCATGATGATTGAGGATGAACTATGTGCTGACAGAGTGAGTGTATCATGATGATGGAGGATGATGAACTGTGTGTGCTGACAGAGTGAGTGTATCATGATGATGGAGGATGATGAACTGTGTGTGCTGACAGAGTGAGTGTATCATGATGATGGAGGATGATGAACTCTGTGTGCTGATAGAGTGAGTGTATCATGATGATGGAGGATGATGAACTGTGTGTGCTGACAGAGTGAGTGTATCATGATGATGGAGGATGATGAACTCTGTGTGCTGATAGAGTGAGTGTATCATGATGATGGAGGATGATGAACTGTGTGTGCTGACAGAGTGAGTGTATCATGATGATGGAGGATGATGAACTATGTGTGCTGACAGAGTGAGTGTATCATGATGATGGAGGATGATGAACTATGTGTGCTGACAGAGTGAGTGTATCATGATGATGGAGGATGATGAACTATGTGTGCTGACAGAGTGAGTGTATCATGATGATGGAGGATGAACTATGTGTGTCGACAGAGTGAGTGTATCATGATGATGGAGGATGATGAACTGTGTGTGCTGACAGAGTGAGTGTATCATGATGATGAAGGATGATGAACTGTGTGTGCTGACAGAGTGAGTGTATCATGATGATGGAGGATGATGAACTGTGCGTGCTGACAGAGTGAGTGTATCATGATGATGGAGGATGATGAACTATGTGTGCTGACAGAGTGAGTGTATCATGATGATGGAGGATGAACTATGTGTGTCGACAGAGTGAGTGTATCATGATGATGGAGGATGATGAACTGTGTGTGCTGACAGAGTGAGTGTATCATGATGATGGAGGATGATGAACTGTGTGTGCTGACAGAGTGAGTGTATCATGATGATGGAGGATGATGAACTGTGCATGCTGACAGAGTGAGTGTATCATGATGATGGAGGATGATGAACTGTGCGTGCTGACAGAGTGAGTGTATCATGATGATGGAGGATGATGAACTATGTGTGCTGACAGAGTGAGTGTATCATGATGATGGAGGATGATGAACTATGTGTGCTGACAGAGTGAGTGTATCATGATGATGGAGGATGATGAACTATGTGTGCTGACAGAGTGAGTGTATCATGATGATGGAGGATGAACTATGTGTGTCAACAGAGTGAGTGTATCATGCGACATCCGCCAGGCAAGGAGATCTACCGCAAGGGAACTATCTCTGTCTTTGAAGTAGACGGCAAGGACCACAAGGTACTATCTCTTGTCACGTTGACAGATTTGTAATCATCGTTATTGCTGTCGACAACCTTATATAACAAGTTTTATTTTCAGAACAGTCAAAATTAAGTATGCTAGATTCACACAAAAATATTTATCAACAAAATTCTGTAATCAAAAAAGTATGTTATGCTAACGACAAGCGATAATGCCATTTACAGGACATAAAATCGTTGCATTAAAATGTGATTCTGTCGATGCAAATACCTACTGGACGAGTGCACTGATGTACCATCTTTGTTGTAGATCTACTGCCAGAACCTTTGTTTGTTGGCGAAGTTCTTCCTTGATCACAAGACACTCTACTTTGATGTGGAGCCGTTTCTTTTCTACATTCTCACCGAAGTTGACCGATACGGCTGCCACCTGGTGGGCTACTTCTCCAAGGTTCGTTTTACAACATAACTTAATTCTCGCAAGCAACTGTGCATTCAATAAATTGAGAAATATAATGCATGAAATAATGCTTGGTACTAGCAGTAGATTCGTTAGTTGTACATGCATTCACTGTTACCAGTGTCAGGTTTCATGTTTTAGTTATGTTTTATGATTTACTGATTCCAGTCTGGTACTTCTGTTGTAATCGTGTTTTGTACTTATCCCAGAATTAGAATAGAAATTTTTTGATAACAGACAAGATTCCACATACATTTACTTAGTTGAAGTCTGTCGTGACACTCGTGTTGCGTCTAGATGCAGGCTGTGTACTAGTGCGGGACACCAACATTTTCATGTAGTTTTGAAAGGTTGCAGTATTTTTATTAAGTCAAACCAGTATTCCATACAGTAAATTACGTCTTCAGTTGGTAACACCTGAAGCTTCCAGACCACATAAAAGGAACACATTTTGAATGAAACGGCAATTCAATACTTCCTTGTCTGGACACAATGCACTTCTATGCCACGTTCACATGTCCGGAAGAGCAGGTCGTATAAGTCGAGCCCAGTCTACAGTGTGTTTCCAGCGTGTAGTACGTGGAGCGCCTCTAGTGAATGATTCAAGAAGCAGAATACATGTTGGAGCACAGCGATTTGAAAATGTATTGTATACCATATAAAATATATTATACATTACAATGTACGACAGCTACACTTGTTTGGCAGCCATTTTGAGAGCACAGTGAACCTTGTTGCTAGGCAATAAGTCATGTGACAGATAGGTCACTTGATGACTTGGTGTGTGTGATATTTCAGGAGAAGGAATCTCCTGACGGGAACAACCTCGCATGTATCCTCACACTGCCTCCCTTCCAGAGGAAGGGCTACGGCAAGTTCCTCATTGCATTCAGTAAGTCTTCATTCTCCATGCATGTCAATGTCTGATATTGAGTCTAGCACTCGTTCAGTCAGGCTGGGTGCTACAGTTCTATATGCAACTAGATTCTGCAGTAACATTGGTTTTCTGTACATGGAGAACTCACTGGTATGGTAGAGTTAGGGTACGTCTGAAGATATTAATTACTGTACTGCACAATAATATGTACTGTGTCCGAGAAGACAACTTTGATTACCTAAGCAGCATGTCTCACAATAATAGTCTTACTTCCACAAAGTGTGGTAACTTTGACCATTTTAGGTAATTTGATGGGGTCCAAGACAAGATTGTGACTGGTAGTCAAGATTTAGTTTCATGTAAATGGGTGTTGTTTGACTTGCTATGTTGTTGTTATTTATGTGTCTTCTTTTGTATTTTGGATTGAAAATCAAGAGGAATTTACTGTGAATACTGCATGTGGTGATTCTAGAAAGACACTGTTGTCACAGTCGCTCTGGGTGATCGTTCAGTTGTGTTGTTACAGGCTATGAACTCTCCAAGCTAGACAGAACGGTCGGCTCTCCAGAGAAACCTCTCTCAGACCTTGGCAAACTCAGCTACAGAAGTTACTGGTCCTGGGTATTACTGGAGATACTGAGAGACTTCAAGGGAACATTGTCTATCAAGGATCTCAGGTAAGATACAGAAGTTACTGGTCCTGGGTATTACTGGAGATACTGAGAGACTTCAAGGGAACACTGTCTATCAAGGATCTCAGGTAAGAAACAGAAGTTATTGATCCTGGGTATTACTGGATATACTGAGAGACTTCAAGGGAACACTGTCTATCAAGGATCTCGGGTAAGATACATAGGTTACTGGTCCTGGGTATTACTGGAGATACTGAGAGACTTCAAAGGAACACTGTCTATCAAGGATCTCGGGTAAGATACAGAAGTTATTGGTCCTGGGTATTACTGGATATACTGAGAGACTTCAAGGGAACACTGTCTATCAAGGATCTCAGGTAAGATACAGAAGTTATTGGTCCTGGGTATTACTGGATATACTGAGAGACTTCAAGGGAACACTGTCTGTCAAGGATCTCAGGTAAGATACAGAAGTTACTGGTCATGGGTGTTACAAGAAATACAAATGTACGCCAAAACAAATGTCAGTATGAATAATGAAAGAATATCTTCTGCATCTGTATACAACTAGCACCATCCAGAGGACAAGCATTTTTGCAACTAGTGATCTACTAGAATAAATATTTTTAATGTATACTACTTGCCAAATTGTGTTTAATAAACATGTTCGCAATTTAAATGTTGTGCCCACAAAATGTTAAAACTATAAAACGAAACATTAAAATTATAAACACTGTTGACAATATCACAGAGGCTGGCTGGGTTAACTGATGTCCAGCTCGTTCACATAGTTCCCAGATTCAGGACCACTGATTCAGCCAACGTCCTGCTAATAATTATACCCGTGGCTGATCCTGGGTAACAAAACTAACAATCTTACTTACTTATTGTGTGATTGGGGAACTTACGTTTGTCTTGCCTACTTTCAGTCGGATGACGAGCATCACCCAAACAGATATCATCAGCACCCTGCAGACTCTCAACATGGTGAAATACTGGAAGGGTCAACACGTCATCTGTGTCACGCCCAAGCTGGTGGAGGAACATATCAAGAGTGCCCAGTACAAGAGGCCAGTGATGGTGGTAGACACGTCCTGTCTGCGCTGGTGTCCACTGCAGAAAGTACCAAAGATCAACAAGAAATGATAGCCACGTGTGTCACAGACTGACGGAGATCACGACAGTGTCTTCCATGATGTTATAGTGTCATCCAGTGTCTCCCATAATGTTGGTGTCACCCATGAGTTTTGGCTATGGAAGTGTGAAGCAAGAGCAGAACATAATCTTGGATAGACATTACTATGAATTAGTTGATGCTGAGTAACAGTAGAATCGTTTCATTTCGGCAGCGGTAACAGATATGACTGTTAATGCGGTGGTATATGTTATCTAACCAATGTGTTCATTTCTTGCTGTGTAATTCGGTGGACGTAGACACGGACCACTGTTTGACGTATCTCGTTGGGCTGTTAACGGCGGAAGACTTTTTGAAAGAAACTGTTGTGCACTGATCCAGTAGGTGTCGCCACTCGTTTGTAGTATTGCTGTGTCTGATTATCTTGCTGTCGCGAGTCTGTGTAATTGTTGACTTAACTGTTCTGTCGAGAGTTGCATCGTCGATAAATGCCAATCTAAACCTGTATTTATTTGTTCATAAAATAAATAAAAATCTCATTCGTGTGCGATATTTAAAGATGGAGTCGTACTGACAAATTGAAGGTCAGTCATGTCCGCTTCGTTGCTCCGACAGTATTTGTTGTTATTCACCCAAAGCGGTTTTCGGTATATTCGTCTTGTGAGCCGAGAACATTATTTTGTTATAAAATTTAGTCACACTGCTGATAGTCTTGTGCATTCCGTGTAACAAACGTGAATGCAGGATTGCAGGGACACGCACGCCTTTGACATGACTTCCACTGTGGCCTAACCTTATTAGTAAAAAAACATACAAAACTTGTATGGGGGGCGCGTGCACCCTAGACGTTTGGAATTGTGTTGCACTATTCAAGTCTCAGTGGGGAGCAATTGTTTTTTGTGGGCTTCTGAAATTTTGAACGTCGTAAAATGTTCAAATACCCCTCCTGTCTTGCGATGTGATGATCCGACTGATAGCGTAGTTACCTCAGCACACCCAAAAGTAAGTATTTTTCTTCACTTTGCTGCACAAATAGGACTGCAGAAGACCTCCGCTCAGCCACGCAGTGTTGTTCAGAATGCCACCTGTTTGTCCTTGCTGCGCTACGCGTCTATTTTGAAGATTGAGAAGCAACGAATCTGCAGGTGTCAGATAGCGCTGGCGACGACTAATGAAGTCGTGCGACCATCTGCGCCGTGAATTAACAGTTATGTAAGCTACGGCGGCGCAAACAGTAGGCGTGACCTTTGAGCGACCCGCAGCGGCTGGATCAGGAGCACACTTGGCAGTGACGGCTGTGGGCGCCGCTAGAATAATGTTAAACCTGCAAGACGGAATCCGACTTCAGTCAGTGGCTGTCCCGCTGTTTCGTGTGAGTGTGCGCGCGCGCTCGTGTCACGAGTGCAGCTGTGTGGCTCATGAAGTATTCTAATAAATGGAAACAACAACAACACAGTATTGTTTACTTTCATTAATTTATGCAAATTATATCTACATATATATTATATTCACTAGTAACATAAAATAATATATGTAATTTTATATACATACAATTCCATTCTTGGCAACAACATAAAAATAAAATAATATGAACATAAAAATATAACATGTCACATAAACAGACTGTGCCACTGTAAATTGTCATTGCTGTATATACACATTGTTAATCCTGACATAGCCGCCCTACGTCTGTTGTGCGAGCTTGTTAAATGTAACATAATATGAATCACGTTTTCAGTCGCCATTCCAACTAAGCGACTTTTATAGCAGCGCGGTACAATACCTGAACTGGATTCGAGTGCGCAGAGACTCGGCGAAGAAACAACGAGCACCCAGCAGAGCGCATGTGTGTAGGATTTCGAGACATTTAGGAAAACTTGCGTCCGTGCCTAATATAGCCACTGACCGACAGAGAGGTCATTCATTCATATAAACATATCTAAACAACATATCTACTATTGCTCGACTGTAGCAGAATTGTTAAAACATCACTAAAAGAAGTCACTTGTGGTATTACCGCTTACAACACGGCATTACCATTATTCATTATCCTTATTCAGAGCCGGTCATGGTTCTTTCTACACGTTTCGTTATAGATAATAGTTACACCAACATCCATAACTATCGCAAGTTCTCGAGTGGCTGTTTTGCGCCTGCGGGAGTAGGGTATGGATATGGTAGGACTTCTTTAGCACCAACCTCTGTGCATGGGTGAACATTGTTCATTATCACACCTGCCACAACTTAATTTGAAATGAACGGCTTGTGTTGTGGTACAAACGATTGAACTTTACATACCTGAGTAACACAGTTACAAACAAAACGAACATTAATTTATCTCGTCAAATTTTCAATACAAACAATACAATACACAATTGTAATTGGTAGATTTTTTTGACAAACATTAGGGGTATACAAAATTAAAAAGATGTGCAGGTTTGCACACCTTCGTTTCAATTAGTAAACTTAATATATGTAACCGTTCGTTTATGTTTCAAATGACGTTACTCATTTGCACAACTGAACGGTAAATAGCAGTGGCATACAAACTCCCAGTCGTTTGTACCACTTCGCCAGCAGTCCATTTTTAATTTAAGATCAAGTTGTGGCCGTGGTAATATGGCGGGAGGCACCTCTCCTCTGTTGGGGAGTGTGCTATAACTATAGGTGCACACTTCACCCCCTCTCTAAGCTAACTCGGTGTCATTCTCATGTAACGACGGCTAAATCCGCGCGGGTCATTTCTTGTAAGTCGTTACAACCTTGGCCGGAACGTAACGTAACCGTAATATGACACAGCAAATTGGCTATTCGTGTAGCTCTCATCGATTCCTGGATATGAATTGCTGGATGAGACGCAATAACAAACGTAACCTTAAACCACGCCAATACATTTCACTAGGTGTACACAAAGTGTACATACACAGTGACAGTAAACAAATGCTTGATGTGCGTATACATTGGCGAAGTAATGACCGTGTTGACGTATCATCCCAAAGTCCAAGTTTGTGCACGTTTGTCTGTCAGGTAAATATGCGTCCACATTCAGCAAGCGCCGCCTCGTTCTGGTGATCGACGTGACGACAGGAGACCCGTCTCTTCGTTCTGGTAACTGGCGGCATAAGGCGCGCCACCTCGTTCCGGTGATCGACGGCAGGCGGCGCGAACGTTGAAGATAATATTATAAGGTAGACGTTCAATTCAGGAACTACACAACAGCAAAACCTTGGTGCCACGACGACAGATTGAAGAACGGTCGTCGCTAATTAACACCGGGTGTGTTCAGGAGATGTTTGTTGACCGTTCTGAAAATAGCAGAACACATTAATAAACCAAACACGTGGTCAATGGAACGAACTGTCAACCATACAGCTTCGATATTTATTTAAGCTAACTGTTTAGCTTAAGGTACAGCAGTAGTGGATGTTATAAGCACATTTAAAAGGCACACCTAAGGAACATTTTAAAGAACAAACATATAACAACATATTGTGTTAAGACGAATTTTTACATACGTGCTCTCAAAGTGAAACGGACCAGTTACTAGCTGTTTAGAGATGGCATAGCAAGTGCACGGTATGCTAAATAAGTCTACACATTGCTAAACTGTGTGTGTGTGTGCGCGCGCGCGCGCGCGTGCGTACGTGCGTGAGTGGGTGCGTGCGTGCTGTCCACCTCAGCCGCAAACCGTGATGGACAAGGCTGAGAGCGCCTGCAGCAGTCCGCTGCTCGCCGCATAAAGCGAGTAGCGGCAGCTGACATTTAGCGTGGCATTAGCCGCCCCGCAAGTGAATGCGTGATCGAGCCCAGGTGTGCACACTTCAAAGCCAGGCCGTGTCTGTCGGCGGCCGAACAGGTGTGGTGCCTACACCCTGTTTCAGAAAGGTCGCCACTGGATTGCGGACGGCAGCCAATAACGGGAGACCGCGTCGCAGGAAACAGAGATTACGGTCAAGGGTAAAATGTCCGTTTTAAAGTAGCTGTTGCGTAGATTAAATGTCGGCTCAGTCATAACACGGCGAAGTTGACGAGCACGCTTTAGAACGCGGACACGTGGACTGACATAATAATACATGTAATTATAATCACACACCGTCAGACCTGGGTTCAATTCACTTTTATCAACACCAATTCCATTCTAATTCATATGTATCTACCAAGGATCAATTCCAATTCAACGTACTCACAAAAAGGATCAATTCAAATTAAATTAATTCTTATTTAATTTCAATTCAATTATAATTCTAATCGGCAACATTAACAAACAGTAGCCATTTAAGTTGTTTAATTAAGTATAAGCCATGAAGTCCATAATAAAATGCCTGCTTTGTTCTCGGAAGAGACTGTGTTAAGCAAACATTGTGCTTTGAAGGGTTATGTTGACTGAAGTCAGACAACCTGTGTACACCAATAGGGCCTATAGTGTGGTACCACCTTAGCCTGGCTAAAGAACAAATGAGATGCTGAACTTTAAGCTTTGGCAAATGCTAATTCATTCCCTCAGCAAACAGTAATTTTGGTCTCTGGTGGTCAATTAGCATCCAGCAGCTGCTACCAAAACTGGAGGACTGTGGGACTGAGAGAGCAAAGAACTGTTAAACAAAGAATTGCAGCCCATGTTTTGTCTGGTAACAAATCCTTTCATGCATATAAATACTGTTAGTTGTTTGTTTTATTTTGGTCTTTGACCAAAAAGACACACCCGAAAGTGTTACAGTTTAACATATATTGTGTAGTTTATACGTGTCAATTTATATAGAAAAACGTCGTAAATTTATTTTCCGTTTCGAACAATTCATACAATTCATCTTACTTTGCAGGATTCAATTCCAGTACAATTCCAAGTCAATCTGTTTTTATGTTATTCAATTCAAATTCATGCATTTTGTGTGGTCAATTCAATTCCAATTCAATTAAGAATTGAACCCAGGTCGGATTTAAGTATCTACGTATTTAACATATAAACGACATCTGATCTCTGACCAATACCGACAGACCAACTCCAACAGCCCAGCGCCGACAAACGGGCGCCGACAGACCAGATAGACAAGGTCTCTCCTGCTAATCGTTGACCGCATGTCAATAACATGAGCCGCTCCATGGAGCAGCGACTTCAACACAGCTACCAGATGGTCAGGAGAAAATCGATAGAAATGAAAGAACACGGGCCGTGCGTTCGTTCGACCTGGGAGATCTATGCGCGACTGGGCTGGAATCAGACGGTCACACCAGCACTTGACTGACACTTCAGATCACATCTGGAACGGCGCGAGAGATGTGTTCAGATTGCGTGCAATGTTGGATTGACACTTGAGGTGGCTACATCTATAACCTCTCTGGACGGCTAGCGCGCGTCTAACAAGTAAATGTCACGGATGATTAGCACATGCTATAGAATACCGGCAAGCATAGGCCTATAAAATCGAAGAAATAAAGAGTATACGCAATTTAGTACTTAAGTGGACTCCATGTGAAAAACGAAACATGGTAAAGCCTAAATAAACCATATAAAAAACCTTCTGAAGAAAGAAAGAAATCCCGGAAAATCTGGTGAAACTGCTTTAGGATATCTTGAAATTCAATAACAATTCACGGTTAAATCCGATAAGGATGTGTCTTTCCGTTCCTCTTCGCCGTGGTCTGCGATGAGTATGATCGACCAATAGCAAACAAGCATCAACTGAACCTGTTCACGCGAAGGTCTAATCTTTGTAGATTTAACAATATCTAACAAGGTGTAAAAATTACTTCGTTTTGCCATCACAAACTCGAGACCAGGTGCAACATATACAGCAACACGTCAGTTCCAATAGGCATCAATGCGAAGAAGACAATAATGTCAACAAACAGAACCAAATACAGCAAACCACCATGATCGCCAACCATAAACTGGATAATGTCAACAAGTTCGCATACATGTGCACCATCGTCAGCCTTTAAGGAGTTGCAGACGACGACTTCAGAACACGATTCAGTAAAACCAGGTCTTCATTTGCAAAGCTATAACCCCCTTGGATATAGCAAATTTGCTCACAAAAAGCTAAATATGAGAATTTCTCAGAGCGATGTGCCCACTGTGCTCCTCTACGGCTCGGAGTGTTGGCGTACGACACAGCAAGACACTCGTCAGTCTCCATCTACTAAATATAGTACAATCGAACTGTTGGTAACCATCGCCAACACCACACTCCACCAAATAACACAATATGCGAACATTTGCATCACGTTGAAAATAAGAAGATGAAAATGGTCGGACATGCCGACTTGTCATTAGAGTAGCCAGTGACCTACAGCAAAACAACACTGACGCGGACCACAAAGGCAAGGAGAACGTGGCAGACCAGACAGAAATGGACAGCGAAGTTGGGACGAGCCAATGATGAAGGATCGAAGGCAGCGAGGAGAGCTGAAGATAGATGAGCCTACGATGTCGTGTGCAAGACGTGTCACACACGGGCAATAAGAGGATCAGTGCAGGGTGTGAAAGTAAATAAGTGGGACATTACCCGGAAGTCGGGGCTACCACGTTAACCAGTACAAGAAAAAGAAGAGTAACATATGTTGGACATATAATGTTTGGTGGGCGATAATAGGACGAGTGATAGTGGGGTGATCAGTGCAGCCACTAGAATGCGAACAGCGCAACTCTTAAATTCCAACATATGCCAATATTAAAACGAGATCCAAACAAACCGTTACACCATCACATATTGTGACACACCACAAAAACAAGCCCGCGCATGAACAGAAATCTAAGTACACTGGAAACGGAAACTGACACGAGACTAACTTGAGGAGACCGCCGTAAAGAAATAAGCGAGTTGTTGTGGCCAATGTTGTTGATGTTGTATAAATACTGATGTTACATCCTGAACTTATACGTGTCATGTTACACAATGTCATTGAACTTAGGTGTGTAACACTACACGACAAACTTAGTTGTGTAAAGTTACCCAGTGAAATTTGGTGTGTCACGTTACACGCTAATGTTATGCGTCAAGTCGAGTGAGCGACAAGGTTGTGATGTAATCTTGAAAAACGACGAGTGATCGTGTGCGGACATGAGGTTGCTTTCACAGTTTAGAGGCTTTCACAGTTTAACGCCGTGGGAGGACTTTGACGACCGCACATATGACGCGTATATTTGTGGTAACGTTTTTTTTACCACCACGACGCTCAACATATTCAATGCAGAAGAAACGCTTATACATTGACGAGATCTCCCCGTCAGCACATATAACGCGACAACCGAATACACGCTTGCAGATTATAAACTACTAGCCTAATAGTACTGATTACAGTTGCAAGATGGTTAGGTTTTATGAATTATTTTGGATACATAGATCAAACGTATATTTAATTTCCATTTAAAGTATATTAGAATGATAAATTATCTAAAAAGCATAAGCAGCAAACAATTGTAAAAATTACCATTATAAGATACAAACATCTAGCGCACGATACTTCCGGAAGACCTGCATCACGTGGGGCGTAGTGGTCTGGCGCGCATGCGTTAAACTTGGCTATGTAGCTTTTACAGCGGATCGCTGTAATGTGTGAATGTTTAAGTCATATTGAACACTTGCCCAGCTGGTCTATATGCCACCTGTCAGCGTTTAACCAAGGAAGCTTCGAGTCCAGAACTGGGAGGAAATTAAGTCGATCAGAGCCCAGCCGGACGGCTGTGCCATAGCGCTAAAGCCTATCACCGTAAGGCGAATCGGTACGTTTGTATTTGCTTTTGATGTGCAGCGACTTACAACCACCAACCAGACAAAAGGACTGTATACTGAATCTGAGCAAACACGTGTGTACAGTGTTATTTTGAAACGTTGCGAGTCGGTCGTTCTTGTTTGACGTAATCAGCATGGCGTCGTCACGTGACTGAAGACACACCGTACTGTTCGCTAGACGTGTTCACGCGAAGAGTTACCACTAGACACTGAAATGATCTCATTTCAGTTCTTCCGTGGACGAGTGGAATCAAGGAGCGGAACATGCTACTTGAGACCCTCATTTACGTTATTTTCTCTATGCCACCGGCCTCCGTGTACCGTTATGGTATCTATGTCACTGGCCACCGTGTACTATTATGATCTCTATGACACAGACCTACGTGTACCGTTATGGTCTCTATGACACCGACCTACGTGTACCGTTATGGTCTCTATGACACCGGCCTACGTGTACCGTTATGGTCTCTATGACACCGACCTCCATGTACCGTTATGGTCTCTATGACACCGACCTACGTGTACCGTTATGGTCTCTATGACACCGGCATCGTATACCGTTTTGGTCTCTATGACACCGGTCTCCGTGTACCGTTACGGTCTCTATGACACCGGCCTCCATGTACCGTTATGGTCTCTATGACACCGGCCTCCGTGTACCGTTATGGTCTCTATGACACCGGCATCGTATACCGTTTTGGTCTCTATGACACCGGTCTCCGTGTACCGTTACGGTCTCTATGACACCGGCCTCCATGTACCGTTATGGTCTCTATGACACCGGCCTCCGTGTACCGTTATGGTCTCTATGACACCGGCCTCCATGTACCGTTATGATCTCCATGACACCGGCCTCCGTGCATCGTTATGGTCTCTATGACACCGGCCTCCATGTACCGTTATGATCTCCATGACACCGGCCTCCGTGTACCGTTATGGTCTCTATGACACAGGCCTCCATGTACCGTTATGGTCTCTATGACACCGGCCTCCGTGCATCGTTATGGTCTATATGACATTAGCCTCTATGTACCACTATGATCTCTATGACACCGGCTTCTGTGTACTGTTGCGGCCTCGAAGACCGGTGTCATAGAGTCCATTTATCGATATCGTGTGTATGACACTGGCCTCCATTTACCGTTATCTCTGTGATACCAGCCTCCGGAGCGAGGGGCAGAATGATAGATATGGCGACAGACAGACAGACGGACGGACGGACGGCAGACACATACATAAAGCAGCCGTGTTTTCAACGACTCCAGATGACACACAACAACAGTAGAGCAATTTCCGGTTCGTGGCCATATTGATTATTGCCAGGTGTGACAAGAGACCGGGAACAAATCGATCAGTAAGCAGTAGCAGTCTATCAAACATTCTGAAGTCACGAAGACGACACATGGCGCAGTTAATCATACTAGTGGTCGTTGGTGCAAGTACTATAATAAATAATGATGTGAATCTTTTGAGGTTTTTACTTATAATAGTCTTAGCTCATAATGGCAGTTATACGCATGACAACCCGTACTGCCGACCGGGGGGCTCACCCATTCACGTCGACAGGGCCAGATGTCGCTTACGGGATCAACCCTATAACAAACACTAACCCTAACTGGCAAGGAACTAGCTTTATATATATTCAGAAAGATAACGTATATTTCATGGAAAGCCCATTTTTATTTCATAGTAGACATACAGCTGTAATTAAATGATCGTCAACATGTGACCGAGTCCTGCATAATTTAACATGTTGATATGTTGTGTGAGTAAACGCAACGCGGATTACGCGGCTACGAGAATGTGTTACATTGGGGTCTACGTCGACGTTCTTGAACTCGCAAGGCCACGAGAACGTGTCATGTACTTGTTAGCCTAAGTTAGTCCACTCAGGGTTATAAACATTTACCAAGTTTTTGTATAGCCCACGCACCCCATGGGAAGACAGGGTGACGGACAGACAAGGCGACAGACGGACGGACGGACAAAAGTGGTGGTATTTTACAAAGCTACGCCATGAGCTCCAACTAGGGCACACGAATCCGCAGCGTCTTGCTAACTCGTCTAATGCTCTCTGCACCGGGCAGAACGCCCGTATGCCAGGCACGGGGAACGTGGCGGACTTATCGCTCATACGGGGCACGTTGCGAGCGAGTTGGTTTATGAACCATCTGGCAGCTTGCTGTTTACACGATCAAAGTGCACAGTGACTGCAGCCCGTCCTTCTCCTGCCGTCTGCCCGCAATTAATCAACCGGCAGCGCCGCTGCCACTGCCACTGCCACTGCCGTCGCCCGCGAGAAGCACGCCGCTCGCATTCCGACAATCTCACACCGCGCCTCCTGACCCGGGCTTCCGGCGTGCGCGTCGCCGCTATCGCCCGCTGGCACCGGCGGCCAGGGCCGTACGCTCGACGGCGATTAGCGTATCGAGCGAGGGTGCTGGTAAACAGGTGGCAGACGGTGGCAAGGATGAGGGGCTCACAGCGGTAGGAGCTCGCCACGAATGCCGCTTGAGATGGTGCTTTTGAGAAGCTCAGATCAGGGAGTGTAGTCGCTGGCTGTCCCTCTCAACTTAAAAGGCGATATCCGCCTCATATAGCGGTGATTCGTGTTAGGTAGCATTTACATAAAACCTAGGCTATAATTTGTGAAGGACGAAGGGACACGAAAATCGTGGACTAGTACCGTGGTCAGCCTCGTCCGGACTTAGCGATAAATAGGAGACAACAAAGTGCGTGTGTGCGTGTGTGCGTGTGTGCGTGTGTGCGTGTGTGCGTGTGTGCGTGTGTGCGTGTGTGCGTGGGTGCAAACGTGCGATGTTTTAGCAATGCCCTGACACAATGACGCGGGTGGAGGGTACTTACCCGTGCCTCAGTGCCGGCGTTTGGCGCGTCCCTCCGCCTGGATGGTGTCCGTGCACAAGTCGACGCACTCGGCGAACGAGAGCCTACTCTGGTCGTGACTGTAGTCGAGTTGGGCGAGTCGAGACAGCGACAGTATATAGCTGCGACAGACAACGTAGACAACGTCAACAGCGACCCATAATGCATGGGTTAAATACATCTTATTTGATATGCGTCCTGTGGAAACATCGACTATCTGTTCCTCTCCACTCCCGGATAAGAACATCCCGATCTGTAGGGTCTAAGCTTTAATTCATCCAATGTAAAGAGTATAGCCTTAAGCCTTATGTCGTTTGAGAGGAAAATGTGTAAAACGTGTTAACAATAATTGTACTCTTTATGTTCTTCCAAAAGAACACATTTGTCAGCTTTAAAATAATTATACGTTGTTTCGCTTCACATCACAATCATGGCAATCGTAATAACAACAAAGGTAACATTTACCTACTTTATTTACTACTCCGGCGTAGACCTAAGTCTAGGTTGCGGACTATCTAGCTAACTGCGTGACATATTTGCAAACGACGAACAGTCAATAAAAATGCGCGTTATATAGAACTGCAACCGGGCGCAGCCAATGAAAATGCGTGCTACATACCTGCATGCGATACGCAGGATGGCGAGTTTTGACAGACGCTGGTTGTACGAATAAGACGGCACAGCCCGTCGTAGACCCTCAAACGCCGCACTGATTGCGTGAACCCGGGTTCGCTCGCGGGCGTTCGCCTCGACGCGTCGTTCTCGGGTCATGTTTTTGTAGTTCTTGCGTTGTTTCCGCGCGGACATGGCCCACTCGGCACTCGTCACGGATTGGTCGAGACTACCTGCTTCCGTATCAGGTGTGTCGACCCGGAATGTCGAAGAAAACCTGCTGTAAACGTTTGGTACGGTGAGCGGGTATCGACTGTCGACAGTCGATCCGCCAGACCCACACGGAGACGGCGTACTGTCCGGTGTCTCCGGCGGGAACTCCCGTGGCGGACCGCCGGACTCTGTCGTCGACTCGTCCGGATCCGTGTCCGACGCTGAGCTATCATGACACGGACGTTTGACGACCGACTCTTTCCGCTTGCGAGGCTCCTTCATTTTGCGTTTGTTCTTGCGCGTCGGTGTAGCCGCCGCCGGCCCATCGGAACAGGTGTGTTCCTCCGCCGGCTCGTCCATGACTACTCCTGCCAGCAGCCTACACGCTAGTCAGCAGCCACTGCCGCCGCCGCCGCCACTGCAGTAACCCGCCGTTGGTGCTAGCGCCGACGACAAGTGGCCAGATGTGAAACGTTAAAGAATTCTTTAGATGCGCGTTATTTATTGACTAACCGCATTCAGATGCCTATCGCTCAAGCGACGCGGCGCCGCTCGGTGCACGCCGCTATCGGGCTCTCCTGTAGCGCGCGTAGCGGCCGAACTAGACACACCCCCATCTCGGACTGAACCACCTCCACCGCCGTCGTCACTGCGTAACATCAGTTGGCACTGGAATATGAAAATAGCGCTTTGTTCGCCGTTTCCACGCAGGTCAGCAAGCGTCAGATAACGGGTCCGTCGCCAGGTGTTGGACGCAGAACCATTTAGCGCGCGAGAGGGACCCGAGCGCGGGCGGTACCACTGAGAGGTCGAGGGGGAGGCCAGCTTGCGCTGTCTTCGTTTGACCGACTGGTTGTTCAGGAGGGCTCACAAGCATGTTTCCGACGGTTTGGTCACGCAACCTGTCCACCACTTGACTGGGGATTAAGCGAAGTTGACGCAGGGCTCCGGCAAAGCAGCAGTCAGACAACCCTTCCACCTGCGAGCAGCCACAATGCGCCCGGCCGCTCGCCGATCGATTGCAGCGATCCGCTGAAACATCTGGTCGCTCGCTGAAGCAATTAACCCGCGTCTCGTGACAACTATTTTAATTAAAGTGCCTCGCTGATATTGCACAGCTGCAGTCGACGGCAGTGTCAAACCGTCGCCTCGAGCGCCTTGTTGTAACCTGCCCTGCTCAGTTACGCCATGCAGTGGGGGTGGATGTCTGCAGATACCCCACGAATTACCTCCCGCAGTTCTCCCCATGTGCAGTTCCCATACATCACTATTCGTTTAGCCACCGGCGACCCAGCCGATACCGTTGCCGCTGTTTAACAAAAAGTCAGCTGGGAATTTCCCTATGGCAGACATTGACAGTTAGCCAGTGTATGTATGGCAGCAAGATTATCCCCACACAAATGGGGCAGTACGGTTTACCGGGCATTGTTTCCACGGCCATTCGCTCCAATATTCCCCACGGCTTACCGAAAGGCTTGGTTAGAACATCGAGTAGTCAGTCTTCAATATAATTGTACTTCGCATGATATAGACTCGGAAACGGCGATTCTGCTGTGAACTCAAAGCATCTGCCACCTGCCTACCTGTTTCTGTGCTCCGATATGGTGACGATTATCGTGGCAAACGAACACAATTAATACTCGCCCGTGCTTGCATAATTCCAGTGGCATATAGGGTTTTTTGGTGGTCCGGAAACCCCCCCAAAATTCCTCACTACTGTGTGATCCATACGGTAACGTACATCAGGGGCGTACCCAGGAGGTTTGTTTGGTTGCCCGGAAACCCCTCCAAATTTCTGCACTGCTGTATGATCAAAATGATGGCACTGTACGTAGGTACACTGGAGGATGACGGTAATGCCCATAGGCGCGGGAACAGGGTTAGGGTTATAACTTGGTTTTGAACAGCACAGCCCCCCCCCCCTCGTGTTCGGATGTCATGAGTTCACAGCCGAGACAGCGGGGAAGCTGAAGTTACAGCGGCGCAGCAGCAAATGTTTTCAATAGAACAACCCCCCCCCCCCCCCCCCCCCCCCCCGCTTCCGGTGTCACAGTCTAGCCAACCGAGACAGCCACATGGTGCAGGAAGATGTGAAGATGTGAAGATATGCGGCCGAGCGGCGGCGAAATTTTTCCAGTGGTTCTGAAGCTCCGGTAGCCCCCCAAATATGAATTTCGATCCCGCGCCACTGATAATACCCGTTTGGAAACCCACCAACATGTCAATCCTGGGTACGCCTCTGAATTCATTACTGATTTTTTTGCAGTCTTAGGTTTCATTACACACACAAAATCTCCGTGAATCAGTTAGAAACGTTTATTTCCTGCGTTTGAGGGAATGTCCCCGCATTCTTGACGACGGGTCTACTTCAAATACACTTTTCAAGCCACCATTCAGTGATCTTCGATCAGGTCCGCGCTTGTCGTGTCTATTCAAGGGTAGTCATGTTGCTTGTTCCAATCTTCGCTAGAATAAAGGCAGGTGTTCGTGTTTCATAACGTACCGTGTTGCAACTAGCAGAATATGCTCTAGAATTACTGTTTTCTTACACTTGTGCGTTTACAAATAACAATACAATGCTAATTAGACTGTCTTATGTTTCTGATTTGATGTTTCTCCAGATGCCCTTTGTATTGCATGCACTTGGATGGGTGATGAAGTAATGTAAGTCGGTACTCTTACATAACACAGTACACTGTCAGGTGGGTCGACTGCCACACTCCCAGTGGAACTTATTTGCTGATTGATACTGGCAGGACAGTGATACTATTTAAACAATTGCCTTGGCCTGTAACTGTCTTTGATGTCAATTGAGTGAACTTTGAAGTCTAACCACTGACAGCAGGTGAGTGACTATCACCAAAAGAACGCAACAATTATGCCAAATAAAACAAACTGAAAGTTTATTCAGATTTTGTCATTTAAATAAAATTTACCTCTTCCAGAAAAGTTTATTAATTAAATTAAGTTAATTGAGTTAATTTAATTAATAAATTAACTATTAACAATTGAAATTAACTCATGCGTGCGTATTACACAAGTATCTAATGAGAACTACACTCGCAATACTTGCGCACAAGACGCGCACTGCATGCGCATTGCACGGGCATTGCACAATGTTATAACAACATAACATTATTATAACATCTTATATACAGAACGTGTTACACATGCAATGCATACACAATTACACACTCATTACACACGCATAACACATGCGTTACTGCTGATTACACACGCATCACTTATTGATATGTATATGGGTCTTAATAAATAATTTATGTCTGTCTGTCTGTCTGTCTGTCTGTCTGTCTGTCTGTCTGTCTGTCACACACGCCGACTACGGTTGAGTGTGCACAGCTGAGTTCGTCACGCGTCGCTGACCACGCATACTTTCTTGGAGAATGTCCGCTCCGTGCGGTTGACAACAAAGAGGCACTGTCTCAGGGCGACACTCGTGCGACATTGGTGTTGGCTCGTCGCTGGGTTGTCGCTTGTCACAGATGACGGCGATGTCGACGGAATTTCTATAGAGAGTTTACAATCGAAGGACGCAGCTGGCGAATACACACGACCGCCGGTCGCGACCTATATTATTATACTCTGTGTGTGCATACCGAGTGTAGTGAACGCGCAGGTGTGACAAGCTTTTGTTCGCGGCATAGTCGCAGACCGAGTAGCTGTCGCTCAATGATTTAGCTATTAATTAACAGTACACATAGAATGTTGTATTGCCAATGCGATTACTCTGTTTTGAAGGGGAACAACTGTGCTTACTACAAATATATGCACGCACACACACACGCGTCCATGCTATAACATGCACACGCACGCACGCAAGCATGCACGCACACACACAAACACGCATGCGTGCACGCTCTCCCACACTTCTCACGTACACACACGCATGCGCGCACGTAGGCATAAGCACAAGCGAAGTAGCATGTCACAATGAATATTATGTAGGTTTCCCTTTTCACGAAATCAGTCTGAACTGTGAGAAGTAAACAAATCGACCTGATGGAATACTTTTAATCAATTTACTGCCCAAAATACAACATATAAACTGAAGTAATTATAATGAAAAATGTGGTTGTGTGAGTCAGAAAAACACCAGAAAGCAAAATTTAGAACACCTAGTAATGACAGGTAAGATGCAGCGAAAAGATGCAGGGGATGTCAGCGAATACAAATACTGACATCATAATTTGGATGGAGAGTCACAGTGCTAATGCAAGATACACATAACCGATGTGTTCAGAGTGCCATGACTGCCAACGATTGCAACAGAGAAACGGCACCTAGAAACACAAAGAATGTGTGCGCGCGCACGTGTGTGTGTGTGTGTGTGTGTGTGTGTGTGTGTGTGTGTGTGTGTGTGTGTGTGTGTGTGTGCTTGTGTGTGTGCGGAGTGTGTGTGTGTGTGTGTGTGTGTGTGTGTGTTTGTGTGTGTGTGTGTGTGTGTGTGTGTGTGTGTGTGTGTGTGTGTGTGTGTGTGTGTGTGTGTGTGTGTGTGTGTGTGTGTGTGTGTGTGTGTGTGTGTGTGTGTGTGTGTGTGTGTGTGTGTGTGTGTGTAATGTACTACAACACTTATCCTTCGACATGAAATAGTCATAATCAGCAGAACCTTCCTTCTCCTTGAATGTCCAGTGTCGAATACAAACATCGATATCACCCACATTCGCGCGGGCGTACACCCTGTAATTAAAGCTATCTCATATATCCAGTTACATACGTTTCATAGCCAGGGATCAGAGTGCCGGTCGACAGGGTTGACTAAACACAGGTGAACAAGTCACGCGTGGCTGCGCGAGCATACGGTTTTGGGGAATGTGCGTGCTGTCGGCAACAAAGCCGCATTGTGACTGAGTAGCGGGAGGCGACAATACACAATGGCGTTGTCACGTCGAGGGCTTCGTCATCTCACGCTCGTTGACGTCCAGCGTCGCATTGCAAGCGACGACGACCCGGCTGGCCGAGTCGGGACACCTACATCTTCATTGTCACGGGGCCGACAGTTGACGACAGGCTGCCCCGTTTTCTCCCATCGATATTTTGATAAGGCTTTATTTTCTAGATATCGAGAAACAAGTCAGAGAACTATAGACCAGTGAGTTGATTTGCAAATTATTAGAGAGACTAATTAAAGATCACATGGTGGATTTTCTTGTTAAACATAACTTGATAAACCCATTTCAACATGGGTTTTTAAAAGCGAGGTCATGCTTAATAAATATGTAATGTGTTTTTTTAAACATCACCAAGTGGGTAGATGAGGGATCACCAGTAGATGTCATCTACTTAGATTTTAAAAAAGCTTTCGACAAAGTACCACATCAAAGATTACTGCGTAAACTAAAGGTCCGTGGCATAGAATTTTTTTATAATAAACTGGATAGAAAAATGGCTGATTGACAGAAGACAACGTGTAGTAGTTTATGGGGAGGCTTCAAACTGGAAATCGGTATTGGGTGGGGTACCACAGGGATCAGTACTAGAACCTATATTATTCTTAATATATATCAACGATTTGAATGATGATATAACAAGCAAGGTGTTGAAATTTGCGGATGATACAAAAGTGTTTAGAAGGATTAAAAGTGATGGAGATAGACAGCTTTTACAAGATGATCTTGACAGGTTGATCAAATAGTCTGAAAAATGGCAAATGCTGTTCAATTTTGGGAAATGTAAATGCCTCCACACAGTACATGGGAACGAAGATGTAGAATATATAATGGGGGGTGCTGTACTAAGTATTACTATAAAAGAAAAGGACTTAGGGTTAACCATTAGTGCTGATATGAAGGTTTCAGAGCAGTGCGGAATTGTAGCTTCAAAGGGAAATCAAATCCTTGGATTAATTAGGCGAAATATAGCGCATAAGGAAAATAACTAATAATACGGCTGTACAAAACAATCGTGAGGCCTCATTTAGAATACTGTATACAAACGTGGAGGCCATATCGCAAGGATGACATAGATATGCTAGAAAGAGTACAGAGGAGAGCGACTAAAATGATACCAAAACTAAGGGTTCTTAGTTATGGAATTCGCCTAAAAGAATGTGGTTTAACAACCAGGAGATTGAGAGGAGATCAGATAGAAGTGTTTAAAATACTGAATGGTTATGAAAATATTGATAGAAATATTTTTTTCTCAGTTAAGAAAGATAGAAGGACTAAAGGACCTGAAGTTACATTAGCAAAGGAACAGTATAGATTAGATATAAGAAAGTTCTCATTTTCACAAAGGACTGTAAATGAATGGAACAGCTTATCTGCTGATTGTGTGGGTGCTAGTAGAGTGAATATGTTTAAAAATTAAATCGACACATACCTCAGAAGGGCGGGATACACATACATAAAAGGGTTGGACTTTCGATAAGCCAAAGGGCTTCCTTGTCCACCTGCCACCTAGAGTTAATTCTCTGGGTGGCAATCTTGTTAAATCTTGTTAAAGATGGAAGGACGACAATGATGTAATTAGTATACATATAGTATTGGTAGTGATAACCCCTAAGGAGTAGGGCTTGTTATCGATATCTAGTTATTCACATACACCAGGCACGCGAGCTGGATGGCTATGGATGCGTACGCCCCTGCTGAAGCAAAACAGTTCCGTTTGAAGGAAGACAGTTGGATTGGATGGATTGAACAACATTTGAAGAAAACCCCTTGTCTTTCGATGTAGGTTAATGCAAGGCTTGAGTGCGATCCGGTAGAAATCGTGAAAGTCACCACGAACAATAAAACAACCCCAACAGCACCCCACCCCCTGTATGTCGATTCCAAGTACGAAAGGCAGGAGCTGAGGCTATGCACAAAAATCACACCCCAAAACACCACTATTTATTTCTTAATTAACGTTTTATTGTTTTACCCATTTATATATTGTACTTATTTATTTAATTTCTATTTGCATATATCACCTATTTATATGTGTATTTTTTACCTGAATTGAATACATACATGTACAGCATTCGTATTCAATTGTATTCGCGCATGCAGGTGGTTGCAAGAGACGGCAACCGGTGGCACCACCTCACGGAGTAAATAGTGAATAACAGCTAACTGAAGACGCACGGTGTCGCGCTTACATTTATCCGGGCGTTAAATTGTATCCGGGTGATGTTTATGTGCATATGTAAGGTATAATATTTGGCACCAGTAGATCACGTAGTGATAAATAATATCCAGTAGTTAACTACGTTTCGTTTATTGTCGTAATACGAGCGTTATAGTTAGAGTACATAATTATAATTTGCTGTTTTAGATTTGTGACCAAGTATAAGAGTAAATCACGTGACGTGTGCGTGGAGAGGAAACTGTTTTACGACATAAATTGTTTATGTCTGTGGGAAGCAAACATTTTATACTATATATATATATATTTTATATATATATATATATCAGCGTTCGAAATAGCACTTGTCCGTTTGTCCGGGACAAGTGATTTTTGGCCCGGACAAGTAAAATTACTCTACATGGTTATCCGGTGGACAAGTGAAAATTTACATTAAATAGTGACGCGTGCAACATTGCAAACTTTTTATTTGAGGAAATTCAAACGTAAATGAAGTTCGCTAGCAATCGCGCGCGTTCCAATTTTGTTAGTGTGTCGGCGTCTTGTCGTTCCGCCGCCAGTGTGTTGTACGTCAGTGTTCGACCGAGTTTAGTGCCTGCGTTAACAGGGTCATCCGCTGAGCTCACCGACCTAGCTCTGTCATACGCGTAGGACAGACTCCGCATCAGCCATCGTTGATCGAGGCTGTATTTCACACAATCGTAAATCGTTCAGTTTCGCCGACGTACAACTTGCTTCCACTCACGGATCATATTTGGTGAACTTTGGAAATAGTAGACTTTCTATCGCTACCTGTTATTTGAATAATTATATAGTTTTAACCATTATTACGCATAACCCACGCGAGCCCGGCAGTCTTCCAAGACCAAGTCATCGAACGTTAGCCGATCCTGATCGCTGATCGGTGACAATTTTCAAAACTTGTAACTGGCTCTCCGGTAAATCTATGGTGCTGGTTGATAAACGGAATATTAATGAAATTTCAGAAGTGTTGCATCTATGTAACATTTATTTTAACCAAAAATTGCGAGTTTTCGAAACCGAATTATGCAAGACGCGCGGCCGAGGACGGGGCGCCAACCGCCGTCGACATGTCGGCTTCCGCCAACTACGGCGGTCTGCGCGCGGCAGCAACGTTACGACGTAACTAAATATATAAATTATTTTCCGCCTGGTAAATGTAATTCAGGCACCGTTAAAACTGTTTTATTATCATTGAAATGGTAATATAACATTTAGGAAAAAATATGCGTTTGTTTGCTGATGATCAATTGAATATTATCTTCGTTTGTAAAATACAGAACTTTGTTAATATTGAAGTTCATAGAGGTTTAACAAAATAATATCACATTATATGTTTATTATTGATTTTTGTGACAACATTTCCTGGCTTTGCATTGGTCGTGCTCCTGGTTGAGTGGCATCTTCAATGACAAACTGATGCCAACATTTTACAGCATTGTTATATGTTATATATATATATATATATATAGATATATATATATAGATAGATATATATATATATACCATATTAAACATAAACGGTTTTTGCAACATTATAAAAACAAATAGCAAGGAAAACAATTGTCTCATTCCTATAATCGTAATAATTATTTGTTATTAATAAAAGCGTTCATATCAGCATCACTAAAATATTGGTATACATCATGTAACGTGTCTACTTTTAATATTCGTGATGAATAATAATGAACCGGAAAATAGTTGCAAATATAATTTTGCAATTTCAAAATTTGAAGATTAAATCAAATTGTCTTTGATCACAGGTCACTCACATATACATGCAATGAAACAGCAGGAACATTGTGTTGTTGTCATAAAAATAAGACAGATTTTTTACGGTTTTTCCGAAGCTTCGATTCCCCTTCACAACCACTCGGACAAATACAAATTTTGGCGGACAAGTAGATTTCAAAACTTACTTGTCCGGCGGACAAGTAAATATTCTGGCTTATTTCTATCGCTGTATATATATATATGTGTGTGTGTGTGTGTGTGTGTGTGTGTGTGTGTGTGTGTGTGTGTGTGTGTGTGTGTGTGTGTGTGTGTGTGTGTGTGTGTGTGTGTGTGTGTGTGTGTGTGTGTGTGTGTGTGTGTGTGTGTGTGTGTGTGTGTGTGTGTGTGTGTGTGTGTGTGTGTGTGTGTATATATGTATACATATATATATATATATATATATAAACATACATAACGCCCGGATAACTGAAAGCGCGACAGTCGTAGCTGGTGCCCGATACATTCCCCTAGATACGCGAACACGCAGAAACGTCACACGGATAAATGTAAGCGCGACATCATCACGCTGGACGTGGATTAGCCTCGATTACACAGGTGCCGTGAGGTGGCAGCACTTTTTCGCCCCTCACAACTGCCTGGAACAGGGGTAAGACCACATTTAAATTTTACATAGGCGGCCATTATAACGTTTCCTTCATTTCCTGCAAAATTTGTCTTAAGATTTTCTTGAAAATTTCACAGCATATTTAACCTCCATTGACACAAGTGCTGTGGAAAACTCGTGAAATTCTCATACCTCATTTTTCAGAAAAATCCATTTAAACCTGACACCCCTCAATTTCGCCCCAATCTGGTGACGGATTTTGAAATATTGGTGCATGCTGCAAAATAACCACTGTGCGAGTACGCGAGCGACTAGCGTATGTTTATTGCTACCTCGTGAAAGATCTAATGCAGTAGTACATTCAGTATTCACTGGACTAACATGTGCCATGCCAAAGTGCTCGAAAAAATATCACACATCACATGTTTTTTTCTTCTGTCTACCGTGTAATTGTTTCTTTTTCGTTAATTGAATCGAATTGCTGAGGCACCGCTTACCAAAACGTAGATACGCAACAGTGTAACTGCCTGTCAATCGCAATTATTGAGACTGTCTGGTCAGAGTTGTGTGTAGGCAACTACTTTGACGTGGTCACATGTGGATACGATTATTGTTTTGAAATAGGGGCCACTAGTGAAGCCAGACATATTCATTACAACAACATACGGTGAATATGTACCAAACATTATGTGTGTGTGTGTGTGTGTGTGTGTGTGTGTGTGTGCGTGCGTGCGTGCGTACGTACGTGTGTGATTAAAAACCTATATTCATAGCATGCATGTGTGCCAATTTTATTGTTGTAAATACAGTTGTAGCAACATTGCCAGGTAAAATAAAGCTAACTGCTGCGAACTTGACGCATAATTTTTCATGAGTGTATCTCTCAAAAGGTGCATATGTTCATTTCAGTTCACAATTTAGTAACACAGTGTTTCGTGGCAGGATACACTAATATTGAACTCTGTGCGATATTCAGCCACAACGGAATATCTACCAGGTGTGTTCTTTATAAATATAATATGGTAGTAATATAATAATCTGATTAAAAAGCATAATATGTTCATAGATGACATCCCGCGCGCCAGGGGGCGCTGCTGATTACACCAGTATCAGTAGACTTGCAAAATTTGGAATATAAGCTAAGCCAATAACATCGCTTGCCGACAAATTCCGGTGATCTTCATTTCAGCCATTTTTGAGTTTGCTAATGTTTTGTGTAATGTTGGGGAAGTAGATGTAATTATTATATACAATACCACTCAGCCACTCGTGAGAATGGTGTGATTCCATGAAGTCACTGGCTTCGTCTTAGAATTGAGGTGCGGGTGGGGCGGGTGTCAGCACTGTTCTCACGGGTTGTACAGTTGCGGCGAAGCTAACTACTAGCTTGAATCAGCTGACCTCCATACATTGCGTAGGATATCTGCCAGGGGTAGTGTACGTCGTCATCGACTGGCTTGCGAGTATGATAGAGGATACTCTTTCAAATTGTATTTATTGCTTAGACCCCTACTACTCAATTGTTTAGATAACTGTTGCATTTCCATTCGCTCTTTGTAAAGAATGACGGTATTTTGTTGAGTAACTGCGTCCTGAATGCTGAAAACGTATTGATTAGCTAACTGTGCATATTGAACGCGTCTATGTTTACAAACTCAATAATTTTATACGTACACACACGCACACCAAGTTTGGGCGGTAGGAAAGGAGGGAGAGAAGGAGGGAGGGTGGGAGGGAGGGAGGGGGGAGGGGGAGGGAGGGAGGGAGGGAGGGGGAGGGAGAGAGGAAGGGAGGAAGGGGGAGGGGAGGGAAGGAGGAAGGGAGAGAAGGAGAGAGGGAGAGAGGGAGAGAGGGAGAGAGGGAGAGAGGGAGAGAGGGAGAGAGGGAGATAAGGAGAGAGGGAGAGAGGGAGAGAGGGAGAGAGGGAGAGAGGGAGAGAGGGAGAGAGGGAGAGAGAGAGAGCGAGAGAGAGATAGAGCGCGAAGAAGACAAGGAGAGAGGGAGAGAGGGAGGGAGGGAGGGAGGGAGGGAGAGAGAGAGGGAGAGAGAGAGAGAGAGAGAGAGAGAGGGAGAGAGGGAGAGAGGGAGAGAGGGAGAGAGGGAGACAGGGAGACAGGGGGAGAGAGGGAGAGAGGGAGAGAGAGTTATAGTAAAAGAAATGATGTCAAAGAAAATTGCACAATGTGTCAGGGTATATTCCGGAATAACAAGTTGAATCATCACTATAAAAATATGAAATATATCACACATGTCTACCAATAAATGTACACAGTTGAATAGTTGTTGAATGTGCTAACCTGCTTATACAATATGCATCAATACCTTAACAACTAATTAAATAGATGCGCTTTGTTGTGTAGAACGTATACCTTATGTGAGTAAAGTATAATTAATCGCTTTAACGATTTAACACATTAAAGCAAAACCATAGGAATTATACACACCATATCTTTGTTTTTGGTGTAATGTGTTTACGAAATCAAAACTTCCATAGACCACACTGTTTTCTTGCAACGTATCATCAAGGTGGTCCCATCTGAGCGATCGCCCTCCAAAAACACATTCGCCTTTCCTCGTCCCATTTCGATACATCGCGGTACGGCTGTAACACAGCTAAATTTATTGAGACTTTCGAGCATTATCGTTTTCTATGTGATTCAGTACAAACGAGTATTTCAAAAAATTGTCAATTACATCTGGAAGTGCCGATGGACTAAATGGCACTTGCGGTTAATTGTATCTCTTGTCTGGCAAGTGGACTAGAGTGATGCTACTTATTGACATCATACGGTCATAGTACCGCCTGCGATTAATTGTGTCTTTGACGTGACTAGAGGACACACTTGTTTCTGAACAAGCATAAGCATGAGTCGACTAAGATGTGCAGGGCATGTAGAGAGAATGGGAAAAGAACGGATGGCAAAGAGAACAGATGCACTGAGAGTGGAGGGGGAAAAGAGGCGAGGAAGACCTAGACTGTGATGGGAGGACTGTGTAAAGAGGGATTTTGAAGGATTGGGAGAAGTGTGGAGAACGAGAACAAACGATAGAGAGCTTGGAGACGACTGGTGGAGAGAGCAGCGCCAATGGCTATTAGTTACTATTCCATGATTGTAGTTCAATGGTAATATTGTCGTGACCCCTAGTTTCCGGGTCACGGCCTCGCATGTTTGGATACTTCCTGTTGTGAGTTGCAGTTTTGTGTTCTCTTATTAAAACACTGTTCAAGTTACGCATACGTACTAGTGTTTGTTTGTGTGACTCGAAGTGTGCATTTGATCACCTAATGGCGTGGTGGCAGCGCTCACAACGAACCCGCTCACCAAAACGGGCGCAATAAAAGCAGATACACATTGACAGTCCGCCGACCTCACGGCGCAAACAGCTAGCCGAAACGGCTCTGTATCACTAGCAGGTGTGGTAACAACATGGCTAACAACATGCAACGCGCACCGAGACAGTGGTGCCTCACAAAAACGGAAACGGTCAACACATTTGAGAACTGGCGCCAGAACCTCGTCTACACCCTCTCACTCGACCCAAACTTCGCCCAGTTTATCGCCACTGACGCTAAATGGGAGAAGCGATGTGCAGCACATCCAAACCGCGGCTTCACCGACGATAATGGTCATACAGCCATTCAGCAAGCCTACATGCTCGATCTAATGTTAGGCCAAATAGCGAACTATTGCCCAGTCATATCGCGCAACACGATCGCCAAAAACTCAACCAGTTTATCCGGTATCTGGCAAACTATCCGACTGCACTATGGGTTCCAGTCTACAGGGGCCCATTTCCTGGACTTTGCTGATATCCACCTACAAGCTGACGAACGCCCCGAAGACTTGTATCAGCGCCTAGTGGCCTTCGTTGAAGACAACATGCTACAAGAGGGAAGTGTCGTTCTGCACCACGGTGACGTCATACACGTTGACGAAGAAATGTCTCCTTCCCTAGAGAACATGGTAGTACTGACCTGGTTACGACTTATCAACCCCGCACTGCCTAAGCTCATAAAGCAACGATATGGCACAGAGCTGAGGTCAAGAACACTAGCATCGATCAAGCCAGAAATATCACAGGCACTCGAATCACTACTAGACGAGATTGCGTCTGCTGACACCGCAAAGGTTATGCGCACCGAGACTAGGCATAACCTACGCGGGCAAAGACCAGCGTTCTCAAGACGACAACCGGCACCATCTAACAACCCTAGGCGTCCCACGAGCGTGAAGACTTGCCCTCTTTGCAAACAAGTAGGCCGCAGTGATGTACACCACTTCCTCAGCGAGTGCTCGTACCTTCCGGAACAAGATCGCCGCTACATGGCTAAGGTACGACAAGTCAGTGATATCATCGACGGAGTCGATGAAGGCGACGACGATACCTACGAAGTTTAAGACGAACGCCCCGTAAACACCACTACCGTGCAACGTATCGATGTACGACAATCGCCTTACCTCGACGCGTTCCACGACCATCACGCCGTTCGAGTGACGATCGATAGCGGTGCAACGGGCAATATGATCCGTCATGACACGGCAGTGAGATTGGGGTGTACTATCAAGAACTCTTCCCAATCGGCTCACCAAGCTGACGGATCATCGCCTCTAACCATAGTTGGCGAAATTACCATATCACTCGCCCGCAAAAATAAATCATTCCAGTTCTGTGGACTAGTGGTACAGAATCTGGATGTCGAGATGCTGGCCGGGACACCATTTATGGAAGTCAACGACATTACCATCCGTCCCGCCAAACGAACCATCACCCTCGCAGATGGCACCACGTACACATATGGTACAACACAGAGGGCCCTCAACAGGAATGCAGTCCGCCGTGCCCACATACTGCGAGCACCACCAACCAACATCACTGTGTGGCCAGGCGACTTCGTGGAAGTCGACCTGCCTTCAGACGCGTATATCGCAGACGCCACGTTCGCTCTGGAACCACGTCACGATACCACCGGCAACAAAGGAGTACACGAGAACGATGTGTGGCCACAACCTTCACTAATCACCAGCGTAGAAGGTGTATTGCGCATACCAAATCTCACGAACTCCACTCGCACACTGAAAAGAAACGAACACTTTTGCCAAATCAGAGAAGTGTTCGTACCCGACAAGGCAACATCCATACCAGACAGTCAATGCACCAGCGTAGCCGTAAGCATACGCACACGCAGCTCGAATGCTACTGCCATCAAACACTCAACAGCGGTCACCATCGATCCTGATCACGCGCTCTCCCCCGACGAACGAGCGGCATTCCGATCGATCGTGGAAGAGTATGACGACGTATTCGACCCAAGCTACAGTGGATACAATGGTCACGTGGGACCATTCAAAGCTGTTGTCAACATGGGCCCAGTACAACCGCCCCAACGTAAAGGACGCCTACCCCAATACGCACGAAACCAGCTCGTAGAACTCCAAAACAAGTTCGATGAACTCGAGACGATGGGCATGTTCGTCCGGCCTGAGGATGTACCGGTCAACGTCGAGTACCTCAACCCGTCATTCCTGATAAAGAAGCAAAGCGGAGGACACCGACTCGTCACTGCCTTCACTGACGTAGGCCGCTATAGCAAGCCGCAGCCTTCATTGATGCCTCATGTCGACAACACCCTACGAAAAATAAATCGCACAATGGAGGTACATAGCGACTACCGATATGTCAAATGCGTTCTACCAAATCCCTCTATCGCGTGAATCAATGAAGTACTGCGGAGTAGTCACTCCGTTCCGCGGTGTACGCGTATACGCTCGCTCAGCGATGGGCATGCCCGGGTCCGAAACCGCACTCGAAGAGCTGTTGTGCCGCGTACTGGGAGATCTACTCGAAGAAGGTGTCGTCGCCAAACTGGCAGACGACATATATTGTGGAGGAAACACCATCGCCGAACTCCAACAGAACGTAAGACGATTGCTCCAAAGCTTCGCCAACAGCGGGTTGCGCCTGTCCGCTGCCAAAACAACGATGTGCCCTACTACGACCACGATACTTGGCTGGGTGTGGAACCTCGGCTCCATCCATGCAAGCCAACATCGCATCGCCACCCTAGCCAGCTGCGACGCTCCACTCACAGTCAAAGCGATGCGAGCATTCGTCGGAGCCTACAAAATGCTAGCACGCGTCATACCAGGATGCTCCGCCTTGCTCGCCCCGTTCGACGAAGTAACGGGTGGCAAACAGTCAAGTGATCGCGTCACATGGACCGATGCATTAAGAGAAGCCTTCAAACACGCACAAACCAGTCTTCAGACTAACAAGGCTATCACATTACCTCGGCCAAGTGACGAACTATGGCTAGTGACGGACGGCGCTGTCAAACAGTGCGGTCTAGGAGCCACCTTGTACGTGATGCGCAATGGCAAATTGATGCTGGCCGGATTCTTCAGCGCAAAACTCCGCGGACGACAGATCTCCTGGTTGCCATGCGAAGTAGAAGCACTATCCATCGCAGCCGCTATCAGACATTTCAGCCCGTATATCGTACAGTCAGCACACAACACAGCGATACTCACAGACAGCAAGCCTTGCGTACAAGCCCACGAGAAGCTTTGTCGCGGTGAATTCTCCGTCAGCCCGCGCGTATCGACATTCCTATCAGTCGTCAGTTGGTACCAGGCAACTATTCGCTATCTCGCCGGTTCAGCTAATGTTCCATCAGACTTCGCGAGTCGCAACGCACCCACATGCCGGGAACAACAGTGCCAAGTGTGCTCCTATATACGACAGACTGAAGAGTCAGTCGTGATGCAGCGCGTTACAACAGACGACATAACATCTGGGAAAGCTCGACTTCCGTTCACCAATCGTTCAGCATGGCTCGGCATTCAAGCAGACTGCCAAGACTTGCGAAGGACTCATTCACACCTTACACAAGGAACACGACCATCCAAAAAGGTGACAAACGCGAAAGACGTCAAAAGAAACCTTAACGTCGCATCAATCGCTCGTGACGGTCTACTGGTTGTACAACGTAACGACCCACTGAGTCCTACACGAGAGTGCATCATCGTACCGCGAAAAGTCCTAGACGGAATAGTAACGGCCCTGCACATCCAACTGGATCACCCGTCTTCGTACCAGCTAAAGCAAGTCAAGCATCGCTATGTATTCGCTCTCGACCTCGACAAGTCTGTCGAGTCCACCTCGCGCAGCTGTCATCACTGTACGTCGTTACGGAACACCCCAAACCTAACTATCGCGCAATCTACCAACGATCCCCCAGAAGTAGTGGGTATCTCATATGCAGCCGACATCATCAAACGAGAAAGACAACTGATCTTGGTGCTACGCGAGTGTGTAACATCATACACGGTAACATGCTTCGTCAACGACGAACGACGCGACACGTTACGGGACTCCATCATTCAACTCTGCATCGGCCTCCGACCGCTTGATGGACCTCCTGCCGTAATACGCACAGACCCAGCTCCTGAATTCGCAGCTCTCGTCAACGACGCACTGTTGAACAAGTATCGACTCACCATCGAACTAGGACGGGTTAAAAACATCAACAAAAACCCTGTGGCCGAAAAAGCCATTCGGGAACTCGAGGGTGAAATTTTACACCAACAACCAACAGGCGGCGCCATCACGCAGGTGCTACTGTCTGTCGCTACTGCCAGCCTCAACGCCCGAGTACGAAACAGAGGAATGTCAGCTCGTGAGCTGTGGACCCAGCGTGACCAATTCACCAACGAACAATTACTGCTGAACGACTATAGCATCATTCAACAACAGCATGCCTCGCGCAACGCTAACCACGAACACAGTCAAATATCGAAGTCTCCTCGCGGTTCAGTACCCAGACCCCAACATATCGACATTGGCGACATCGTGTACTTGTACTCAGACAAGAGTAAACTACGCTCCAGGTGTCGGTATCTCGTAGTGAGCACAGAAGGAGAATGGATCAACATCAGCAAGTTCGCCGGTAACCAGTTGCGTGCCACGTCATACAGAGTGAAGCGAACAGAGTGCTACAAGGTGGCAGCTGAAGCTACCCACGATCTTCCAGTGTCGTACCAGTATGACGAACTAACACCCGCAGATGACCCAGCCCCTCCAGAGAAACCTCCAGACGTACCAGTTCAACTCTCGTACCCTCCAGTCACAGCAGCTCAGCCCGTAGAACCATCAACAGCCGAGTCTCATCGACAAGAAACGGCGACAGTCAACAACGAATCGACAATGTCATACGAGCCAGATCAACATAGCTGTCCGCCCGAGGAACCTCCGAGACGCTCTACAAGAACTCGGAAGCCTCCTGAGTATCTGAAAGACTTCATCTCATGAACCTTTATCTCTATAATCATTATTGTATGTCTATATGATAGCTATCTCATAGTAGCATACATAATTATGAGAAGAAAGAAGTCACGCCAATGGCTATTAGTTACTATTCCATGATTGTAGTTCAATGGTAATATTGTCGTGACCCCTAGTTTCCGGGTCACGGCCTCGCATGTTTGGATACTTCCTGTTGTGAGTTGCAGTTTTGTGTTCTCTTATTAAAACACTGTTCTAGTTACGCATACGTACTAGTATTTGTTTGTGTGACTCGAAGTGTGCATTTGATCACCTAATGGCGCAGTGCAGGAACAGTGAGAGAAAAAAGATCAGAAATCGAGCATCGGAATCGAGGTCAGTTTCACCCCTGACAGACAGGGAGATAAGAGGAGTTCAAATTAATTCTTGTTTGTGGAGAGCCTCAATTTGGTGAGCCTCGGGGGTGGGGGTGGGGGTGCAAATCGAGGTTTTTGAAGAGCGTGAAAATTGAGTTATTTTGGCGAGCCTCGGTGGGGGTGCAAACTGTGATTTTGGAGAGCCTCAAGGTGGAAGTTTTGGCGAGCCTCAAGAGGGAGAGTGAAAATCGAGGTTTTGGAGAGCCTCAACCCACCAAATATCCACCATGTTCCGACGCCAGTGTTTTGGGTTTAGCTTTGTTGTCTGGGCTTAAATAAATTCGTGACCTTAGGTAACACTGGATACCTTTTATGTTCAACGCATGTGTTCTTGGTTGATGATTCTGAGTGTACGCATACGGTTACACTGATTATTTTGCATACAGAATTGTGTGTTCGTACTTCTAAGTATTATGATATAATGCGATTGAATATAGACTAAAGATAAACCGGGGCATGCGGGCGATCACTTTATAGGATGTAATCTATGTTCTCGCACCAAAACCGGAGACCAAAAAAGAATTAATTCATAGCATGAGGTGCGTACCTCTTCTACCACTCCCAATTTCATTTTTGAATGGTTTCATCTGAATTTCCTTGATCGAAAATATAAACGATAATTTATGTACCTCCATACATGAAAAACAGGGACAATCAATTGAACATTAATCGTGGGCTTTGAAATGTACATTTCTTGAATATTTATTCATTAATGACATGATATATTTTCATAGGTGAACATATAATGTTAATTAAGCCTAACATAAATAAAATATATAATATATAATCAGTTAGACCCTACTAAGATTTAGTGTCTTTCATATCTAAATGTTAAACTAAAATAGTATTGTATCTAATTATTATACAAAACCTACATGTATACAAAAATACAAAATGCACAAACGAGGTAGCGAATCGTTGCTCCTAGAGTGTAGTTTTCATTTTTTGCTAAGGGATCATCTCAGAACGTCGATGTCCGATATCATTACGGCATCTTTATAATTTATACCATCGCTGTAGCGTATTTCGTCTAAATACACTATATATTTACAAAACACGACATAACCATAATATGGCGGAACAGGAACTACTTTTTATAGTATCATTACGCCGATACAAAACAATATTAATTACGCATCAACATGTAGTTCTAAATACACAACATTTCCTCCCCAATTAGTTTAGTAATCCCTACTGGAGATATGATACCTTTACAGTTCACATTTTGAAGCAAACATAGCAAAGTTCTAACAGCAAGGAAAAATAACTTTGTCCGTTCTAGAAAAATAACAGTAGTCATGATCTAGTACAATTACTGTCCTAGTTCTGCGTTAGTCAGCATCATTACTGTGAATGTTAGTAACAAGTAATGTTCCACTTGGTATCTGTTCACTCTCACTGAGTCCGAGTACAGTTGAAAGGTAATGGATATTAAATTTAAGCAAGTCTTCGAATTATCTCAATTAACATGAAGTCTCAAAACTTCAACAGTTACGTGTACTCTGAGTCACAACTTATAAATCCAGCTTCTGCGGTGCCTTGCGCATTCGCGAAGGATAACGTTTTTCTCTCACGGGCGAAGACATTGAAGTGGATGGTTTCACACGTGGTTCGCTGGGTTGTGGTGTTGAGTCACATTTCTTCTCTTCTTCAGCGAGAACGGATGGCGAAGGATCGCCACTGGGAAACACAACAACGGCTTCCGGCACTGGAATCGGAGACTTGATTGTAGACTCGGCATCACGAATTTTTTCAATGTGTCGTCGCCAGACGACACCTGGTGTTATCTCGACCTGGTATGATACCGGACCAGTACGCAACACGATTGTACCGGAAACCCATTTGTCGTTTCCACGATAGTCGCGAACTGCTACGGATTATCCTACTGCGAATTCACGATGTTGAACCGTTGAACGAACTGCTTGTGACATCTGTTCAAGATCATGGTCAATTCCTGGCCACCAAACATGACTTCTGGCCAAGGATTAAATTTTGACTACTCCCAAATGTCCTTCGTGTAGCAAGTGTAGAACCTGCGGGCGAAGTTTCAATGGTATTATCACTCTGATTCCCCACATCAAACATCCTTCTGACAAGGAAAGTTCATTACGTCGCGTGTAGTAAGGAGCGATTTCCTTGTCACCTGTGTAGGCCCAACCGTCCTTGGTTAGAGTATATACTTTCGCCAGAATTTGGTCGTTTTTGGTTTCAAGTCTCACTTGAGCACTAGACACGGAAACTGCGTCCACCTGAGATATGTGGAAGGCTTCCACAGGATCAATGACCTCTTCATCCTGGTCGTAGGTTTCCTTTATAGGAAGACGTGATAACGCATCCGCGTTCGCATGACTGGAAGTATTCCGAAACTTTATTTCATAGTCCATTCCAGACAAGAACAATGCGTAGCGCTGAAGTCTTGCAGATGTCATCGTCGGTACTCCCTTGCTTGGACTGAGAATTGATAGCAAAGGCTGATGATCCGTCACTATGGCGACCATATGGATATGAGTGGAATTTCTTCACTCCCCAAATCAACGCAAGTGCTTCCTTGTCAATTTGGGCATAGTTATGTTCTGCCGATGTCAGTGAACGTGATACGAATCCGACTGGTCTGTCAGTTCCATCTGCCATTGTGTGAGACAAGACTGCGCCAATTCCGTAAGCTGATGCGTCACATTCCAACTTTATTGGCAACTGCGGGTCGTAGTGTGTCAACACTTGATCGGAGCTTATCATGTGCTTTGTTTCCGAAAACGCCTTCTCGCACTGTACAGTCCATCGCCATTTCCTGCCTTTCTCCAACATCTGGTTTAGTGGCCATACTACTGTGGACAGATTTGGCAGAAACCGGTGATAGTAGTTAAGCAGGCCTAGGTATGATACATTCTCCGGTCTGGGCGCATTTACTACAGCGTCGATCTTCTCAGGCATTTTGTGGAGTCCCTCTTTGTCGATTCTGTGTCCGCAGTATGTGATTTCGTCCTTGAAGAATTCACATTTCGTTATTTCAGCCCTGAGATTGTAATCGCGTAGACGTTCAAGGACTCGGCGCACATTCGCTAGGTGCTCCTGGTCAGTCTTCCCAGTAATGATGATGTCATCCTGAATAACTTGTGTTCTTGGAATGTCCTGTAGTATCTGGTCAATTGTTCTTTGCCAGATTGCAGGTGCAGATGCGACGCCAAATAACAGTCGGTTGTACCGAAACAGTCCTTTGTGCGTGTTGATAGTCAGGTACTTCTTTGACTCCTCCTCCATTTCGAGTTGCAGGTAAGTGAATTTCTCACCTGCACTGAGATTTGCAAAGACATCTTCAATCCGGGGTAACGGACAGTGATCCACTTTCAGTTCCGGATTGATGGTGACCTTGAAATCACCGCATATTCTTACCGATCCGTTTGACTTAGGTACAGGCACGATTGGAGTTGCCCATTCACTCCAATCCACTTTTGTGATGATTCCTTCTTTCTCTAGTTTCTCAAGTTCTGCTTTAACTTTCGGGCGTAGTGAATAGGGTACTTGTCTGGCCTTGTGAAATGTTGGAGTTGCCCCCTCCTTGAGATGGAGTTTCGCCTTAGGTTCTTGAATGGCTCCAAGTCCGGCTTGAAAGACTTCCTTAAACTCCAACTTAAGTGCATCCAGTTGTTCCTGCATACTCCCTGTATGCTTCGTTGCAGTGATGTGTTTGATGGACTTCCAGTCTAGCTTAATCCTGTTAAGCCACTGGCACCCAAACAATGCTGGTCCTCCCTTTCTCACCACATATAATGGCAAGTTTTGTTGCTGTCCATTGTACTCTACATCGACATGTACCATGCCGAGTGGAGCAATTTCTTCGCCAGAATAGGTCTTTAAGACCACCGAAGTGTGTTGTGTCTTTACTTCGGGAAAGTACTCATCAAACTGTTGCTTGTTTATCACCGACACTGCCGAGCCTGTATCGAGTTCCATTTGTAATGGTTTACCATTTATCTTAGGATTTACCCAAATAATTCTGGTATCAGGCGATCGGTCCATGGTATGTATTTCCAGAGCAGCTACATTCTCAGCACCACTGTCATATACATCTTCAATCACGTGTACATGTTGGGAACCTGTGTGTTTACCACCCGTACTACCACGCGATGCATCTTTACCCTGGCAACGTTCGTTTCCATGTGCATTGGAACGGCACGCTGGCTTGATGTCCTTTGAATACTTCGAAGGCTGGCTGTCAGGAGATGCAGCCAGACACTTCGAAGGCTGGCTGTCAGGAGATGCAGCCAGACACTTCGAAGGCTGGCTGTCAGGAGATGCAGCCAGACACTTCGAAGGCTGGCTGTCAGGAGATGCAGCCAGACACTTCGAAGGCTGGCTGTCAGGAGATGCAACCAGACACTTCGAAGGCTGGTTGTTGGGGGATGCAGCCAGACACTGCGAGGGAGCTGTTTGTTAGAACAGGCCCGAAGATGCATGCTGGAGCTGTGTGTAACACAGGCCAGTGGTGTACGGGGCGACTACTGGGGCACACTGCCGGAGGAACGTTTCTCGTGAAGCATTGTCACCTAGCGCCCTGCGAGAAGTACTCAGACTCTCGCAGTACACCCGTGACAATCAGTTATTCGCAGACTCGGTGAGTAACTCGGTTGCTGTATATAAGCCGCCGCCGTCTGACTTATCGTTCTGACACCTAGGCCCTATTTCTTTTGCAGTCCGCGGAGACGCCGGAAGCGGAGAAAGCGGAGAGGGTAAAAAAGAATAGACTTCGGCGCACATCGGAGATGGTAGCAACCGCCTTGTTATCGCCCATAAACAACATGGACGCAAAATCACTAGCCGAGTCATTTTGTTAGTTATTTTTTTATTAAAATACGATGATGCTTACAACATTAAATATGTTACATATGCTCACAAGTTCACATCATGTGCTGTTATGTTATTAGTCAATCATTTTTACTAAAAAAATATACATTAATATTGTAACAAAAATAAACACTATGTCTATGTCGTATGTGTAACGGCTAACGCCTGTGTCAATGCCGATGCATTCATGTGATCTGTGTATGATATACACCACATTGTTGTTGTTTAATTTGTATAGTGCCTAATAACGTGTTTGCCACGTATAGCAAGCAAATAGGGTAGAACAAATGGATACTCGAACAAAAAAAACATTGAGTATTGCAATCATATTTACGTTAAAATATGTATTTATTCGTGTACTGTGTATAATTCATTGGAGGGGCAAATTGTCAAAATAGTGTGTAGACCTACTATCAGACCTGGGTTCAATTCACTTTTGTCAATTTCAGTTAAATTGCAATTCATGTTTATTTACCAAGGATCAATTCCAATTTAATTCAATATACTCACAAGAAGGATCAATTCCAAATCAATTATTTTTATTCAAATAAAATTCGAGCATATTGTTGATGAATTTAATTCAATTAAGAATTTAACCCAGGTCTGCCGACTAAACATTGATAGTTGTGTGCACAATAACATATTTAATATGTAACTTGTTAAAATCATGTTGTGCTGTAGGTACCAGGGCATGGTACTTGCTCATCAAAGACAATTCTTATCCAATAAAAGCGTGCATGCTATTGCATGATGTAATCCCACATGTTCACATTACATGATTGTATATCTTTTTACAAAACACATTGTGTATGTCACACATCCATTGTATGGTCCTTCAAGAAGCTGGGTGTATACAAAAGAATGTGGTTGTATTTGCATGGCAAACAATTCCCTTTAACACATTCCAATACAATAAGTATTGTTTAATTCGCATTATACTGATGATGTGTTCACGGAAACTGTTTGAGAGTAGCTGCCTAACCTGAAGGAGACGAGAAACAATCTTGGATCATCATCAATGTCACGATCATAGTCAAAGCAATATGTGTGTTTTTCATGATGTCATTTTCTTGCAACGGAGAAATAAAACAGTTGAATTGCATTATGATGTTACCCTTACTAAATAAGTGTATTTAATGTATGTGCAAATAATTCCATGCAACAAAGGTGCATGTTCATATCAGTATGTAGGCATTTGTTTTCATATTAGTGTGTTGGCATTTGTTATGCAAGAAATACATTTTGACTGTCATAGGAGTGATATTGAGTAAAGAATAAAAAAATATGTATACAATCTCTTCAGGGTTCAAATTAAATCTTCAAACACTGTTTATGATTGATTTGTTTGTGTGTTTTTTATTAATCACATAAAAAATACATCACTTCAGATAGAAAAGTGGTAGGAGCAACATCAAAACTACATTACACATGCTGAAGGCAATTAATGGAATCAGTGGATGTGCACAACCAGTACTGTTTTGTATGCAACATTCAAACACAAGCAGGAATTGAACCTGCCACACATCACTGGACCATTATGAAACCCACCGCTCTGATGCGTGGTAACATTGCATGAATTACAACATTGAAAATAACAGTAATCTATTTCAAATTATCTAATTTTTAAAGAAAAATATTAAACATTATGTGCCATTTTATTTCTGAAAATCATTACATTATTGATTCATACAATACACGTTAAACCAAAAATGGATGATTGTAAATAATGTAATGAACATTTTAATAAAATTTTGTTATTAATATTACCCTGCATTTACTCGGTTCCCTGATTCCAAGAATGGTATGCTGTGCAGCAAACAATCACACCACTATAGTGGTATCTTCTGGCACTGTTTTATGGGGTACCAAAACATAACAATACTAGAATGTTATTAAATGTACATTCATTGTTTTGATACTTCATCAAGACTGCAATTGACAATACAAACTATTCACCACGCCACTAAGCTCTGTTATACAAAGACAACTTGGATCATCATCTTTATGGTAACGATACTCAGATCTACATTTCGTTGGCTACCCCGAATACAAATCGCTCCCTTAACCAACTTAATGATTGCCTTCAAGATATCTTCCATTGGATGACTGACAGCAAGTTGAAATTAAATGCAATTAAAACTGAATTGATCATTATTGGTACTCAAATGCAGCGTAGTAAACTGGATGGTTTTTTCATACACATATTTTGAATCAGTATATCACACCAGCAACCTGTGTGGAATCTAGGAGTGATATTGGATAGTAACTTCAATGTCCGACAACACATCTCAAAAATGTCGCTGCTGTTTTTATCACATTCGTGATCTTCGCCGTATTCGCAGGCATGTTATTTTCTGTTGCTAAAACTATTGCAACAGTGCTTGTTACCAGCAGACTTTACTATTGCAATTCCATCCTTTATAATATCGCTAGCAAGGATATTACAAAACTTCAGCATGTCCTAAATTTTCTAGCACAAGTAGTTACAAGATCTCCTCGTTTTTTTTGCTCTGTACCACTTTTGAAGTCTGCATTAGCTTCCTGTATGATATTGTATAATATTTAAGATCTGTACCATTACATACTGTCCAGTAAGCAACCATCTTATTTGCATTCATTGTTTACTCCTGTAAGAAAACCTATCCAGCTTCGATCATCTAGTTCTGACCTACTTTTTGCTCCAAGAGTTAACACTAACATTGGAACTAGGGCTTTTTCTGTTGCTGCACCAACTCTTTGGAATATGCTCCCTCTTAGTGTTAGATCAGTTGAAAATATTTAAAAATTCTGTCATCATTTAAAAACTTATCTTTACAACCTTGCTTATCCATCGTAGCTCCCTGGCGCCTTGACCCATCTGTTGACAACTGGAATACTACTTATGGATTTTAAGATTGACCAATCCTTTTGTTTTGATGCGCCTCTGAGCTTGGTTTCCAAGGATTTAGGCGCAATAGAAGTTAACTTATTATTATTAATATTTAAATATAGCATACTCTGCATGTTTACGACTTACCGGCTATGTTATGTAGACCTGTTTCTGTATCATGCTATTTTAACAGAATGGATGCAGTATCATTCTCATCTAGACATCTGTATTTGCAGAGTATACACACGCAGGTTCCTTATTTGACATTTCTCATTTCAATCATTAAATGTTTTGTCATCATGGCGATAATACAGAAAACCCTTATTTCACTTAGTTGAATATTCCAAATACATATTTACACGCTTCATTGTGTATATTGCTCAAGTAAAATGTACATCATTGCGTTATCACATGTACAAAGCAAACTGAAAAGTACATATTTCAGTTTATATTTTGTACAATGCCACTTATCTTTTGTTTATAATCCGTCATGTTGAAAGTCACGTGGCCTATTCAACCGGAACCTCTCCGCATGCGACATGCCCTGCAGGCGGAGAAATCGGAGCGGGTCGGAGAGCCTCTCCGGGCTGTTCTTTTTAACGCGGAGAGATCACGTGATCTCTCCGCGTCAAATAGAATAGCAAATTTCTCTCCGCGGACAGGTCGGAGAGACAAAAGAAATAGGCCCCTAGAATTCGGTTGCTGTATATAGGCCGCCGCCGTCTGACTTATTGTTCGGACATTTAGAATATCTCCGTTATAATTCGGTTGCTGTATATAAGCCGCCGCCGTCTGACTTATCGTTTTGACACCTAGAATTCGGTTGCTGTATATATTGCCGCCGCCGTCTGACTTATTGTTCGGACATTTAGAATATCTCCGTTATAATTCGGTTGCTGTATATAAGCCGCCGCCGTCTGACTTATCGTTTTGACACCTAGAATTCGGTTGCTGTATATAGGCCGCCGCCGTCTGACTTATTGTTCGGATATTTAGAATATCTCCGTTATAATTCGGTTGCTGTATATAAGCCGCCGCCGTCTGACTTATCGTTCTGACACCTAGAATTCGGTTGCTGTATATAGGCCGCCGCCGTCTGAACCTATTGTTCTGACCTTTATAACTGGGTAGTATTTAGCAGACATAGCCGTATACTGTGTATTAGATATTGTATTGGTAGGGTTTTCCGCATATAATAAACTGTGAAAACGTATAACCTGACTTATCATTAGTACGACTGAGTGAGCGAACGTGTGCCCGTATGCTTCCCTGCCGACCGCTCGCCGCAAACGCTACACTTGTTTCGTTTAGTAGATGTTTTTTTGTTTTTGTCAGTTTGACTTGCTTTTTCTAGAATGGTTGTTTAATTCTTTAACAATTCCGAATTTCATGCGGATTAATATCTTGTAAATATCGTAATATAATATTTGTTTAATAAAGATATTTCAGAATGTTACAACAATTCAGTAATTATATAATTTAAACACACACCTTGACATACTTATCTCTCAGGACATAAATGGCTGCACACGTTTCTGGGATAATCATCCCTACAGTTGTTTCTCCCACCCTGAACGGGAAAGCCAGGCTCCCGTATGTCTGACCTGTTTATAAATGAAGTAAAACAGATCATTGAAGTATTGACGATTACTGTCTAGTGGAAATATGCAGTATATTCAACAGAAGCTAACGAAATAATTATTCGGATAATTTGTTTGCATTCAATTGATAAAAAAAACGTATTACTGATTTGACGTATCAACACAATTATCAATAATGACAATAATAAATTTGGCTTAGCTTTCTATTCAATATAAAAATCGTTCCACGTTCATTTCAATAGCATATAATTTATAATAAAATAGGATTGCATACCTGTTGCAATAAATCTCAGGGTCATAGCGAGCCTCTCTGCCGGGGAGATTGCGGCTCGATAGTTAGTGTGTTGTTTGGCGATCAGCGGGGAAACAAGATGAAGAAGGATGTCAAACAACGCAGGATACAGCCTGGCAAAATTCCGAAAGCTGCCAGCGTATTCTGTGGCCAACTCTTTTACAAGATTGTTGTTATACCCTTGTTCATCATATCTCCCCACCCATGTCTTTACCCACACCCTACGTTTTTTTGTCTCTCTTCCGCCTCCGATTAACTTACCTGCTAATGACGAAAATGCCTAAAACATTCACAATTGCCCGCCCGAAAACTTTCTCCAACGGAAGGCGCCATGTTGTTGAAGTTCGGACACAAACAGAATAACGCTATAGGTTTATATATCCAGTTGTTAACAATCGTAGCGGTGTGCGGCGGTGAGTCGTAGGCCAGTCTTAAACAATTCCCGGATTTGGCTTGAGGCTAAGCCAGTTTGTTTAAAAAGGAACTATTTTTGGAATTATGGGGAGGGCGGAAATTGACACACATAAGGAGAGACGGTTGACGCTCTCTACGGGGAAACTAGGAAAATGTTTCCCACAGTTTAGATTTCTCAACATTTCGGCAAATATAAACCACGCGTTTATATATTGCTTTATCTTTCGATCTTCAAAAACCACGGACACAAAATGTAAAATAGAGTTGGACTGTCGGCGCACATGAATGTGTAAACGTTGTACGGATATCGTATCTGAAGTTTCTACTGATGAATAAAACATATATTCGTGACGAACCTGGAACGCTCGTTTGTTCAATTTCATTGACAAATACACCCTTAGCCGTGAGGGGGCAATGCATCACCAAAGCACGATGAATGATGCACACGGCTTGGCGAGCGACATACCCGAGCTAAGGCTCCGCCCAACTGAAGGAAGGAAGAAAGGAAGTCGGGGTGGGAGGACAACAACTTTACATGGTGCGGTACCGGTCCAGCACCCAAAAGTTCTCAAAGTCTGTAAAAATCCGCTTAGAGCATAAGTTACTTCACCGGTTGGTAAATAAATGTTTTAAGGGCTAATCGAGATGCTAAATACTTGTCAGATCTTGCATTTAGCTAGCTACCAGTAATCAGAGATTACAAGATTTCAAATCGTCGCGCGAAAAAAAGAAGCGGCCACCTTAACCACGCATGCGCACTTACTGCTTTGTAAGTTTATTATTTTGACATTGCCTTTGCTTGTTGTGCGTCATGTTTGAAATTGTATTAGAAATAATTGGCGGCTTTGTTATAACTGCTGGATTACTGTTGATTCTGCTTCTTGTAAGCTTGAAGGTGACATCGCATTTGTATAACTTGAAAAAGGTTGAAGGTTACAGCAACTATGAAAAAGATCTGGTGTATTTGCACGCGTTCCCTCGAGCAAGTGCAAAACAAGTTCCCAATCTGTCGCCATACGCCATAAAGTTAGAGACATGGCTAAGACTGCAGAAACTCAAATACAAGGTGGGTGCCTGCGTTTTGAAGGTTCTGCTCACACCCTGAGAAAGGGCAGAAAATGTATATTATATATGTAGAAAAACATGACCAAAACTAGTAAAAGTGTAGGTACGTGACAATTTTTTTAGAATACTTTGTATCTCAATAAAACTGATATCACTGGAAAGAGCTTAGAAATACCTTTAACATGGTGCTTATATATTTGTACTGTGGTGAATATTAAGAAAGTTATGCCAATTTGAATGTCGGAAATTATGTCTAAATTTCGTCCCTTTGTTTTACAGTAAAACATTGGCAAACGTGTGACCAATAATCAAGTTTTTGCACTTCAAAATGTAATAACTTTCTTAATATTAATATTATTAAGATAACAATTTTAGTCCATAATTCCTATGGACAACTATTTATAATTATGTAGTTTTAATTACATTGTGATGCTAATTAAGTTCTTAGATTAATAATTAATTACTCAAACGAACGATTCAATGAGATCATTTTTTTAAATAAATTCATTCATACATCATATATTTTAATGAAATGTTCAGTGACATCACACCACAAAATAACATACAAACAAGTGATGGGAAAGTAATGTGTCTGTCCATAGTATTTCTCCAATCAAACATCATTAATTACTTCCCGAATTACTAATTAACTAACTTACTGGACTCTTAAATTTCTTTAAAACATAATTCATAATTAATATATATAAATGACATACACACAAGAAACACTACTAGACAGTAGAGAAACTAGAGATAAAAATATTAAGTATTTAAATTGTATTCCACAATTACACTTAATTAATTATTTCATGAATAACTAATTAACCGACTTATTTAGACACACGGACATGCAAACATGACAATTGTTTTACATGTATTCTATTCATAGTTAGTCATAGACAGCTGAACAATTTCAATGACATTTTTAGTAAACAAAAACTGGAGATAGCAAAATTAAGTATGTAAATTGTATTCCACAATTAAACATAATTACTTATTCCATGAATAACCAATTAACCGACTTATTTAGACACACAGACTTGCAAACATGACAATTGTTTTACATGTATTCTGTTCTTAGTTAGCCACAGACACCTGAACAATTTCAATGACATTTTCAGTAAACAAAAACAGAAACTGGAGATAGCAAAATAAGTATGTAAATTGTATTCCACAAAATTAATTCTTATTAACCAACTTATTTAGACATGACATGACAATTATTCCGGTCGATGTTGACGGCGCAGGTTCGAACGGTGCAGGTCCGGTCGATGTCGACAGAACAGGTCCAGGTTGAACAAACACTCCGCGGCAAAGCACATCAAACTTCACAAACTCACTTCCTTCTGTTAGATGTCTGTACTTGTCCAATGTCTTACACAGTTTCTGGACCCGGTACTTATAAGATGAAAGATCCCCAGGAACAACATCCTTCAAAGCTGTGTGTACGCGAAATCACACGGTCGTGTTCAGTGTACACAAACAACACATGGCCATTCAGGATATCCTCACCAACACAGGACAAGGTAGCGAAGTTGTCTGTTAAATGCTGCCTAGCAAGTCCAACTTTAGCAGCAGGAGCCTTCCGTTTCTTTTTTGGAGGCATCTTCTGAAATTAAAATGTATAATATATATTAATTACTATGTAATAGTACCCAGATTACAGATAGTAAAACAAGATTCAATATTATACTTATATTATTATAAGTGTGCATGTGATGTGCGCGTGTTGGAATGATTATGTATTAACTGAGTAACAGTTAATAAATTAATATATAATCACACCCACCACTCAAATAACCTGATATAAGACATACAAGTAGTTTCAATTACAATTTAGAGTAACAATGGCTTCTTTTTGTGTTGAATCACTTTTTGTGCTGGCTCCAATATGCTGAACAGCCAATAAAAACAAAGAGGACTGCTAAGTTAAATAATCTAATTGCAATCAAATATACAATCACTATCAAGTAAAATAACCAAATACTCAATACACTAAGTTACTGTCAAAACATTAAGTAAAAACAACTGATGTAGCAGAATTGCATTGAAACCTCTGGAGATCTAGCAGCAAACAAGCTTAAATCATAAATGCACGTGTTTGTTTGTAAACACTTTCTGAATAGCCAATGAGGATGCCTAAAACAGGTCACGTGATCACCGGGCTGGTGACAACAACGATTGAGAACGATCACAAATCGGCAATCATCCTCTAATCCGTATTATTGCATGAGTTACCAACAATCCATAACTTGCTAAAATATAATAACATTAATATTGGATGCCTTAATGGCACAATTAAACATGGTTTTGATGGTAAAATAAAACAGTGGGTGACCGTTCGAATTTGTCAACATCGACATTTCTCGGAGCGAAAATAGTTTTTCCCTCGCCTAAAAACAAGTACTTCTCTGCCATAGATTTTTCTCAAACTTGGCCAATATATACATAAATATACATTAAACATGTGTATAAAGTTTAAAAACTTTCAAATCCTTACCTTCAAGATGAATATTGACGCTGAAAATGACGTTCGATTTCAAAATATCACAACTTTCCAAGTTTCCCTCCGATATCAACAATTCGAAAACGAGGTAGCAGAGGAACATGTGAACTAAGTCATCAGTGTTGCTGTGGCTTGGGTATCCTTAAAATAGACCGATGACGCTACAGGAAAGGGGTCGACCCCTTTCCCCGAAGCGCTCTACAGCGAAACGATGCTCGAGGCCGAACCGGCCGCCGCGGGGTGGCGGAGTTTGTCACGTACCTAAAAAGTGCATTGCCCTGGGCCTTTGCCAGGCTTTGGCTCTGTATTCCCCGGAACGGATTCTAATTCTGATTATTTACGTCATTAGCCTTAGGAGCCACTGTTGGCTATGGTTTACGACGGGGTGGGTGCGTATGGTGTTATTGTGTTTGAGCCGCAGGATAGGAAACTGAAATCGTTTATGGTCTCAGCCTGGACCTGCGACTCGTTTAGTTTATTCCAGTCTACTATTGTTTTTACAAAGTATGAGTTTTTGAATTGGTCGGTGTGAGATGCAGGTACTATATAGCACCTGGTGTTATTGGGTGTTATTGGTTGTTAGGTGTTGTACAAAGTTTGAGGATACGCGATCTGGAAAATGTTTGGATTGGATGCGTCTTTTATTTATTTTTTGGAGCCAAAAGTATGTTTCTGCGGGGATGGCTGGGATAGATCCCTCAGCTATTTTGTACATGTATTTGAGTCGTAGATCCCGACGTCTGCTTTGTAGGGTATTGAGTTTTAGGTCTATTAATGTTTGCCATTGATCCGTGGTAGTCGCCGGTAATGAAGCGAGCAGCGCGGTGTTGTATACGTTCTAGTTTATCTATGTCCCCCTGATGGTATGGGTCCCACACTATGGCTCCGTACTCTAAAGCAGCGCGCACAAGGGCAATATATGCGGTCCGTTTGTTGTTTATAGGACAGTGTCGTATGTTACGTCTTAGGAAACCAAGTGTTGAGTTTGCTTTTTTAGTTGCTGTTGCGATGTGGGAGTGCCATTTAAGGTCGTCGGAGATAGAGATACCAAGATAGGGATTGCAGTTTACACGTTCTAGGGTGATGTTATTTAAGGTGTAGAAATAGTCAGTTTTATGTTTTACACAGAGGATGTAGCGGATTTTTAAAAATCATCTACCATTCGTTGTATACTTCGCGTGGGACTGATATTTCACACATAGTTAAATATTGATATATAACATGACATGTCTGTAAATATGAAGGCATAATATCTACATTAATGTATGTTTATAGGCTCAGGCTATTTCTCGAGCAGCTCGAGAAATAACGCGAACTCGGTCCGTTATTTGGGTGGGTACCCAGTGATCTCGGCCTTTCGCGATCTCGGCCCGAGTGATCTCGCATCATCTCGGCCTGTTTCCGAGTGATCTTGGCCTGTTTCGGTGACCTCGGCCTGTTTGAGGAGTGATCTCGGCCTGTTCGGGGGTATATTGTTGACCAGAAACGATAGCGGCATGAAGTCGGCCAGTGAATTCGGCCTGGGCAGCAGTGAACTTGGCCTGTATAGCCAGTGATCTCGGCCTGTTTGAGTAATGTTAGCCAGCGTTTTTTGTGCAACATAATTACATTGTATTATGTATTGTGATAACTGCTACATAATGTCCAATATGTTGCATGGTTGTTTTCTACAGCAGTCTGTTTTTTTATAACGTCGTTTTGTTGGGTTATTTATGTGAGGCAGTGATCTCGGCCTGTTTGAGTGATGTTAGCCATACATTTGTTGTGTGTATAGTTTTGTTTTGTTTGGTTATTTATGTAAGCAATTCGACATTATCATCGGCAATTTCTGCGTGATGTGTACTAGTATTATAGTGATTGCCGCCAAGATATCTACCACTGATCACTGACAGCAAATATAAATTAAATGCAAATAAAACTGACTTGATCATTATTGGTAAATCAATGTAGTGTAGTTAACTTGGTGTGTTTTCCCTACGCGTATTTTGAAACAGCATATCACGCCAGCAACCTCGGTGAGCAGGGGTGTCATGTAATTGTAAGGTAGCAGTTTGGACACCTACACATGTTCATAGTTATGTTGTAACGTGCTAATTAAGAGATGGAATACATCTTAATTTTCATTCTAATGTCGCTACCAGCCACAATATGGCAACACCATATGCTAAGTAGATGACGGGTTACATTCTTTATTTTGTGAAACTACATTTTCATGATTTAATTGCTAAGATGTTAATTATAATTATATTTAGGTAATTAATTACTATGAGTAACCAGTTGCTTGAATGGTATGAGATAAACCCCAGAGACACTGGTCACGTGTGTATTCACCAGGCATTGGTACAGCAGCTGTGGGCTAGGCTGGCTCAGGTTTCACACAACAAGGAGGAGACATTTATTTTTGGTGAGTGTCAACTTGTTCAATAATACTTTTAAGGTATTATTTCCCTTTTCTAATTATACCACATCATGAAGTGAAAGATTGTCCATCAATAGACCTAAACTTGCATGGATGTTTTAAAGCAATTATTTAGTTATAAATGTTTTCACTATATGGAAAATTGCTTTGAGTGGACACCCCAGGATGCTGTGGTTGACCCCCACTGGCTGGTTGTAAACAGTAGTGGTCTTAATGAGTTTTAGAATACTTGCATCCTGCTGGTGATATAACTTGCAGAATATACAGTTTTAATCATGTTTAATCAGGTACTGTGTTTTGTATTATGATGCTTAATCTATGTGCTATTAGGTTAATATACGGCCATATTATGCATTTAGCAACAACCTGTATTCTATGAAGCTATGCAGTCAGTATCAGAAACTGCCCAGTGGCCACTAATGTCCTCATGATTAATCACCCTATGGGGTTGGCTGGGTAGGATGTGGAGCATATTCCCTAGAGGGATAAGACCACATTAAGGATTCGTCCGCCATTACCGACCAAAAGAGTGCCCTTGAAAACACCGTTTTGGTGTCGTGTGAATTTTTTTCGAGCTCTTTGGCATGGCACATGTCAGTCCAGTGAATACTGAATTTACTACTGCATTAGATCTTTCACGGGGTAGCAATAAACATACGCTAGTCGCTCGCGTATTCGCACAGTGGCTATTTTGCAGAACGCACCAATATTTCAAAATCCGTCATCAGATTGGGGCGAAATTGAGGGGTGTCAGGTTTGGGTGGATTTTTCTTAAAACTGAGGTATGAGAATTTTACGAGTTTTCCACAGCACTTGTGTCAATGGAGGATAAATATGCTGTGAAATTTTAAAGAAAATTTTTTCTTCAAATTTAGCAGGAAATGAAGGAAACGTTATAATGGCCGCCTATGTAAAATTTAAATGTGATCTTACCCCCGAATTAGAAATACGCCCGTTTTATCACAAAAACTGCCAAAATGTGATTTGAGCGACGGGTGATGTAATACCGTTAGTATTACATCTAAAAGAAGTAATTAATAAGCCAGTTATTAGGTGATATGCATGGAAAATAAAGTGATAATTTTGGTGGTGTGAAAGTTAAAAAGTACATTCCAAGCATGTTCTATGATACTGAGTACCACGAAAGCTTGTGTAATAAGTGTATATGTGTCAGGGTGTGGAGTTTCTTTTAAATCTACATCATGTGCAACAATATTGACATATTTCCACTAGGATGAATTTCGCCTTAGTTATATCATTTATATTTTTGTAAGCGACATCTATAAATGAGTGTTTCTTAACCCCAATACTAACGTGGGTGTTTCTGCTGTTCCAATTTGTCCTTCCTAATTATATGGCACTAATATATATATCATACTTGGATCGCACAATAAGCAATAATTGGCAAGCAGGCAACATTTTGATTCCACCCCCCCCCCTCTAACGCGGCCCTAATTTTAGTGAAATGTTGGCCACCATAGGAAGCAGGTTGTCCACACACTTCTACTAATCAGGCACTAGCACCTACTTTTTATAGCAACATACATACACTAACTGAGACAACAAGAACAATTGAGAATCTACATAAATATACCCCGAATGTAACAGAGAATATCATAACAGTGTGTGACTCCCCAAATATGCAGCGACCGCAATGATCCGAATTAGTTCATTTTTAGCCATAAAAATTAAAACTGGTCACCTAAGAGAAGTGTCATATGTTGAAGTTGTGTACATGGACTGGCATGCTATCATTTTCAACGATCATGTACTTTTCAGCTGTAATATAACCGAATCATACCGAAGTTTGCACAAGGCAAGGCAGATTAAACTAACTGTAGGCTGACGTCAACTACTCTGACAAGAAGCTGCTTTTATCACTGGTATTGTGTACGTTATATCCGTATATTTAACATCAGAAATGTTTGTTAGTACCATGTAAGAATTTGGCGATGTTTGAATAAAACATGATTAGGACAATGGACTCGCTGATGTGCTTGAAGAGATACTAGGTGCCACAACTGTCGGCAACCTTTATCACGTGTCTTGGATATCCTTATCAAACATTTGTTTCTTTCTGAAATTAACTATTTTGCCAGTAGTATCTCTTGTTTCCAATAATGTGTATACATCAGCGAAATACACAGTGGCCAAGTAATTGACGTGTGGCGATGTTTGGACACTGTATCAAGCAGAGATCTGCGCCTGTGTAAAAGTATGGGTATTTTAAGGGGGGTTAGGATGACAATTTGTGTGACGCAAGATATACGTTCCACTGGGCATCCCAGTTTTGGTTTCATAATGTACTATGTATGTACCTCAATTTACACCCAGCAATTTAGCCCGTTATCTACAATATAATTGTAGTTACCATCAAAAGACGCCTCTGTGCTTTCAATATTGTGAATATTGTTGAAATGCCTGGCTTGTGCTTTTGACACCTACTGGTGTCGTACACGTTTGACATATAGTTTATGATTGCATCATATTATTTAGCATAGTTTGTGGGCATTACATTATACCAAAATTCGTGAAGATTTGCAACGTGCATGTCCAATAAAATGCTGCTTAAAATAATGATTTTGTGTATTTGTTGCCAAAAAATGCAACATTTTATGAAAAATTACAAAAAAAATTATATTTAGTTAATATTCTATATATTTTATTCCCATATCGGTAAGATACTGTGTTGGCTTGTATGCTGTGCTCAGTACCATTCATATCAGGCAAATGTTGTATGTAATATAAAGTACCGAATAAGCATGTTTAAACTAACTCAAGGCGGTATTTAGCTTGGAGGTGTGCACAGTTTGATAACGCATATTTTAATTGTTATTGAGACAGTGTAAATTTCCCTTTGTGGTTAATCTAGTTATATGTATAGCTTGATATAAATCTAACATTCGTGAAGATTTGCAAGATTCAGGAGATCTATTTGGGGTAAGACCACATTAAGGATTCGTCCGCCATTACCGACCGAAAGAGTGCCCTTGAAAACACCGTTTTGGTGTTGTGTGAATTTTTTTCGAGCACTTTGGCATGGCACATGTCAGTCCAGTGAATACTGAATGTACTACTGCATTAGATCTTTCACGGGGTAGCAATAAACATACGCTAGTCGCTCGCGTATTAGCACAGTGGCTATTTTGCAGAACGCACCAATATTTCAAAATCCATCATCAGGTTGGGGCGAAATTGAGGGGTGTCAGGTTTGGGTGGATTTTTCTGAAAACTGAGGTATGAGAATTTTACGAGTTTTCCACAGCACTTGTGTCAATGGAGGATAAATATGCTGTGAAATTTTAAAGAAAATTTTTCGGCAAATTTAGCAAGAAATGAAGGAAACGTTATAATGGCCGCCTATGTAAAATTTAAAGGTGGTCTTACCCCTAGAGACTAACACTTGAAAACAAGTTGGGAGCCACCCTGGATAGTGTAGCTAGATGGTAAACACTGGCCAAGTGTTTGGTTCAGTCATTTAACAAGTCATAGAATAGGTATACTCTGTAGTAAATTGGAACAGAATATGGTAACACAAAGTAGTATAGAAATATGGAATTGAAATACTTGTTTAAATAATTATCTGTGTTCTGCTATAAATGACATGTTGCACCATGCCATTGCAGGAGGGAGCCAGGCCTCGAATTAATGATGTGAGATTCATTAACGAGCCTCCAGAGCAGTGTTGGGGTGAGCATGGTCATTACAGTCATGGTAGATTATGTAATTATTGCATCTGTTAGATGCTTATACTTGTGTTGTTGATTTACATACATTTGCATTCCTAGTATAACTTGTACGACAATTATAGATCTTTAGATTACTTTACATTATACTGGATTCATTATATTGCGCGTGCGTGCTGTGTGACATGTGTCCACGCATCATAATCATTAATATATCTACGTACATATATTTGTATTGTTAGTACTGTATTGACAAACTGTTTACTTTGTTTAGGTTTCTTTTTGTATCCGGAAGTAAGACCACAAATAAAGAATTTGATCGAAAAGATTGGAGCCGACTTGTTGTACAAATTGGCCCCGTCACATAATAAACATTTATATTAACTACTTTGACTTGTGACAAAGTAGTTTTATTTAAGGTAACGCTACTTTTTACCTCGTTATTTTAATTTACTTCCGCGAGATATTTTCGTTACTTTGTTTTCTGAACTCGCCTTATGGCATTCCGCCCGTTAACAACATTTCATTAAACGTATTTAAGTTAAACAAATTAGAGCTACGGTAAACTATATTAACGCGGTGATAACTGTCACTTGTTTGTGTGAGTATTGTCAAATCTTTGGGAACAGTAAATGTGGTGCAAGGCATTGACATTGTTTGTTTTGCGCCGACATCAATCAAATCGTTTCCCTTAATTCTGCCAGTCGTGACTTCTGCGAATAGGCTTTCTGCGACTTTCAAAGTGCAATTGAAATTCACACATAAGCTAGCTAGGCCTTCTATATTATAACAGGATTTATATGCTTTAATGTAGCATAGCTAGTAGGGAAGATCAGTATGCTAACATTGCGCCTTTTACCATCTGTTGACAACTGGAATACTGCTTATGGATTTTGAGATTGACCAATCCTTTTGTCTTGATGCGTCTCTGAGCTGTGTTTCCAATGATTTCTTAGTTTTGTTACCGATAACATGCTATTTGTTGGCACAATAGGGGGTTTTGTGGGTTTTGGTGAGCTTCCAAATACTAATAACGTTCCGACGCCTATCGTGTGGCACAATGTTCCGACTATGATTCGGGGCTAGTTTGTAGAAGACACAAGGCATGATGTAGACAGTTTGTATTTTATTAAGCACATGCAACAATTCCAATACAATGCATAAATAAAAAATAATGCATAAATATAGTGACATAACAATGAACACAATACCTATATAAACCAAAGTGCAATCTAAAATATGAATGTGTGTGCGTGGGTGAGGGTAGATGCCTGTGTGCATGCGTGTGTGCTGCCGGCTAGCTTGTGCGTTCTCAGTGCATCACCGGCCCGTACAGTCTGGCAAATGTCTTCAGCAATTGCATTGCTGTCTTATCTCCAGCTCTGTACAGGTCCCATTGCTGGGCAACCTTTCCCTGGAGGTCTTGGTATCTTTTTTTTGGTGCCTTCGTAGCTTTCTCTCGGACACCAGTCGCAGGGTGATTTCGATCTGAGAAATATCCAGGTCACATGTAATATTGTTATTTACATGGCAACATTATATTAAGTTTAAAGGGGAAATGACGCACAGTCCATTTATGCCATATAGTTCAATACGTACTATATAAGTATGCATTTATGGACCATGTGGACACCCCATATCGGCCCTTCTGAATAGATTAGTGAACTACATAGACTCCCACAAGGGCATAAGAAACCGATCACGCCTCACTGGTTTCTTTTGTAGCTACTCGCTAACCTCAAAGGGATGCTCCCTATGCCCAACAGCAGTTGCAATGATGTAGGCTGTTATGCCCATGAAAACATTGTATAGAACAAAGACTATGCTGTTGGTGTTTTTGTGTTCTCGAGCAATTGCCAGTTATTACCATGATATCTCAGTATTTGAAATTTACTTTATATTTAGCATCTTTTTTTTAAATGGTAACATAACATTGGCTGTGTTAAGACAACACTATTAATAAATATAGACCCATAAAATATATTTATCAGGTAACCTTTTTCTGAGGTAAATTTAGATGTGTTCCTATAATCTGATACTTTCTGTCATAGAACTCCTAAACTTGAGCATTAGACATCTGTGTGAAGTTGAACATTTGTATTGCTTGCATATTTTATGCCAGTGCACTTGTAGTTTGAATGATCACATAATTATAATTTCTTGTAATATTTAAGAAGTTTTACGAGTACAATGTTATATTCGTGCTTGGAACTCACTAGCACGTATATATGTGTGGTACCGTATATGTCATACATGTTTTCTGTTTCCAGCTAAATTTTCTGACCTATATTTTTGGTAATAGGCGGTGACTACTAAACAAGTCAACCTTGCATACAATGATTATGCCATTCAAACAAAGCACCTGCTCTGTGAAACAATACACACCTATCAGGCCAATTGTCATGGCTTCCTCACCTCTTAACAAATCAAAGACAAGCAAATCTGCTCAAGAGTAGAGAGCTGATTACAGCCTCAACACATTCTCACAGCACACAAATCAAAGACAAACAACATGAAAAGATCTGCTCATGAAGCAATGCAGGAGTAGCAAGCCAATTACACTTTCACACTTTCTTAATGGACACAAATCAAAGATAGTGTTAACATGAAAAGATAACTAAGGGAGATTATGAAGCAAATTACCATGACACCTACCCTTTCTAACGTACATGTAATATTTTAAAGCTGATTCTTGTGTATTGCAATAATAAATTGGTTACGTAATTGTGACTTTAGCAATAACAACAATAGTATAAAAATGGTTTTCCAAAAAATGAATTAGAAATTGGGAAGACAACTACAGAAAACTACAACTTGAGACAGCCTCAATGCTCAAACTTGAGCAACTATTGACCTCAAACTTGGACAACTATTGACCGTTCATGGGATAAGCACTTGCGGTAAGGTAGGAAGTAAGAATAAGATCACGACAGATCGTCAAAACATCTTTATTGCATTGCATATTGTAACATACAGATGGATGCAACTTCATTGTTTCTGGTTAGCATCACTCACATAAAAAGGCCGAGATCACTCCTTGAACAGGCCGAGATCACTCCCCGAACAGGCCGAGATCACTCCTCAAACAGGCTGAGGTCACAGGCCGAGTTCACCGAAACAGGCCGAGATCACTCGGAAACAGGCCGAGAACACTTGGGCCGAGATCGCGAAAGGCCGAGATCACTGTGAACCGTTATTTGTTGAGAAGCTCGAGAAATAACGCGAGGCCTGGCTGTTATTTGTCGAGCAGCTCGACAAATAATGTCGATTTTAATCATTATTTATCAAGCTGATCTGGACGTGCATGCATGTGCACTTAAATATATTTTATGGCATATACGTGGACAGAGTAATTTTCTGAAGTAAATCTGACGCTGTCGAATCGTTTCGTACCTGTATTTGTCCATTCTGATGGGAAATGAAGACTTCTTATTCTTCGAGCTGCTCGAGAAATAATGCCGTCTTCGTTCGTTATTTATCGAGCAGATCTGGACGTGCATGCATGTAGAAATATTTTCAAGTCACCTACGTGGCCATACTAATTGTTTTAAGTAAATCCGACACAGTCTAATCGTTTCGTGCCCGTATTTTTCCGTTGTGATGGGAAAATAAAGACATCTTATACATCGAGCTGCTCGAGAAATAACATAGTTCATACTTTGAGTGCCATGTTATCAGTTGTCATCATTTCTGATACAAAAATGAAATATATTACAAAATGAGTTACATCATACTCAAAATATAAGCAATGTACTGAATTACGCACGCATGTTCACATAGATTAAAAATGTACAAATCACGAACATTATAAAACAGACAAGTAGGCTGAAACATGTCAGTTTACAATGAGAAAGTCAACTGAGAAAGTACTTGTAAATATTTCAGCACGTCTCCACATTTTTACATCCAATGTTATGTTTGTGTGCATAATTATAAGTTTAATGACTAATACATTTTTTCATGAGAAAGTTCAACCTACAACTGCATCATTTGCCGTGTTCCTTTGATCACAAAATTACCGTCATATGGATGTATAAATTACTTCCACTCACGTTTTATTGACGTTTGTAATCCCGGCTGAAGTAAACTGTAATTTACGCAGAGGACGTCATGGCATACTGTTTGGCTGTGTACACGTGTTAACATATATGTCGTACAGATCGAATGTATAAAAAACACTGCTAACTTTTCTCCAATCATATATAGTTGTACATGTCACACTGGACAAAAAATAATATATCTGTTCATGTCAAAATTGCATGTGATATCGGGCTTGAATTCCTTGCAGGGTGCTGAAGCGTTAACAGAAGGCATGAAGCGTTAACAGAAGGCATACCTACTGCCATTATGGGTCAAGCCCAAGCCACGAAATACAGAAACTATATATATATATATATATATATATATATATATATACGTTTGGAGCCGGTTCGTGGTTGAAAGTGGAAATTAAGGTGACCTGTGCAAGTCCGACCTGTCATCCAACGAAAAGTGTACAGAATTGGATTAACTGCGAGAACTGTATGGCCTGGTGGCACTGCAGCTGTGCAAGGGTTACAAAAAAGCCACATATTTCTTAATGCAGTGAATACACAAGGCGCCTGCAAAATAAATAATGTGTACAGTTGTAGGCATGAGGTGATGCCAAGCGATGAAAGGTGTACAGGTGTAGGCTTGAGGTGATGCCAAGCGATGAAAGGTGTACAGGTGTAGGCTTGAAGTGATGCCAAGCGATGAAAGGTGCACAGGTATAGGCTTGAAGTGATGCCAAGCGATGAAAGGTGCTCAGGTGTAGGCTTGAGGTGATGCCAAGCGATGAAAGGTGCACAGGTGTAGGCTTGAGGTGATGCCAAGCGTTGAAAGGTGCACAGGTGTAGGCTTGAAGTGATGCCAAGCGATGAAAGGTGCACAGGTGTAGGCTTGAGGTGATGCCAAGCGATGAAAGGTGCACAGGTGTAGGCTTGAGGTGATGCCAAGCGATGAAAGGTGTACAGGTGTAGGCTTGAGGTGATGCCAAGCGATGAAAGGTGTACAGGTGTAGGCATAAGGTGATGCCAAGCGATGAAAGGTGCACAGGTGTAGGCTTGAGGTGATGCCAAGCGATGAAAGGTGTACAGGTGTAGGCTTGAAGTGATGCCAAGCGATGAAAGGTGCACAGGTGTAGGCTTGAGGTGATGCCAAGCGATGAAAGGTGCACAGGTGTAGGCTTGAGGTGATGCCAAGCGATGAAAGGTGTACAGGTGTAGGCTTGAGGTGATGCCAAGCGATGAAAGGTGTACAGGTGTAGGCTTGAAGTGATGCCAAGCGATGAAAGGTGCACAGGTGTAGGCTTGAGGTGATGCCAAGCGATGAAAGGTGTACAGGTGTAGGCTTGAAGTGATGCCAAGCGATGAAAGGTGCACAGGTGTAGGCTTGAGGTGATGCCAAGCGATGAAAGGTGTACAGGTGTAGGCTTGAAGTGATGCCAAGCGATGAAAGGTGCACAGGTGTAGGCTTGAGGTGATGCCAAGCGATGAAAGGTGTACAGGTGTAGGCTTGAGGTGATGCCAAGCAATGAAAGGTGTACAAGTGTAGGTTTGACAAGATGCCAAGCGATGAAAGGTGTACAGGTGTAGGCTTGATGTGATAACAAGCGATGAAAAGTATAGGAATTGGAATTTACTGCAATTAAAGATATCATCTGTCGTTCAGAATAGTCTTGCATTTCTTTTTCAAATAACCTTGAACAGTCTTGACATCCACATCTCTAGTAGTTTACGCGGACACTGGAAAAAGAAACATCTTCATTTCCAACCAGAACGGACTAATACACGCACAGAACGATTCAACAGTGTTGGATTTAGTTCAGACAATTAGTACGTCCATGTAAATGCCTTGAAAATATTTCTTAGTGCACATGCATGCACGTCCAGATGTGCTCGATAAATAACGAACGAAGCCGGCGTTATTTCTCGAGCAGCTCGACGAATAAGCAATCTGATTGGTCATTACAACTTCTGGTCTGCTCGATAAATAACGCGAAGTCTGACTGTTATTTCTTGAGCTGCTCGAGAAATAGCCAAGGCGATGTTTATATGCTATGGCATGGGCATACACCATCCTCGCGCGTCAGGGGTCGCTCCTGCTGATTACATCAGTGCCAGCCAGCAGTACCCCCTGGCTGATCGCCTTGCGAAACTCTGAATTTAAGCTCAGCCTATGAAATCGTTCACTAGATCAGTGGATCTCGGCAGGTCAGGTGGTCGTAATAAAACTAATTTTAACCAACCGTGGCTCGTGTTACATGCAATGTTTAGGAAGTAGAAGCAATTATTCGAATACACAATACAGCTCAGCTGCTCATGCTAATGGGTGAACAGGTAATTATATATTGGGATTCCCAGAAGTCGTTTATCTGTCTTCAAATTGGGGCGGGTATTTGCACTGTTCTCACGGGTGATGCAGTCGCGAATGGCGAAGTCAATTACTAGTTTGACTCGGCTAACTTCCACACTTCACGTAGGGGATCAGCCAGGGTTAGTTTTGCATGACAAACAGCCCTGGCTTGCGAGGATGGCATACACGGATACACGGATACACGGATTCACGGTTCCGACGCCATCTTGACCTAGATCAGAGTTGCGAGTAAATAAACGCACGTGGTTACGATAACAAAGCAAAACAAACTTATTTAAGATGGCGGATGCCCATATATGGAAGACGGTTCTGACGCCATCTTGACCTAGATGAGAGTTGCGAGTAAATAAACCCACGTGGTTATATCATTACACGGATTCATGGTTCCAACGCCACCTTGACCCAAATCAGAGTTGCGAGTAAATAACGCACGTGGTTACGATAACAAAGCAAAACAAACTTATTTAAGATGGCGGATGCCCATATATGGTAGAACCATGAATCCGTGTATGGCATGTGATGGAACGTCGATAGAATAGGAACGTTTTTGAACGTCGATGGAACGGATTTTTTAAATCATCATTTGGCACATAGTTAACTATTGATGTAATATAATATGTCCGTCAATGTGAAGGCATACTGTTTAAATTAATGTATAATTATATGCGATGGAATGTTGCGGAATGTTGATCGAAGATAGAACTAAGATGGCGGATTATGACGGCTTTGTTTTGGCTGTTCCATCTATTAAACACACCTACCGGCAATCACTGGCTTCGCGCCTACACTGTCTCAGGGGTCAGTACACTGTTGGACTTCCTGCTTGGTTACAAAAAAAGTGCAATTTATTTTTGAGAAATGACTTTACAAAATTCACCTGCCCTGACATAAGTGCATTTGAGTAGTCAGATTTCCCGGTGTGATTGTAGAAACTGTTGACAGTAAAATATTAGATTTTGACTAAACTCGACCAGCATGTCAATGAGATGATAATAACAGCAGGTGAGAAGTTAAAGAAACTTTATAGGTCACGTTTTCATATAAATCACACAAAATGTTAACATGGTCGCCAATGGAAAAACTAGCAGTGTGCTGAGCCCCTTAGGTCTTAGGTGATTTACTCCAAACAGCCCAAATTTGAGCTAACGCAGGAGTTTTATGGTGCTTGTTTGTGCGCATGCGTTGTGGGTAGTTTGTGTCAATAGCTTACATCTCACGGGCCCTCCATCTCAACGTAAGGGACTTGTAATAATGTAACAACAACTGTCTCCATAATAATGTGCTTTACATTAAATTTGTAATTATTACGAGGATTGTTTAATATTTTTGTAGTAAAAATATAATATTAGAAATTGAGATTGCTATACTATGTCTACTGTGTGTCATTATGACCACGTTTTATGTCTATTGTTACATAACAGTAGTCTGTTCGTCTAAATCTATGTAGACAGGGTCTACACACACGCACATATATGTCTATATATATTTATATATACACATACATACATTTAAACACACAAAAAAACACCTTTGAGGCTTTTTAACAAAATCACACCAACCAAAACACCTTTGTGACAGAGTCAGACCAGTCAACACACCTAGTTGTCATAGTGTCATACCAGCCAAAATACCTTTATGACATATTCACATATATGATTGATCATTAGTCACACTAGCGAGCACATCTTTTTAGTCCTTTCGGCCAAAGACATGTCATTACTCTGCGTCCGCTGTCCTCGCCCGTCTGCTGTCCGTCGTTAGCTGCCATATCTCAGAAACTGTTCAGCAACTTTTTCTCTAATTTTGCATAGACGTATCTTAGGCTACTGCTACTATGCACTAGAAATCTGTATTTGATTGAATAATTCTAAAGGCCCCGTAGGGCCCTACAGGGCCCCTGAAACTTGTAAATTTTCAAATTTTCTTAGTTTTTCAAACACTCTTCAGTAACTTTTTTTCTGATTTTGCATAGACATTTCATATGGTAGTGCCACTATACACAAGAAATCTATATTTGATTGAATCAGTCTCAGTGCCCCTCAAAATGCTAAATTTTCATACTATTTATCTAGTGCTATAAGCCTCCTGCATTGATCTCTATTTATAAAAGCCACTGATCTCTATATATAACTGGATAGTGGACTTTGCCCTATCTCTGATCACTGTGGTGGCTGACTGGAGAAATGATGCTAAAATCCTGTGTATTGGACTAGCCTAGTCTCACTGCCTGCTATTGTCCCAGTGTCAAACAGAATGCCTCCATGTGGGCTGTAACTATAATGTGTAATGGGAATCCCTACTGCACTGGCAGGACCTGAGAAACTTTAAAACAGCAATATGCATAATTATCAATGCAATATAAAGGTATGATCTAAGATTAAAATAAAATAACTTAAGTATAAAATAATATATACAATAAAATAACTTAGGAATACTGGAAAAGTTAAAGCATATTAAATATTAGCCAAAATGATAAGGAATATTATTCAGATGTTTTACTGTACACGTTGCAGCTATTACTTCACTCCAATTCAATCAGTATTATGTCATTAATTGCTACTATTTTAAAGTCAAAATGCATGCTATGTATAGGTAGGTACCTTGCGAACAAATAAAGTTCTATCATAGTTCACCTCTTTCTTCTTTCCATTCTGGGGGAGGGTGGTAGAGGCAAAATGAGAACAGAAAATGTATGCACATTTTCTTAAACAACCTTTAACTGTGTTACATGCAAGATTGCAGCTCACCAACTCTCCTGCAATGTTTCTACAACCACTGGAAATCAGCCTAAATAGTAGAGTATTGGGATAAAATTCTACAGTATTTTTAATTACAAATTAACTAATATATACAATCTTCAGTCACGAAACGGTCTATTCGAATATTTTATTTCCAGGTGTATCTTCACTGGCATGCATATAGTCTCCACTAAACATGTCAACATTTTACTTCCATCATAACCCTTAATGATCTGCAACTATGATTCACCAGAAAACATTTAATGAATAATTACAAAGTCACACTATAGTCCAAAGGACTTCAGGGCCTCTTGGCCCATTTTTATCATTGTTTGGACATGCCATCTAGACAGATTGATAGAAACCTATTTCGTGTGGAGGCCAGGTGTGCCAGCTCCTCTTTTATTTGTTGGCTTGTTCAATATTTTTTTAATGATAAAATACTTTACAAAGCTACATTTTATGTAATTACGTAATAATTGTTATACATTGATTAGGAATTAAAAATGGCTTAATACGTGATTAAACATATGCGATTAATGTGTGCTAAATTAATTCCTCACAAGCTATCAGACATATTTGGCATCTAAACATGGTAGGATATCATCAATATAGAGTACAGTGTTATTGCCTAACATAGAGATGATAATAATATATATAACTTATATATATATATATGTACATATATATGTATATATATGTATGTACATTTATAACAGGTCACATTGTATGTAGTGTCATGTGTGATGAATAGAGTAAATTATTCTACAATCAACTCTTGACCCTTCATTGATGAAGTGCTGCTGGTCAGTCCGTCAGCTCTGCAATAACACTTGCCTGTGGTTTTGTGTTTGGCAGATGGTGGAGACGTACAAGTTCTCAAAGAAGAGTCAGATTCCCTTCATAGTGTTCAACGGAGAAGAGATTGCTGACAGTCAGCTGATCATCAAGTACCTGAGCAAGTACTTTGGCCTGGATGAGACTGAGGGACTGTCAGCAGAACTGCAGGCAGCCAGTCGCGCCTTCAGAATCCTCATTGAAAACAGCTTCTCTTGGTAATCATTAAAACAGCTTCTCTTAGTTATGATTGAAAACAGCTTCTCAGAGTGGTAAACATTGAAAGCAGTTTCTCTTGGTAATCATTGAAAGCAGCAATTCTTGGTAATCACAAAAAACATATTTTCTTGGTAATTGTTCTGAGCATCTTCTCTTTGTAATCACAGAAAGCAACTTTTCCTGGTAATCATTGCATGCAGATTCTCTTGTTATTAAAAAAACAGTCTCCGGTGGTAATAATTGAAACATTTAAAATTACAGCTTTTCGTGAGAATGATTGAAAACACCTTCATTTGGTAATCTTACTGAAGCAAATTTATTTTAGTAATCAATAGAACAGCTTTTGGTACTCAGTGCGACTGTGAAGCTGCAGTGGTTCTCTGTGTTCGTACTGTCTGCAGGACGTGCTTCTGTTACCGCTACGTACATCACTACCAGCTCTACAAGAAGGTGCACAGACTACCAAGAGGCAAACTTCTTAACACCATCACAAGGCTGATGCTGAAGTGGGGGGTAAGAATCAGATCTGTCAGAGGTTGATGCAATATTTAATTATTTTAACTATCAAATGTGCACTAAAAATCTAAAAAACAATATTTGTATTGGACGATATGCTTTTTGTGAACCCCAAGCAATGTGGTATTATTGGATATATATTTTCGGATAAAAAAATTAAGAATGGCTTAATTATAAAGCCGTAATAATTTTGGTCAAGTTTGTACACCTAAGTTTGTAGACCTAAATGCCCATAGACACAGAACATGATTGCTTCTAGTGGATAGAGCTTCAGACTCTTAATCAAAAGGTTCCAGGTTTGAATCCTCTAGTCTTGCTGCCGTTTTGAATCTTGGTCAAGTTTCACTCCATGCTGGTCCAGTTCACATGCCTGTCAGTATAAATGAGTATGCGGCTATAGTGAGTGGTGGATATTTTGTGTGTACAAATAGTATTTGTGGAATAATTGCACCATGACTGAATGCTTCCCGAAGAAGTTTAGATGGTGTTCGAGTGAACTACCAGTGAGTGCAAAGTGCTTTGAGCAGTCATGAGGACCTGTTACTGCACTATGTAAGAACATACCTTTCTAGGCGCTAATACAGTCAAAGACGGTCATTTTGCTTGTGGGCCACTGTTGGGTTTCTCAATGTCTGCCGTGTCTGTCTGTAATGGCGTCACAGAGATGTGTCAAGTCTCTCCTGTTTCTAGGTGAACAAGAACAGCCATGGCGCTGGCATCGGACGCCACACACGCAAGGAGATCTATGACATCGGGGCTGATGACATCCGTGCCATCTGTCGCTTCCTTGCTGATAAGAAATACCTTTGTGGAGACAAGATAACTGTTGTGAGTATTCTCACAGTACTTGGCTTATGCAGTACTCACCTGGTGACAGTACTGGGCTGATGACAGTATGCTGTTGATCCAGGTAATGCCAGTCCTTGTTTTGTTTGAGTTGCAGAGGACATAATAAGTCACTCGTTAACATAGTTTTAACATAGGTTAACTGAAGTAATTTCACATTCGTAGATGGTGTGTCATTAACTGAAGTAATTTCACATTCGTAGATGGTGTTGTATCATTAATTTTTATACAAATGTAGATAACTTATAAGAGTATAATGTGTGCGTGTATTTAATAATATGCTGTGTATGAGCTGTAATAATACCCTCTTACCCTCTGCAGGTTGACTGTGCTGTCTTTGGTCAGCTGGTGCAAGTGGCGGAGGTCAAGAGCATACCCTACCCACAGAGAGATGTTATCGAGTCTGAATGTCCAAATGTGAGAAAATATATTGACCGCATCAAGGGAGAACTCTGGCCCGACTGGACTGTCCTCACACCGGACGGAGAATTTGAATGAGAATGCTTTAGAAACTCATCATAAACTAAAGGGAACTTGTTTGTTCCATTACCTGAAATCTGCCAGGGTGGTAATTATCAACAAGAAGTTCTGTGAATTGGGTGTCTTGAATGTGGGAAAATCACGATCATGCTGACCATCAGTGTTGCAGTTAAACGGACCGGCAGCCGTTATACAAATATTGCCAGTAGAGTCGTTTACAACGTCCGCGTTTTGTTTACCTTTAAAAATTCAAATTGGGTTTATTAAGTGCAGTTTGGTAGGCTGTATATGTTGAACATACCTGGTATTTACTCTTGTATTAAGAACATATTAATATGAAAAAACAAGGAACAGACTACCATCTTTTAAAGGTGGATGGAACAGTTTTGTAATCCTTTGGGCCGAAGGTCCAAGGGACTATTGCCATCACTCTGCGTCCGCCGTCTGCTGTTAGCTGCCGTATCTCGGAAACCGTTCAGAAACTTTTTCTCTAATTTTGCATAGACATATCTTGGGGTACTGCCACTATGCACGGAAAATCTGTATTTGATTGAATCATTCTAAGGGCCCCCAAGGGCAACAAAAACTGGTAATTTGTCACATTTTGCCTGTTTTAAAAAACTGTTCAGTAACTTTTTCTCTAATTTTGCATAGATGTATCTTAGGGTGCTGCCACTATACACAAGAAAAGAAATCTTTGATTGAATCATTCTAGTGTCATCAGCATATAGTAGAACATACATTTTCTACATCATCATCCCTACGGTTGTTGTAAATTTCACCAGCTGCCATGTCAAGTCCATTATAATTGTGACTAACAGCGTTCAAAATTATTCAGGTAAATAACAAAGGACACAAGTTTTCTCCTTGCCATACCTCTAGATCACATGAGAAGAAAGCTGACACAGCCTGGCCCTGATTTATACATGATTTAGCTTTTTTTTACATGTATACATCTTTCAACACATTACCATTAATACCACAGTGAGGACCGGTGTACTAAATCAAATACTTTCTTATAATCGGTGAAGGCACAATAAAGCCTTTTGTGTCGAGACAAATACAATTCAACCAATACCCCTATCTGAACACTGCCTGTTCTTCACCTATTACATTCGCTTTGTTTAGGTATGTGGTCAGTCTGGTGTTCTGAACAATCACTAAGGATTAATGAACACTTGTGCAGAATGTCACCCACTTGGCAGGTTTAATTGATCTATTCAGCCATGAGGACACTGCTTAGGCCTCACTCTGGACACTGTCACTCACAGTGTTGTGTATTGTCTTAGTTGGTGCATTGAGCTAATCTACTTGACCATGAATCCGTGGTGGCTCTGGTTGTGTATTACACCCAGCTGTGGAGCTAAGATTCTCTGCCTGCTATTGTTTGATGGAAACTGTGACTAATGTGTAATTGGTCACTGGCAGTAGCTTGTGTCAACCGACAGCATTAAGCAACTAGACCCCTGTTAAACTGGACAGTTGCCTGTAGGTTTTAAACTGTGTCAAACAGTGAGTCTACCTTTTGCTCTCAAATAATCTGTCCTCTTAGTTTTACACATGAAGACATAATCTGGCATAACTTGATAAGTCTTTGTAGCAGCACATTTGTACTTCCAGTGCATCATTGCAACATAACATACATATTACATACTGTGTGCCACATTTGAATGTTGTGCATGTAATATTTCCATGCAATCCATTTGCATATATAATGTAAAACAGCCGTTTTCTTCATTTTCAGTTTTTGATCCCTACCATGTTCAATGCTCCATAACTTGGCCAATTTTTGTAGCAGTCATATTTTTTGAAACCGTGTAAAGCACCCTGCCAAACCTTTACAAGGATGTAAGAAAACAATGTTAAAATTTTTCCGACTTATCACTCATTTGGTCAGCCGGGGTCACATAGACGTATTAGTCCAAAGGACTTCAGGGCCACTTGGCCCATTTTTTAAACAAATCAATCATAATTTGTTGTTATATTTACATTCAGTAAGTGGCTGTTAATTGGTGTACTTTAGTACATACATACATAATTTTAGCGCAGAACATAGTTATACAAGAGAATTGTGTCTTTTGTTGTGTTAACATTGCAGGATGATTAAAGCAGACAAGGTCATTTTATATTGTCAACCAATTAATACATTATATATGCATACATCATCATTCAAAACTTGAGTCAGATATCTGGATAATAGGAGGTGATGGAATCAGAAGAACTATGGGAATACAAGACAGGAATGACTTGTTGGCTAAAATTAATCAACATGGAGCACAGCGGGCCTAGGGCCAGTTACATCACGATGTAATCTATTATTATTACTGACCAAGGATTAATGCCCGTGTTATTTTGAATCGTGTGGATGCTCCGACTTTCGGGAAATATCCCACAGGTTTGTTATTTGTTTGCAGCTTTTGGTGGCCATAATTATATATTTTGGTGCACATATGATATATATATATACGGCTTATAGTATGGGCAGTTTATTGTATTTATGTTACAAGCAATTTTCACTTGTACACAGTAACAATTCACTTGATACAACTGCATTATTAATGATACAATGCATGCTTGATGTTTATGCATTTTAGAAATGCTGATGCATTTTAGAAATGCAATTTATTTTACAAAATAAAATATGTTTTAACATATTTTGAGAGATGTTTGTTGGATGCAAGATTCTAAAAAAATTATTTTCACATCAGTTGTTACAGACAGTGAGCGTATATTAAGTCATGATATAAAAGCTGACATATCTATGAATACATATCTGTTTCATCAAATACACACACACAAACACATTTAGAGAGAAGTTTGTCAGACATTAAATTTAATGATTACATTAATTAAGATCGTCCTTTTTGCAGTCCTTTCTGACATTTCAGTTCACTTGCCATAGATATCCAGTCAACACAAAAGCTCATACATCACATAACAGGTACATACTACTATATATTCATAGACCTAACTATATATAATAATGTACATATGATATATACCATGGTGGTAATTTATATATATACATATTTTTTAGCACCATTTGAAAACATGTCACGGAATGTATACATGCAATTGGAGTGCATTTCCTTAAGACATCATTGGGTCTAGAGCTAATTTTCAGTTGATTTGTAAGTTTGCCTTGGATCTTTTTGACCGTGAATTGAACTGAAAGATGATGGTGTGTTCCCTTTGTATTGTTGTCTGTCACAATGTCATCTGAAATGTCAGCTGGAGTCATTATCGAAGGATTACATCACATCAAATAGCTTAAACCAGCCATCTGACAGCCCAACAGCACCATATAGAAAACCATCGACATACAAGTAGTTAACCTCTGACCCGACATGGTTTAAATATACGCAGCATTGTCACGGCAACTAAGAACAACAGGATGACGATGAGTACTGCTCCGTACAGCTTGAGTTGAAGGTAGCGTGAAGGAGATGACAACACCACGTACTGCACCTGGCCGCCGCGATCTGAAACAACAGTTCCAATACGTTCACTTCATCAAGTACCGCATTCTCATTGAATACAAATATAGCAACATGGTTTCACAATCTTATTGTAATGTTCTCTATGGTGTAAATACATATTGTGTAACACCACAGTTGGTGTTTGAAGATTGACCAGTGAGAGGTCTTGCAGTAACCTATCATTCAAAACTTGTTGTTCTGGATGACAATCTAGACCAATTTTGCAAAATCTACTGCATTCCAAAACTGTTTTGGGGCCATTGAACACACACAACTGGCCGTTTTCTATATTCCATCCCTAAATAATAACGTTTTGTAACATGCTTCACATTTGGAAAACATTACATAACTGCTCAAGCAACCTTTGAGTACATAAATGTTGAACAGTGTCTTGCGGACTGCAATATGAGCTAACCAGGCTAACAGGTGATGTATACATGATGCAAGCTAAAGCACCCACCTATGACTGCGGCGCCGTAGCCCATGTTAGACACCCCCATTCTATAGCTACATGTTGGTACGACTATTTCATGTAGCAGATTGTAATCATGCAGATTAAGGGTGAATATGACATCATTTTCCATGAGAAATCTCTCGCCATCCCAAAGGACGTCGAGGTACTCTGGATCACGGCAGTCCCGGCATCTGTACATTATGGCCTGCAACAGAAGGGACTCGTAGAAGATGCAATGAAAATTTAATAATTTTGTATAACAGTCTTATATATAGTTTGTAAAAAGGTAAGTTGTTATATATATATAAGCAGTATTCAGTCCCGAAGACTGCTCAAAGCGCTTTACACTTTACTCCCTGGCAGACCTCTTCAATCGAACACCATCTCGACTTCTCTGGGAAGCATATAACTTTCTCCAGATTCATTGTTGTTAAGAAAGTATTTGAAAAAATTGGCCAAGAGGCCCTGAAGTCCTTTGGACTAATACGTCGATATGTGACCCTGGCTGACCAAATGAGTGATAAGTCGGAAAAATTGTAACTTTGTTTTCTTACATTCTTTTAGAGGTTGGGTAGGGTGCTTTACACTGTTTCAAAAATTATGAATGCTACAAAAATTGGCGAAGTTATGGAGCATTGAACATGGTAAGAGTCAAAAAGTGAAAATTAAGAAAACGGCTGTTGAAGTTTTATATTATATATGCAAATGGATTGCATGGAAATATTACATGCATGACATTCAAATGTGGCACACAGTATGTATGTTATGATGCAATGATACACTGGAAGTACAAATGTGCTGCTACAAAGACATAGCAAGTTATGCCAGATTATGTCTTTATGTGTAAAACTAAGAGGACAGATTATTTCAGAGCAAAAGGTAGACTAAAGAAGAAAAAAAAATGACGAAGCTAATGCAGAGTTAAGAGAATTGACTAGTGGGTATAAATGCTTTATAAAACAAATATCAAAATGCTACCATAAACAGTTACATGAAAACTTGCGCAACCTAAAACATAGTAAGTCTGCAGAATACTGGGATATACTTAATAAAGCAAGTAACAGCAGTGAAAAATGTGGAAATATTTCACTGGATAAGTTTATGAACCACTTTGAAAAACTCGGTGAAAAACCTGAAAGTGAAACTGCAACTAGTGAGATACCTTTTGACAGACCATTCATGCAAAATGAGGTACTAATGCAAATAAAAAATAAATAAAAAAAGGCATATGGTATTGATAATGTTATAAATGAATACTTAAAAAAACAGGGCCAGGCTGTGTCAGCCTTCTTCTCATGTGATGTGATGGTGAAATTTACAACAACATTAGTGATGATGATGTAGACAATAATTTTCTTTAAAATGTATATTCTACTATATGTTGATGACACTAGAATGATTAAATCAAATACAGATTTCTTGTGTATAGCAGAACTATGTCAACTCTTCTAATTGTTGACATTTGGTTGTTTCAGATGTCAACTATATTGTGAATCTGTAATTATTAGTCTATATTGATACAATTGATTTATATAGTACCATGTCTACACAAGGCATGGCAAGTGTAAACAGTAGAATGCATTTGATATCAATAAAGTGTAGGATATTTCACTCTATAGTTGTCCAGAATATTAATTTTCTATGTTTGTCACCTACAGGTGACAATACATCTTTAACCAATAGACACCACAGTCACACCATTTTATAATAATTAAATGAACATCAAAATAAACACAACTTGCAATTATAGAAAATCACTAGTTTTGAAGATACAGTTTAAAAGCTGCAAGCAACTGAGTTTAACAGTGGTCAAATGTGTTTGCTCTGCCTGAGACCAATTAAAGATTAGTCAAGGTCTCATTGGAACAATGCAGAGTGGAGTGAGACTTGGCAGTTTCTGGCACAATACCACCCCCAGTCTACTGTTGGGGTGGTCTCAAGGGCCCTTCTCAAAACCACATCATTAGATAATGTAAAACTTTTGCACTTTGGGGGCCCCTGAGGTGCCCTTAGAATGATTCAATCAAATACAGATTCCTTGTGTATATTGGCAGCACCCTAAGATACATCTATGCAAAATTAGAAAAAAAGTTGCTGAAAAGGTTTTGAAAACATAGTTCCGCTATACACAAGAAATCTGTATTTGATTGAATCATTCTAGTATCATCAGCATATAGTAGAACATACATTTTCAAGAAAATGTCTACATCATCATCACTAAGGTTGTTGTAAATTTCTCCAGCTGCCATGTCAAGTCCCTTATAATTATGACTAACAGAGTTTTTAAAATAATTCAGATAAATAGCAAATAACAAAGGAGACACGTTTTCTCCTTGTGGTAACTCCACATCACATGAGAAGAAAGCTGACACAGCCCCCTAAAATGCAAAATTTGTACACTGTAGTGATGTGGTTTTGAGAAGGGCCCTTGAGACTATCCCCTAGCAGTAGATTGTGTGTATTGTACCAGAAAAGAAACCTGGAAGCCTCTGCCAGTGACCAATTACAGATTAGTCACAGTTTCCACCAGGCAGCCGGCCCTCCACATTGCGGTGTGACAGATGTTGTAGGAAAATTAGCCAGATAGTTCTGCTCCTGCAGTAGACAATTTAGTTAGCAAATTTAGCATTTTAGGTGACCTTTGGTGCCCTTAGAATGATTCAATAAAATACAGATTTCTTGTCTATAGTGGCACTACCACATGAAATGTCTATGCAAAATTAGAAAAAAGTTACAGAAGAGTTTTTGAAACCAGAGAATCTTAGCTGCATTGGTGTGGGATGTTGTTGAAAAAGGGTTTAGCTTTTTGGGAGGCGCTGAGATGACCTTACAATGATTCAATAAAATAAAAATTTCTTGTGTACAGTGACACTACCCTAAGAGACGTCTATGCAAAATTAGAGAACAACTTACTGAATAGTTTTTGAAATAACAGAAAAGACAACCTCTGATCCATGCAAGACACAGACTCCGCATGTGACAGATGTTATTGGAAACGGGTTTGCCATCAAGTTATGAATAGAGCTGCTGCTGTAGATGACAATTTAGTTAGCAAATTTAGTATTTTAGGGGACCTTTGATGCCCTTAGAATGATTCAATCAAATACAGATGTCTTGTATATAGTGGCACTACCACATGAAATGTCTATTCAAAATTAGAGAAAAGGTTACTTAAGAGTTTTTGAAAAAAATAGGAAATTTTTTTTATACCAGTTTTGGGGTCCTTTTGGAGGGTCATTAGGTGCCCTTAGAATGATTCAATCAAATACAGATTTCTTGTGTACAGTGACACTACCACATGCAATGTATATGCAAAATTAGAGAAAAAGTTGCTGAACGGTTTCCAAGATACAGCAGCTAACAGTGGACGGCGGACGCAGAGTGATGGCAATAGTCCCTTGGACCTTCGGCCAACGGACTAAAAATACTATTCTAACAGGTCATGTGACCTATGTGTACTAGGGCGTTCTTTCTTGGACTAATTGTGCAATTTCAGTTTGACCCCGTTCTTTGCAGTTTATTTTAGCGGCGCTTAATTACGGTGCGACACCTTTCTGCAGCGCGATGAAAAGGTCCTTGCCACGAGGTTGTGTGTCGTAAGAACATTTTAATTTGTTGGGATGATTTATGATTTAACAGGTGTGGACCGGGATGGTTATCTAAACAACAATATTACAACTGATGTTGTGCACGTACTAGTCATATATTGACATTATATTCGCCCTAAATGTTGCGTTGTTATTATTAAGAGTGGTGATTCGATTTCACTATAGATGTTGTGTTTCTCATAAACAAATGTTTGCGACTTGTGTGTAGGGAAATAGTTGGGATTGTGACAAGTTGCATTAATTCCATTTTCATACCTAGACATTATTATATCTGTAAATTGTTAAATCACACTGGTAGGGTGTTTATCTCTTGTAAACATTGTTGATACTGTGTGTAGTATGTACAACTGATATCATGACAGTTCAATATAAGCTGCTCCGTTGGTTGCCAATGGCAGTGCTCAATTATTTGCAATCGCAATATGTTTGCTAGAATACTGACATATTTCTTACTTTAGAAATATGGAAACATTTACAGTTGTGTCTTATGATCACTGTTTCCTTTGTTGTAAGACTGACACTTGTCTTCTTTCTCTGAAGATATGGTGATTGTTCTGTTCCTTTACTGTGTGCCTAGATCGGATATAGTTTATTGGAACGATGTTTGTGTTTTATTTACTTTTAAAACGATTGTGCTGACATTAGTATTATTGTTTGTGTTGGCAGATGACTCGCCTCTGCCGTCTCTTTGTTCGTATTGGAGTGAAAATGTAACGCCAAACTTGGCAAACGAACCTCAATAAAGGGATTTTATTCCACGTTAGTGCAGTTGACATTTGACAATTTGGTGCACTAGAACATTTTGGTGTCCAGAAGTGGGATCCTCGATACTACGAACAAGAAACGGCAGACGCGCGACGACCGGATCGGAAACAATTACCTTCCTGCATGCGTCAAGGGAGAGACGTTTGATAACTGACCAAAATATATATGTCCTTCCTGCACCGTGAACCGTGCACGGCAGAGCCACCACTATGGAGTCTGGGGACTCTCCAAATGTTGTCCAACCTCTGATGGTCTCCAAGGTCAGATCACTGCTTTGCAGGACCAACTTGCGCGATTGCAACTCGCATCGAATTCACGACCTGCAACTCAGGTGTTGTACGTACCGAGGGAGAGGAAGATCCGTTCTTTTAGTGGGGAAGATGGCGAGTTGACAGTACAGGAGTTTGTGGAGGATATTGAGAGTCTCTTCCGAGCTCGTGAGATGTCCAATGATGAGAAGTGTGATCTATTCGTCTTGCACCTTGAGGGCGATGCAAGACACGAGATATGCTATTGGCCCAAGGAAGATGAGTACTTGAAATCCTCTTGGAAGTTTTTGGAGAGAAACGGTCCGTGTCGCAGCTACAGAAGTTGTTCTACCTGAGGAAGCAGTTGGAAGGCGAATCCATTCGCAGCTTTGCAGCTGCATTGCAGGGGCTTCTCGAGACACTGACACGTAAAGATTCGCGTTCCGTCAACGATCCAGACCGTGTCTTGGCTGAACACTTTGCAGAAGGTTTGAAGGATCGCGTCTTGCGCAGAGAAGTGAAGCAGCAGCTTAGGCTTCGTCCAGATATGACTTTTGTCGAACTGCGTGAGGAAGCGATCATGTGGTCTGAAGAGGAAGAGCGGCCACCCGCAGTGAGACGTCATGTTGCCGGTAACCGAGAATTAGCCGCAACGTCAACTAATACCACCGAGTCCGCTAGTCACTCGGCATTGTCAACGAATGAAATCAATACGGAAGCCACCAACAGTACCATACAAAAGGTACTTTCGACACTAGAAGACCAAACGCGAGTCTTGGGCGCTTTGTCTGAACGTGTTCGTAAGATGGAAGAAGCCGCGAATAGTACGTCGAAAGGACGACAGTCCGCAGCAGCACAGCGATCCAGACAGGCACAGCGGTCGTTGCAGTTCACAGAAGATGGTCGTGCCATTTGCTATAAATGTGGGAAAGTTGGACATTTGGGAAGGCAATGCTGTGGCGTGACACACTCCGGTCAACCCTGGCGACAGCCCCAAACGCGTCCACCGAGAGGTAGACCGAACATAGACACGTGTTCCAGAAATTTTCGTTCTGATGATCCACAGAGCGAAGACTCTTTAAACTAGATGCACTCACTGCCGCGAGTTGGGTTGTGGAGTTGTTGCGGTTAGGCTCACACACTGTTGCACCAACTGATGCTACAGTAGGGACATGCCCCATAGTAACCGTAAAAATGGGAGACGTTGAAGTTACTTGTCTAGTTGACACAGGTTGCCAAGTGAGTACTGTGACAGAGTCTTTCTTCCGCAAGTATATCGCTCGAAATAATCGAGAGTTGGAGTCGTGTGGTTGGCTAAAATTGACCGCAGCCAACGGATTAGATATACCATACGTTGGATATGTAGAGTTAGATGTGATGGCTTTGGGACAGACCATTCCCGCAAGAGGTGTTCTGGTTGTCTGTGATTCCACAGACGCAGAACAACGTGCATACAAGAGAAGTTGTCTGGGTGTACTGGGAATGAATGTCCTAGGTGCATTTGACATTTCTCTTAGTCATCCAGAAGGATCTTTAAGGCCCGGTAATTACCGAGTAGATGAAGTAGTAGCTTCCATTGAACACGCGAATATGCATAACCGGAAAGGTTTCACACGAGTTGTAGGTTCACAGAGTCTGAGAGTTCCAGCAGAATCTTGCGCTACTATTGTAGTATCGTGTTTGCAGAACCAAGCCGATGGGACAACTGTCATCGTTGAGCCCATTGTAGGATCCCTCCCTGCCGGAATGTCCATGTGCTGCATGGTAACAAAAGTGCACCGAGGAGTTGTACCCGTGCAGGTAGTCAACACGAGTCACGAAGATGTGTGGCTGAAGCCACGAGTGAGAATTGGAGTCTACCAGACAGTTGACAATGTCAACGACGACAATGGAGTGTGTTTCCAGAGAATCTCACAAAAAGAAGAGTTCGTAACCTTGAAGAAGAGCGTACAATCGCGTTCAGTCGGAACATTCGAGGGACTCACGAGTGTACTTGATGTTGGATCTCAGTGTAACCGCGAACAAATAGACCGCTTACAAGAGTTGATCTGTCAAAATGCAGATGCTTTTGCACGAACCGATGATGATCTTGGCTATACGGACATGGCGAGACACTCGATCAGGACTGTCACTGATGAACCCGTGAGGCAACAGTTCGGGAGAATACCTCCTACCCAGTATCAAGAGGTGAAAGACCATATCAAGGACTTGTTGAGTCGAGGCATTATCACGGAAAGTCACTCTGCTTGGGCTTCTCCGATTGTTCTTGTTCGTAAGAAAGATGGCAGTTTGCGCATGTGCGTTGACTATCGTCCGCTGAATGCCAAGACACACAAGGATGCTTTCCCGTTACCACGAATTGATGAGTCGTTTGACGCTATAAAGGGTGCGAAATGGTTCACGACCCTTGATTTGGCCTCTGGCTACCACCAGATTGCCATGGACGAGAAAGATCAAGACAAGACAGCCTTTGTCACGCCAATGGGCATTTATGAGTATACCCGCATGCCCTTTGGGTTGTGCAACGCTCCAGCGACATTTCAGCGTCTCATGCAGCGTTGCTTGGGAGACCAGTGTTACCAGACAGTACTGTGTTACTTAGACGACGTGATTGTGTTATCGGAGACATTCAAAAGTCACATAGAACGCCCTAGTACATATGATTACCAAAGTTTCAAATATTAGATGATGTTTGCCCAAGTGGAACTTGTCATGTGACCTGATTATTCAAGTGTCATTAAGTCATGTGACCTTATTGCTCAAGTGCCATATTAAGTCATGTGACCTCACTGTATCAGTGTCATGTAGATGACCAGTAACTCACCTTGTGTGCGTGGGCAGTGATGATCAAACTGGCATTGGTGAATGTGATGAGCTGCAAGTGAAGGCAGACCGAGAGTGAGCTAGGTCACGGGATATGTGACACTCGCGCAGCAGACCAGATGCAACAATACAGGGCATGCACAATAAGTTAAACTGTGATCAATATGACAAATCTTGAGGTCCTTCACAAGTTAACAGTGGATAGCAATGGAGTGGAACCTCACTATTAAGGTGACTATTGGGCCTTGGCGACAGTCACCTGAATGGTGAGGTGATCATTTTAGCATGACTAATTCCTATACTTTACTGTATACGGAGATAATCTGGGACTGTTCTATGGTGACCTTAATAGCAAGGTAGTTGTATTACCGAGGTGACTGTAAACGTAGGGTTGACTGAACAATGAACTATAGGTGAATACGATAGTTGATGTGACCGTAGTGTACTATTGATTGTAAATTTAATTAACTATTGATAGTTATCACTGATAGTATATTGAACTGCAGATAGTAATGATAGTTGGTAAACAAGTCAGCAGGTCTACGTGTGCCATACAAAAATGTTTGTATACAAGCTTTAACATTTTTTATTTTGTAATTCTACTTATTTATTGACCTATCATCAACAATTGTTGACCACAGTAGTGTCAGTGAAGGATTCACAACTTGGGGAATCAACCACCTCCACATGATGGCGCCACCCTTACATTACTCATTTGCCTTTTTTGAGTGACATGAGTAGCCATTGTTTTCGATATTTAAATCACCCGCCTGATTTAAAGCATACCACGTCCAAAAACGTTCTGCACAATGTTGGCATGCCTACAGAATAATGAGGGAGTTGGAATGTGCAGTCAGGTTTTGTACGCATGGCCTTGAAGAACCGATTCAATTGCAGACAGTGTGATTTGATTAAAGTTTTTGGATGCATGGGCTCTAGTTGTATCTGGCAGGGAAGACTTGAGCCAAGATAGTTTTGGAGGTATCAATGTCAACAGAGTCAACAAGAATTAATGAGTCTGTCCAGATTCTGATCAAGACACATCACTGAATTCTTATTACAATGTAACAATCATAATACAACAGTAATCCTGGAGCAAGTCTGGGATGTATAATTTAGTTGGGACACATACGCGATCAAACTCGGGTCTTGTTTGACTGAGCAGGTTCATGTGGTTGAGAATGACGCGGAATGGTGCGGTAGAGATGGCCATTAGTTCCTTAAGGCGGGCGGCCATCTTGGCATTCACAGCATCCCCCACATTGTAGTTGAACTGTCAGGACAGAAAGAGCTGGTGCACTAATATAAGTGTAAGATGTATTTACATTGTATGGACAATAACTTTATTATTATTAATACCATATATTCCATCTGCTTCAATACAATTTTACAGGGTGATTAAAACTATTAAAAATATGCATAAATTTAAGGTAACATTGGGCAAACATTGTTCTTCTATTCACACAATCCTAACAAGAACAGATCAATTTGTAATATTTACCATACAGAAACTTTGCACCCCTAATTGAGTATTTACATAATGTGGCAAGATGTTGTCTTGAGTTATTAGACTGGTTAAACATATAAACATATTCTACGTATACCTGAAGTTTGACACTGAACATTTTACTGCAACCTATATAATAATTAAAATATAAAATACTTAGTCTTAAACATCTGAATGTTGTACAAGACTGCTACTCATTAAATATCATTGCTTTGGTATGGCACACATCAGAGACATTCCTATTATGTGTAACTGATCACAGCCATACTCACAGTGAAAAAATCAATGAACTTTGATTTGACGAGTTCTTCTTTTCTGAAATATCTGTTGAATCGGTCCACTTTGAATGGCACCCGGTTGTCCCACATTTCACCACCCACGTCGTTGTCCCCCGGAATGTAGATGCGCTGGACCAAGGGACCAAGAGCATACAATATACACAGAGATCAAGAGCATACAATGTGCACAGAGACCAAGAGCATACAATGTGCACAGAGACCAAGAGCATACAATGTGCACAGAGACAAAGAGCATACAATGTACACAGAGACCAAGAGCATACAATTTACACAGAGACCAAGAGCATACACTGTACACTGTAACCAAGAGAATACAATGTGCACATAGACCGAAAACATATACTGTACACAGAGACCAAGAGCATACAATTTACACAGAGACCAAGAGCATACACTGTACACTGTAACCAAGAGAATACAATGTACACATAGCCCGAAAACATATACCGTACACAGAGACCAAGAGAATACAATATACACATAGACCAAGAGCATACACTGTACACAGAGACCAAGAGCATACAATATACACATAGAGACCAAGAGTATACATTGTACACAGTGACCAAGAGCATACAATGTACACAGAGACCAAGAGCATACAATGTACACAGAGACCAAGAGCATACAATGTACACAGAGACCAAGAGTATACACTGTACCCAGTGACCAAGAGTATACACTGTACAGTGAACAAGAGCATACAATGTACACAGTGACCAAGAGTATACACTGTACACAGTGACCAAGAGTATACACTGTACACAGTGACCAAGAGTATACACTGTACACAGTGACCAAGAGCATATAATGTACACAGTGACCAAGAGTATACACTGTACACAGTGACCAAGAGTATACACTGTACAGTGACCAAGAGCATACAATGTACACAGTGACCAAGAGTATACACTGTACACAGTGACCAAGAGTATACAATGTACACAGTGACCAAGAGCATACAATGTACACAGTGACCAAGAGCATACAATGTACACAGAGACCAAGAGTATACACTGTACACAGTGACCAAGAGCATACAATGTACACAGTGACCAAGTGCATACAATGTACACAGTGACCAAGAGTATACACTGTACACAGTGACCAAGAGCATACAATGTACACAGTGACCAAGAGCATACAATGTGCTCAATGACCAAGAGCATACAATGTACACAGTGACCAAGAGCATACAACGTACACAGTGACCAAGAGCATACAATGTACACAGTGACCAAGAGCATACAATGTGCTCAATGACCAAGAGCATACAATGTACACAGTGAACAAGAGCATACAATGTGCTCATTGACCAAGAGTATACACTGTACAGTGACCAAGAGCATACCATGTACACAGTGACCAAGAGCATACAATGTACACAGTGACCAAGAGCATACAATGTACACAGTGACCAAGAGCATACAATGTGCTCAATGACCAAGAGTATACACTGTACACAGTGACCAAGAGCAAACAATGTACACAGTGACCAAGAGCATACAATGTACACAGTGACCAAGGGTATACACTGTACACAGTGACCAAGAGCATACAATGTACACAGTGACCAAGAGTATACACTGTACACAGTGACCAAGAGCATACAATGTGCTCAATGACCAAGAGTATACACTGTACACAGTGACCAAGAGCATACAATGTACACAGTGACCAAGAGCATACAATGTGTACAGTGACCAAGAGTATACACTGCACACAGTGACCAAGAGCATACAATGTACATAGTGACAAAGAGTATACACTGTACACAGTTACCAAGAGCATACAATGTATGCAGTGACCAAGAGTATACACTGTACACAGTGACCAAGAGCATACAATGTACACAGTGACCAAGAGCATACAATGTACACAGTGACCAAGAGTATACACTCTACACAATGACCAAGATCATACAATGTACACAGTGACCAAGAGTATACACTGTACACAGTGACCAAGAGCATACAATGTATACAGTGACCAAGAGTATACACTGTACACAGTGACCAAGAGCATACAATGTACACAGTGACCAAGAGTATACACTGTACACAGTGACCAAGAGCATACAATGTACACAGTGACCAAGAGTATACACTGTACACAGTGACCAAGAGCATACAATGTACACAGTGACCAAGAGCATACAATGTACACAGTGACCAAGAGCATACAATGTGCACAGTGACCAAGAGCATACACTGTACCCAGTGACCAAGAGTATACACTGTACACAGTGACCAAGAGTATACACTGTACACAGTGACCAAGAGTATACACTGTACACAGTGACCAAGAGCATATGTACAATGTAAACTGAGCAGTGTAGACACATTTTCTTGGCCGACATTTTTTACTGGTCAACCAACTTGCAGCATTTCTATGAATAAGAATAAATGTATTTAATGGGTAATATAGGATAAAGGATGCGAAACCAAGGTATTCATTTCAAAAATTGTATCTCACCAACATATCATTTTTTTAAATGGTATGCAAGAACTACTTTACTATAATATAATATCTGCTGACTGTATGTAGAATGGTCAGTGGCCCTACCTTGACATGACTATTTGTCGTGGTGAAGATCTGGTGGAACCGTTGCACATAATGGTCATATTCAGGACCATTTGCATTGCTGCCTTCGTCCATCAAGTCTCCGAGGAAGATAATGATGTGTGGCTGAACATGGTTGAATGCGTACTGAAATGTCTTTGCGAGGTATCTGAATAAATAAAAAATAGTACACAAAGTTTATTATATATGATTTATATGATGATTTTTGCCTGGTATATACATGTAGCAGAATTACATTCACGCTGTAATACATCTTGATACAGTCTGTAGACTTATTAGGCTATAATATGTATGGCAAGTGTAGGCAGGCTTAGATGGTTTTGTTAAAATGACTCGATTAGATCTAAATTTTCATTTTCCATTCAATTAGTAGTTATTAGTAACTACAACTATGATACAACTGATTGATTCAGTACACTGCAGTTTATTATGTGTGTGACCTCCGTCAAACTTGTCAACAAAGTTGATAACAATAATACACGTGTATTACATTGCTGGGATGGCACGACATCTGCTAGGTCAAACACTTCGCATGCAGTTTTCAGTTTAAAAACTTTGCCTTATGTTTTGTCATAAAAACATTTGGGGCCAGAATTTCAATAAAATATATAATGTTACGATGAGGTGTACACATGCTGTGTACAGCATGATGGCATCCATTTTTAGATGGCTTAACGGACATGTTGCTAGGCAACAGATCATGTGATGCATACATCACTTATTATACATCGACTGTAAAAATTATGGGTATGGTTTTTTACTCAAACATAAATATGCCAGCCGTACGGGAAGAAGGGACTAATCAAGAATTTCATTATCATATCAAAACAATTATACACCCTACGGGCTAAGTCCACCATGGATGGGTAAAATTTCGGATTGAAGAGTATAACCAGTCAATGTGTGTTATGACCTGTCCCAGGGTATCATCAGGGCTTCCTACACCCCTCCATCCAAATAGGTCCACTCCCATCACTATCCACATCACTAACCAATGTAGCTTACTATCAAGCAGATTCAGTCTTGATGGGGCCAGGGTACGCATTACCATACACCACATCACTGATATTGTTTCAGTCAGCAAAAGTACACATTTTCTCAAATATATTTTGATGGGTAAAAATCTAATTCTAGATTAGAAGAGTGACCAGAAGACTTTTTACAGTGTGTTACATTAACTGTACAAAAATTACGTGACAAGATTCGCAGTAAAATAAATAGCTACCTGTCGGCATCGTAAATTAAAAGTTGGTTGTTCATGTGCGTGTCATGAACACCAACGATCTGGGGATCAGCAACAAATAGGATTCGTTCTTCATCCTCCGGTGATCTGCAATAGTCAGTACAGATATGATTTTAATCAAAGAATCATATATTTGAATTGTCTTTAATTTTGCAGTTTAAATCAATAAATCTAGTTTGTGGGTAGGTGGCAGCACCTGCGAGGTCAGAGTTGAGGTGCCCAATTGTATAAGTATAACTGGTTCTCGCATTCTAACTCACGAGTCAGACATGACAAATTGAAGCCAAATATTATAATACGGATTATACCTATTATAGGATCTCATCTTTAAATATTTCCTTCTCCATGAATGATGTTTATAATAATAAACTAACTACCGGTTTTTGGATTGTTCTCTAGAACTAACTTTTTATGTCCCCTGGATTAGATGCCAGGTCGAAAATACCTATAGTGTTTCATCCAAAAGTCACATGGTGGTAAAGTTGGGTGAACGAAACTATTTAATAAAATATCACTCTTGCAGTATTACGTTATCCACAAAATAATGTGAATTCATTGATGTTGAGTTGGCCTACATCCACAAGGTGGCGCCACTCCTAACAGTGACTAAGTATCGCCGTTGCATTCGTCCACTTCGTAATCTTTCCCGCTGCGTAGTTCTGCCACTGTTTTAACCCCGCTACCCGGTGATCTCCGACTGATCTCCCTCCTCCCGCCGAATTACTGTCAACCGCGCACATTGCCGTCATGATGGTGGAAGACCAAAACTGAGAAACTCACCTGGCGCTTGACGAAGTAAAACTAGGGCTAGGCCACGTCCAGCTTTGAAGTACGTAAACGAGGTATTCGTTGAAGAAGACGACAGCGATCAGAAGAAATGTGACAACTTTCACTGGATTACGCAGCAACTTCAGTGCCTTCAAACATAACGTCTTCGGACTTACCATTGACACATCACGATAATGAAAATATAAGCATAATTTATATACACCTGTATGTATGTAGTAATGTACACCTAGCGACACTAGCGTGAAAACCAGTGCATTACCACACATGGTCGACTCTGACCGCACCTGACCGCACTTGCCCACATCCGGAGGAAGGCCGCATTGTCCAATAATAAATTTTTACATTATTGCAGCAAAGGTGCAATTTTTTAAATATTTTGAAAACATAAAATATTAATTAATATATGTGTGCGTCTGTGTGTGTGTGTGTAATCATGTTGGAACGTCAATGTCATGCATTACACAGGCAAAACAATAGTGAAGTATTATTCCGCATTCTAAATACAGTAGAATCTCCTTTTATGGTCAACTCGGTAATACAGCTACCTCGCAAATAAGGTCACCCTAGAATAATTCCAAATAATTTCCGCATACAACAGAGTATATAATATTAGTCCCGCTAATACTGTCACCTCGCTACTCATGTCACTTTTGTCCAGTCCCAAAGGTGACCTTAATAGTGAGGTTGCATTGTTCTCAAGTTACATTTGTACTTGAATTGTACTTGGATTTTTTGGTAAGTACGAAGTACTTGTCATTTAAGAAAACTAGGATATAAGTCCAATTACTGGTAAAATGCACCCAGTTAGGGTTCACCAAAAACCTCAAACTGCACCGTATTGATGGGACTTGGTAAACGCATCGAAATGCACCCTGCGAAGCTCACTAAAAATCAAACTCGTCTATTTAAGCGGAACTCTTGTCAAGCAGAACCGTTACTTTTACCTCAGATGAGGAGGATGGAGTTCATACGCACCCCATCACACGAAGGAGGGAGGGAGAGCGAGAGAGTTGCTGCTGCTACGTCCGAATGAATATTTGTGTGGTAGAAACTACGTGAGGTAGGCCGATGCATGACTCTTTGACTCTAGACACATACTTTTGGCATTCGACTAGGCGTAAATTCCTAACCCAAACGAAATGACGTCAACGGACTTGTTCTGATAAGGATCTACTTGACACTGAACTCATTGGTAAGGAAACATATTTGACTATGACTTACACGATGACTCGCACTTATCTATTTTTGGTACCAGATTTATTATGCAGAGTTTGACATATAAGGTTTTTGGCCACTTGTCCACCGGGCAAGTGGCTCTGCCATTCTACTTGCCCGACTAGAATTTTTATTTGCCATGAAATCGTTAGTAATTGAAACATCGTACACAGAACTCTATTTCCCGACTTTGTACAGAGGTACTTTCCTGTTCTTTAGCTCTGACCGCATGGCTTCGTCAAGGTCGACCGCTTTAGGAGACGCTGTTTCGTCTAGCTGCTTCTCATCACTAAGGTTCTTCCCGAGGCTCTTGTCAGTAGGGTCCGACTTTTGCTTCTGTTCAAGAAAACCTCTACTTATGAACTCTAATTAGCGGTTATTTTTTCACGCACCGTGCACTTCTGGGCTTCTCTCTTGATCATGGATCTTGTAGAAGAGTGTCCGGATCTGATACCGGGTAGCCGGGTAGGCCATGCGGGTCGTTCAGTCATATGTCAACAATCGGTCGAAACGACACCTATGTACTTGCGTAGGTACTCGTTGAATTTTTTAACAGCCTTATTATGGCATGCCAAGGGAACAAGAAAACTCGGGACAACTCTACAATTAACCACAAGCTAAAGCCTAAACACCATTAATCAAAACCAACGAGAGCCAATGAAACTGCTCAAAACATATATTTTCATCAGTCCTATTACAGTGCCCAACCCTCAGTCACATCAACCAACTTTAAAACAAATTATATACACATCAATGAACTGAATAAGGTATGTGAAATAAACTGATGCAAGAGCTCAACTATCTGTACACATGCACGATGTACATAAAAACGTTTCCATATACAGGTATATTATACACGTACATAAAACCTAAGGTTTGCTTGAAAATAGTGTTTTCATATGCTATTCTGAATATTTTTCATCTTAAATGTTTATCTTTTTCATTTTCTTATTTAATGTTCTGCTTTCACAACTGTAAACCTATCTGATAGTGATCTCCTTGCTTTGTCCACATGATGATGGTTAACTGCGTGAGTGCTAGCACGGCAACAGTCACTGTCGATTTGAGTTCGCAACACGCCTATTCATGGGCCGCACAGCGTCATCAGACAGACTGCCACCGAAGCGAGAGGCGCAGTCGACTTCGGACCCGCCGTCTGGTCAAGGTAAACAACAGCAACAGGGCGGCGACTGCCCCGTAGACAGCGAGTTGACGGTAGCGTGACGGCGACGACAGAACCGCATACCGCATCTTGCCGCTTCTGTCTGCAATTCATAACAATCGCGTTGTAAAGCTATCACAGAGGGTTATGGATAGTATAATTCGGAAAAGAGTGCAGCAGGGTCAGGAAGGGCATAGGGACGGTTAGTGGGATGGTTGCACCGAGGCAGCTGGTAGAGAAGAGGCTGGATATGCAAGGGAGAATGACAGAGTGATTGGTAGACCAGGACAAGAACTATGACACATTCCCGTGAGACATGGTGACGGCAACAGTGGATGGGAGTGCCAGAGGCAGAAGCCAGGATGGCGGAAGCAATGTATGAAAGAACAAAAGGAAGAATAGTGTTTGAATCTAGGATGCCTGAAGAGTTTCCCGTATCAAAGGTTCGACGCAAGGGAATGCCCTTAGCCCTCCACTCGTTACCACTGTGGTGGAACTAATCAGCGCATGACGGATGTTCGCAGGAAGATGGTGTGTGCAGACGACCTGGCCAGTAGCAGAAAGCAAACAAGGATTATAAGAAGTGTTGGAGAAATGCAGACAGATTACTGAAGCTAGCAGAGGCGTAGAGGGGCCACAGGAAAAGGGGAGGACAATAGCTGAGATGGGAGGACTGCGTAATGAAGGGTTGTGAGAAGGATGAAGATATACGTTGGTTAGAAGAGGCTGCCGAAACACCATCCATGCATGTATTACAGGGACCAAGTAGGAAGAACAAGGTACCATAGCCCACCAGCTAACCCATGAAACCAATTTACATAATTTTACCTGTACATTTAAGTTTTAAACTCACGACCCTTACGAAAATAAAATATATATTTTATAAGGGTATCGTGAATTAAGAATGTTTTATTATTATTAAATTACCCACAATATTTGTGTTACGTTCATAGAAACATTCCAAAACTTCCATGACGGGCGATGCCTACTGATTGACCAGGAGGGTGTCAAATGTGCAACACACACTCTACAGAGGTATGCTAAAAGAACAACTGTTCGATTCTTGGTAAACCATCGGCTTCCTTGTTCACTTGTTTTTTGTTCTGGATAGCAATCGTGTGAGATGTTGTTATACTATCGCTCGATTATATAGTAGTAGTAGTAGTAATAGTGTAGCAGTGGTGGTGGTAGTAGAAATAGCAGTATTAGTGGTAGTAGTAGTAGTAGTAGTAGTAGTAGTAGTACTTAATATTAGTGGTAGTAGGCAGAGCGTAGTCTCGAGAGACTGTTTTACGACACACACACACGTTCGTTCAACACCGACAATATTATTTACTATCATAGCATATCAAAAATTAGGTAATTAACTCTAAATGCATTATCGGTGTGTTTTCTGAAATATACCGGTAATTGGCCAATGGTAGGGAAGCGAATTGATTTCAGAAGATGCGAGTGGACATCGGCGCCTCGGAGGAGATGCCCATATTGGCACAATTAACATTCATTCTTTGCAATCATATGTACCTACCTAATAGGAAACTGCGTGTTCGCAACACCAACAGTGTCACCCCTTTACTCATAACTTTTATAGATAAACGCTTGCATTACATTTACCGTCTCTGCGATGTTCTATCACTAATTGACGTAAACATTTCTCGCATGTTATATTAAATAATAATGGTGTAAGCAGGAACCTATGACGGCGGCGCCGTATCCCATGTTAGACACCCCCATTACCTATGACGGCGGCGCCGTATCCCATGTTAGACACCCCCATTCTATAGCTACATGTTGGCACGACTATTTCACGTAGCACGCTGGAATCGTACAGATTAAAAGTGTACACAACATCGCTTTTCATCGGTAGATGAACGACTTTCCAAAGGGCTGGATCGCGACAGTGTCTGCACAATAACATCTTTGCCTGCAACAGAAATAATACACACAAACAGTGCAGAATTTAGTTAATTTCACTAAAATAATTAACTATTAAAATTACTTGCAATGTATGATTAATTTTTCATTTGTAGGTTGTTCCAAAATTATCTTTGCCATGAAACGGTTTACAAATAGTATGTCTTGACCTCCATTAAATGGCGGAGATCAAGATATAACAAGACAGACATGGTCATGTGACTGGTGTGACGTATGAATGTTGCTAACGTCCAGTTTATGTGGTTGTTTTGATGAAGTGAAGTGGTCTGCGTTGGCTGATTTGTGTATCAAAATCTCAGGTGTTTCCTGTTTCTCCTGGAGAAGGCTCTGTACTTACTAATGCTTTCTTTTCGTTTTAATTGTGCTCCTTTATGCAGATTCCGAAAGCTTGCATTTATTAACGCCTACGTACATGGCGTTACCGGTTTTGCATGCTGTAATGTAACACGTATGGGTAAACGTAGGTTTTATTGAACACGAAAGTATATAGGCCAACGGGCTGAATAACCGGGAGCTACGAGGAGTGTCGTCGAATGATTGTCCCTGTAATTAGTGCGTCGGAATTATAATGGGACGGCATTATGACACATGCTATGGGGGCTCTTGACTTGACCTACTTAACTTAAATGCCCAGGTCAATTTGATCCCTCGCTATCTTCCTGTCCTGGATGTCACCCCCTATTTCGTCCTGTCTAGAGCACACCGCTCTGCTGTTAAAATCGGGAGTCCAGTGTCCTGTCTCACTTCGTTACTCCACCTCTTCCGAGGCCTTCCTCTTTTTCTGTCCTTGATAAACAGCCATCATGATGATACTAGGTCAGTCATATCTTTCCATCGATGTGTTAATTTGGTATTTTATAACATTCTGTGCAGTTGTCACAGATAGTCGTTTGACCCAAAGAAGTACCACTACACTGTCATTTTCCTGTTGTTCTCTTTGTGAAGCTATCGTCTCTATTTTGTTTCATCGTTCGCCAGACCGATGTTACTGTCCATTTTTTTTAGTTCCCGAATCTGTACTGTCTGTTTCTGGTGATAACCGACGTAATGGGAACTGGGCTCCTGATGAATAGTGAAGAATAATCTGATCTTCATGGAATATCACTGACTTCGGATGGTCTATTAGAAGTTTTGAGTTCTCGTTGTCGTGTTACGCCCACTAGTGGTTCAAGGAGATCCGCTAGACTGATAAACTGTGCACGCTATCGATCCAGTATGATCAACTATAGTTCTGACCGGGTTATCTTTCTTGTGTTTTTTTTAAGTTATACTGTAATTACTGGGGACGTGCATGTTCACAGCATCTCCAGTTTCACCCTTTAATCTTGGGATGAGGCATACACAATGTTTCATATACTGATAAGGTTGTTCTATGATCTTTTTTGCCTCTTTAAACTGGTTAGTTTTTAAGCCTCCTTTTGAAGATTGTCTCCTCTCTTTTGAGATATTTGAGGGCGGTTCTTTCTTTTGGACTAATGTTGGATTTGAGGATGTTTTTGTATACGTTCTCAAGCTGTCTCCTTCATGTTATGGTAACACAAAGCGTTCGAATCCAGTGGCCACAATGTATGTTTTTACTGTGAATTAATGGTTCTGACGTGACCACGTAGTTTAATCCTTGGCGGCAACCTTGTTTTACTGCCACTCAGTTTATAAGTAAACTGTTTACTAGGATCTACCCGTATCTTTGGAGCTGCTCACCTGATTTATCACGTACACACACGCACACGCACACATTGACTTTTGTGTTAGTGCCTCCAATTTGTCCGCCCTCTCTAACTCATCTAATCTACCAATCTATCTTTTAAATGCAATTTGTGAAGGCACAACCTCAAATATATACCAACATTAGATTTAACAAGATTTAACAATCTGCCATCTAGAAAATTAACTCTAGATGGCAGGTGGTCAAGGAAGCCTTTTGGCTTATCGAGAGTCCAATACTTTTTTTATCTACGTGTATCCCAACCCTTTTAAGGTAGGAGTCAATTTTATTTTTAAACATATTCACGCTACTAGTACCAACACAATCAGGAGATAATCTGTTCCATTCATTTATATAGTCCTTTGTGCACATGAAAATGAGAACTTTCTTATATCTAAACTACACTGTTCCTTTACTAATGTAACTTCATGTCCTCTGGTCCTTCTATCTTTCTTAACTCTGAAAAAAACATTTCTATCAATATTTTCATAACCATTCAATATTTTAAACACTTCAATCGGATTTCCTCTCAATCTCCTGGTCTCTAGTGTTGTTAAATTCTTTTAGGCGTATTTCGTAATTAAGATCCCTCAGTTTTGGTATCATTTTAGTCGCTCTCCTCTGTCCTCTTTCTAGCATATCTATGTCCTTCCTGCGATATGGCCTCCACGCTTGAATACAATATTCTAAATGAGGCCTAACTATTGTTTTGTACAGCGGTATTATTCGCTCTTTTTCCTTATACGTTACATTTCGCCTAATTAAGCCAAGGATTTGATTTCCCTTTGAAGCGGCAATACAGCACTGCTCTGAAACCATCATATCAGCACTAATGGTTAACCCTAAGTCCTTTTCTTTTACAGAAAACGTAGTACAGAACCCCCCATTGTACATCTTCGTTCCCATGTCCCGTGTGGAGACATTTACATTTCCCCAAATTGAACAACATTTGCCATTTTTCAGACCATTTTATCAACCTGTCAAGATCATCCTGTAAATGTTGTCTATATCCATCACGTTTAATCCTTCCAAAAACTTTTGTATCATCTGCAAATGTCAACACCTTGCTTGTTATATCATCGTCCAAATCGTTGGATATATATTAAGAATAATATAGATCCCAGTACTGATCCCTGTGGTACCCCACTCAAAATAGATTTCCAGTTTGAAGCCTCCCCATCAATTAACAACTACCCGTTGTCTTCTGTCAATTAGCCATTTTCTATCCAGTTAGTTAAACCATGTCTTATGCCATGGGCCTTTAATTTAAGCAGTAATCTTTGATACTGGCACTTTGTCGAAAGCTTTCTGAAAATCTAAGTATATGATATCTAATGATGATCCCTCGTATCCGCACTTAGTGATATCTTCCAAAAAAAACATAACATATTTGTTAAGCATGACCTCGCTTTTAGAAACCCATGTTGAGATGGGTTTTACAAGTTATGTTTAACAAGAAAATCCACCTTGTGATCTTTAATTAGTCTTTCTAAAAATTTGCAAATCACTGATGTTAAACTCACTGGTCTGTAGTTCTCTGACTTGTTTCTGGAACCTTTTTTAAATAATTATATAATGTTTGCGTCTTTCCATTCTAAAGGAACCACTCCCTCTTCTAATAGTACAGTCGGAAGGTATGCCCCCCATGCACCCAGTGGATTTCTAAATGAAACTTACTTTTTTGCAACCCTGAAGGTGTCTACTAAACAGATTTGGATGTTCACATTTCGAAATAATGTCCGAAGGGGTCCGTTTGGCAGCCATCTTGGATTTTGTCACGCGCGACTAGTAAAATCAAGGTTACCCATAACTTTTGAACCATTCATTGTACAAAGACAAGTGAACCCACTTTTTCGTCTAACTGTGGCATGAGGAATCGCTTGAGATGGTTATTTTGACGATTCATACAGATTTATTTCTTCAAAATGCACATAATACCATATTTTCATGCCTGAAACCGAGTCAAATACTAAATTAAGGATAGATGATTGCGCATAAGCACTGACTCAACATATGCCACTACTAGGCAGAAAATGGGCTAATTATGAGTCCAAGAAGAAAGGAATCTACACGAAATCTACCCACTACGATCAGTATCTACGTCTACTCAAGAACTATCTACCCAAAACTTATCCTCGACACTACACAGTAATCATCATCATCATCGCCAAGAAGCAGCTCATCATAGTCAATCTGCTGATCATCTTCCTCTTCCCCCTCCTCCTCTTCAGCAGCTTTCTCAAGCAAGTCAATGAGTGGGGTTGGCAAGATGGGTCCACACGACCACATTAGCTCCAGTACACCCTCCTCAGTCTTCATCCATCCCTGTCCATGGTGCTTGGGTCACCAGAAGCGAGGCTGGTTGGCCCGCTTGTATTTCTCTAGTCGGTAGTTGACCCGGCCAACATGGAGAATTAGTATGGTGGGAGGAGAGCCGGTCAACCTTGGCCGGAAGTGATGGCAGGTGGAGGCCTCCAAATCTGCCATCACTTCCGGCTTCACCGTCCAGTCATCACCAAGTTGCTTGAAAACGTTGTGATACTTGGGGTTCTTCTGGAGCTTTTTCAGGGGCGCCACATTGCCTTTGCCCTTGAAGGCGCTGGTGCAGTCCTCGACTGAGAACACGTAGAACCCGACCATCGTGTTCCAGTGACTTGGCCAGCTCTGTCACATTGACTATCTGGCGGTGCTTGCCCATGCCGGTGTCAAGACAGATGGTGAGGCAGATTGAGTGCGAGTGGTGGAGCAGGATGAAGAATATGTCAGTATCAGGAATTCTCACTACAGCCGACTTGTACGGCATATTGGAGGTAGAGAACGACCCGGGTGTCCGTCTCCTCCTGGTCTGAGGACAACTCATCGATTTCGCGCGTAGTCACTTCACCATTGGATGCGTCCAATTTATGTGCCTTCCCCTCCACGATGGCAACCGCTGCCCCGCACTTCTTAAGTCGCGAGGCCACCGCCTTGTTGCTCCAGACCCGGAGCAGCAGGTGGCAAAGCTGTCGCTTGTTTTCTTCTTTGGCCAGGAACAGCTTGAAGTCGGCGGGCTTCCTGGTGGCCGGGCCATCGATGATGTACTTCTGTGAGAAGCCACGGCGCAATCTCTCCTGTGCCTTGATAGAGTCTGCATGATAGTAGTCAGTGGAGAACACAAAGTTCTTTTTGGCAGCCATCTGGTCCAGCACCTGGCAAATGTCACCGTTCGTCTGGGGCAGATTGGTGACCATGCCATCCTGGATGTCGTACGCGTCTTTTTGGTACGGCACCTCCTTGGGGGTGTCATTTAGCAAGAAGTGTAGCATGTAGGCCTTGTTCGTTTTGGCGAAGAATCCATCGGGGGTGCCGAGGCTGGGAGGAACAGGGGTGAGGGAGTACCGCATCAGTTCATCAAGGTCGAGAGGCTCATCCAGGAGCTGTGACTTGATAAGAAGCATAAAGGCCAGGTTGCTCTGCTCACGGTACTGGATGAGCTTTCCCTGTGTGGAGGGGAGCTTGACTGTCTTGATTGCGGCCTCCATCGTCTTCAGCTTCTGCTTCTTGATGGGTTCAAAGAAGGTCTCCTCAGATGACCTATTCTGGAAACGATCACTGATGAAAGCCTTCCTGTCTTCCTCACCAACTGTGTCAGTTCGAAGGACATCGATCTCGACCTCCGGGGAAACAGGAACACCGGATGCGAAGTTGTAGAGCCGGTCTTTGTCAGGGTCGATGAAGTTCTGGATAGCAGTGAGTGTTTGCTGCACAGCTTCCTCGCTCTTCTTGACCTCAGCAGCCTCGCGCTAGCGATGCTTCCCTGCCTTTGGACACTCTGGGTCATTGATTAGTCCACACATCTCGAGCATCCTCTCAAAATATTGGGTATGAGCGGATGTGGTGCGGCACCAACGCTGATAAGCACCGAACATTGAGAACAGCCATATTAGACCTCCTGCCGACTTGGCGAACTTCATGAATGTCTCCTCCATGGTTTAAGTCGACTGCGCTGAGTGCACCGGGAATGAATTACCGTGCCACTGCGATGCCGCCCTTCTCAAGAAGCTCCTTCGCGCCAGGGTGAGACAGGTCGATGTTGGTGAGGAGCACCTCCAGCTAGGCCAAGTACCTGGAGTAGTTCGGGCCATCAAATGCAAAGAATATGTTAGCCCTCTCCCCATTCCACTTGTGGTAGAGCTTGAGGTTGTTGGTCTTCACAGAATAGATGAGGATGAGGCGGGTGTGTTCAATGAAGCCGAACCAGAAGGTAAGGGTCTTGCCCAGGTGACCTGCACGCACCTTGTCCTCAAACTCCACATACTTGTTGACGATGGTGAGAGTTGAGGGGTCCTGGAATGCGATGTTGATGTTCTCTCGGCTGCAGGACTTGACCAGGTTAAGGAGGGCCACTTGGTTGTCTACATGGACGTTTTCCTCCTGTTCAAACTCCACCAGTAGCCGCTCCATCACCTCACAGACAGTCTTCAGACAGAATAACGCCTTAGCATAAGCCTTCCCACTGAGGACACTGTTCAGACAGCCGCTGGTGACGAGGCCAGCCTCGAGGATAATCTCAGCTTAGCCCGAGCCCCTGAACTTGTGCCCAGTCACCATACCCATGTAATTCATCACAATGTGGAACTGTCCTGGGGTGACTTCTCTAGAAATTTCCATATGAGGGGAATGGCCTTCATGCACCCACCGAGGTCGAACGTGTTAAGGACGTACATCTGTCCAACCTCGGAGGTAGCTTCTGCAGACCGTCTCAGTTGCTCCTGGATGACACAGTACTCGGTGAAGCCTTCAAGGCAATGTGGCGCCCCTGAGAAAGCTCCAGAAGAACCCTATGTATCACAATGTTTCAAGAAACGTGTTGCTAACTGGACGGTGAAGCCGGAAGTGATGGCACATTTGGAGGCCTTCACCTGCCTCATGTATGGTCAGGCACACGAGACATCAGTGGATGCTGTGAGAGGCAAGATGCTAATAAAGATGGTGGGAGAACACGAGAAGCTCATCACCAAGTCCAAGGTTGACCTGGCTCTCCTCCCACCCTGCTAATTCTCCATGTTGGCCTGGTCAACCACCGACTTGTCAAGTACAAGCGGGCCAACCAGCCTCGCTTCTGGCGACCCAAGCCCTACGATGATGGACAGGGATGGGTGAAGACTGAGGAGGGTGTACTGGAGCCAGTGTGGTCTGTGAACCCATCTTGCCTCCACAACTCATTGACTTGCTTGAGAAAGCTGCTGAAGAGGAGGAGGGAGAAGAGGAAGATGATCAGCAGATTGACTATGATGAGCTGCTTCTTGGCGATGATGATGATTACTGTGTAGTGTCGAGGGTAAGTTTCAGGTAGATAGTTCTTGAGTAGACGTAGTTACTGATCGTAGTGGGTAGATTTCGTGTAGATTCCTTTCTTCTTGGACTCATAATTAGCCCATTTTCTGCCTAGTAGTGGCATATGTTGAGTCAGTGCTTATGCGCAATCATCTATCCTTAATTTAGTATTTGACTCGATTTCAGGCATGAAAATATGGTATTGTGGGCATTTAGAAGAAATAAATCTGTATGAATCGTCAAAATAACCATCACAAGCGATTCCTCAGTTATACGAAAAAGTGGGTTCATTTGTCTTTGTACGATGAATGGTTCAAAAGTTATGGGTATCCTTGATTTTACCAGTCACACATGACAAAATCCAAGATGGCCGCCAAATGGACCCCTTCGGACATTATTTCGAAATGTGAACAACCAAATCTGTTTAGTAGACACCTTCAGGGTTGCAAAAAAGTAAGTTTCATTTAGAAATTCACTGGGTGCATGGGGGGGGGGCATACCTTCCGACTGTACTATAATGACTAGTTGAAAACTATTGGAAGTGGTATGCTAATTTGTTCTACAATTTCCGATAGTAATTTGGGCGGAATCCCATCCACTCCAGGTGATTTATTATCTGTCATGGCTCTTATTTTCTTAGCTACCATTTCCGGGGTTACAATTAACTGTCCTAAATAGTCTGATCTGAGGATCCGCCACGAATAGGAATCGCACTTCATCCTGGGGATCCCTACAAATAGTCAGTATACTCCTGCACAGCATTTTGACAAATTATTGCCTGGAGAGTTCTTCTCTATTTGCCATCAACAGTTTGTTGCTTTGTACGTACTCCCGCACGCACGTACGCACACACGCACGCACGTACGTAGGGGAAGGTTGAGCCATTTTCACGTTTCAGTGATAAGTCAAAAACTAAGTTTTTAAAATAAAAAAATGCACTATCATGTAAATATGTATGTCATGTCCTCTATAAGAGATAATTGGTGAGGCTGAGATATGTTAATTTCTAAATACCTGGTACATGCTAATTAGTGGATGCATGTGAAATGGCTTAACTTAAGGGATCCCAACCGTGGTGTCGCTTCAAGCCAATCTGACACATAACAGTTGTCCCAAGCAACCAGCTTTTCACGCATTATACTCCTCTTCCTGGGGATAATATAGCTCAACGAATGTTTGCAAGTTATAATAATTATGTAAAAGTAAGTGATGTTAAATATTAACCATTCAACAACACATTTGTTGTTTATTTCACATCCATGCTTAATATTGTAGCATTCCGAGTTTAAAGGAAACCGTTTAATTTGTTGTACTAAACATAACGGATTATAAATTATAATATACACATGTTCGAAGGCTACCAACATTGAACGCAAAATTGAACGCAAACAAATGTGTGGGTTGCACCAGTCAATTGTGGCACCCATGAACTGGCTCATCGGACCCCAATTTGTCATGTTCATGAGTGCCTGATCACAAATATACATACAAAATGAGTTTTATCGAAGATTGGACTAGCATCTGCCAGGGTAAGTTTCAGGTAGATAGTTCTTGAGTAGACGTAGTTACTGATCGTAGTGGGTAGATTTCGTGTAGATTCCTTTCTTCTTGGACTCATAATTAGCCCATTTTCTGCCTAGTAGTGGCATATGTTGAGTCAGTGCTTATGCGCAATCATCTATCCTTAATTTAGTATTTGACTCGATTTCAGGCATGAAAATATGGTATTGTGGGCATTTAAAAGAAATAAATCTGTATGAATCGTCAAAATAACCATCACAAGCGATTCCTCAGTTATACGAAAAAGTGGGTTCATTTGTCTTTGTACGATGAATGGTTCAAAAGTTATGGGTATCCTTGATTTTACCAGTCACACATGACAAAATCCAAGATGGCCGCCAAATGGACCCCTTCGGACATTATTTCGATATGTGAACAACCAAATCTGTTTAGTAGACAAAAAAGTAAGTTTCATTTAGAAATTCACTGGGTGCATGGGGGGGGGGGGCATACCTTCCGACTGTACTATAATGACTAGTTGAAAACTATTGGAAGTGGTATGCTAATTTGTTCTACAATTTCCGATAGTAATTTGGGCGGAATCCCATCCACTCCAGGTGATTTATTATCTGTCATGGCTCTTATTTTCTTAGCTACCATTTCCGGGGTTACAATTAACTGTCCTAAATAGTCTGATTTTGCCCCTTTGAACTTAGCCTCTGGTACTGGCAGTGAACTAATATCTTCCCTGGTAAACATCAAACTAAAATACTCATTCAGGTCTTCTGCCATTAAGAATCCCTCTGATATTATATTTCCAGCACTATGTTCAAGAGGACGGACCTTATCATGAACTTTCTGTTTGCTCCGAACATATGCGTAAAACAATTCTTGCTGTCTTGTTTTATATTAAGATCAGTTGTGTTATTACTATATGGTAGTAATACAACTGATCTACGGGGTACATTGTTATAAGTAACTGACCTTGTGTATATCGGCCGATATGACCAAACTGGCATTGATGTTCGTGATGAACTGCAAGAAGAGAAAGAGACGGGGAGTCAGACAGAGACTCACATACACTAAGATTAAACATGCAAACCAACAATGTGCTCGAACAACTCGTGGATATATCTTCAATATCAATTAAACTACAAACTAAACATGTCGGAAGTAAGGATTCCATGTTTCTTAAGTATTAAAATTGCATTCCGAGATCGTCCGTCCGTCCTTAAAATATACATTTTGAGTGGATCAACATGCCCCAAAAGGCCATACACTATATATCACTTCCCTCATCACCATATTAACAATTCCTCCCATAATACGAATTTTTGAAAGAAAACGGCACAAAAGACCAAACAGTTTATCCGCGTGCCATAGCTTTATTATTCTGCTGGCCGGATATGGCGACCGGTAATTTTGCAAAAGCATAATTTATCGAAACATATCTGATGCCAAACTGATCTATATGGTATATCATCAAATAATGACCATAACTTGATACAGACTGGATAAAATTGAGATCTTTCTTGACTAAGAAGGTTGATGTGGTTGAGAATGACACGGAATGGAGCCGCAGAGAGGGTCCAGAGATTTTTCAGGTAGGCGGTCATCTTGGCATCCACGGAGTCTCCCACGTTGTAGTTAAGCTGTCAACACAGGCATAAAACTAGTAAGTATTGTCAGATCTACCTGCATTCGTGCTCAAGACGAACGTATTGCACCAATGCTGTCATTATTCAACCTTTTGAATAAAAATCTCACAGTCAGTCATCAATCGAATAGAAAATGAATGTATAATTCAATTAAACACGCATACACAGTATTATAGCATTGGTGTGTCCGCGACCCATCCTGATAGATATGACGACTCGCATATTCAGTGACGATTGATAATTACGTACATGCACGCACGCATGCACGCACGCGGGCGACAGACGGGAATCAATGCAAAGTTAAATATCTTCAATGGAATGCAAAACAGTCAACATGAGTCATCTCTATAGAATCGAGCAGAACCAGTGTCATTACTGTTATTTGTATACAATACATTGACACCTATATAATATTATGTACTATCATGTTCCATATACCTACACTAGGCAGTCCAAACCTGCCATATAAGTGCATTTAATAAGAAATAATGTTATACAAACTGTATTGCTGAATATAAACTGTTACTGAAACAGCACAATACGCAATTAAGCTGTTTTGCATCAGCAGTCGATCACGGCATGGCTGTAAACCTACTTACAGCAAAGAAGTCAATAAACTCCGTTCTGACAAGTTCGCCATTTGTGGTGAAGTGGGTTTTGAATCTATTCACTTTGAATTCTGTTTTCATGTCGTCCCACTCTCCCCCCACGTCGTTGTCGCCAGGAAGGTAGACGCGCTGCACAGACCATGACCAACAGTTCACAAAGTGGGTGATATTTACTGGACACTGAAGACGAGGAATTTAAAGACGTGCCCGTTTTAGATGTGACAGAACTACGAATACGAAAGCAAAACACTCGGGTAACGCGTTAGGCTTTAATGATCTAAAGTCTATACCTACTATTCATTCGTGACCTTACAAATATAATTAAATCGCTCTTATTTGAAAAACACAGGGTCAAGCATACATACGGCGGTAAATCGCTCGAAGGTATACCGTCAAGAATCGAAACAAAAACGATTTTCAAACATTACCGCACAAAAAATGTATTCTTTATTATGACCAATCAGCGCTGTTGTTTTGGTGTGACGTCAATTTACAGATGTACACATATAGGAATGTCAATTACAATATAACATTTTAAATTGGCCTATCATTTGATTTTAGGGCGTTAAGTAATTCAATTAATTTGTTTTAATTATTTTATTGTGAATATTATGTTTATTGAATAGCTCGTCATTACAATTTGGTAGATGAAACAATATGTTAACAATTTTATACAACAATAAGAATATATATATATATATATATAATATATATATATATGACTAACTCGCAATTACTGGATCCGCCTATGATAATAATAATTATGTCAAATTAAAGAGCGTATGCCACGATTGTTGTCGTTGTCATTAGGTGATTTTTTGTGAATAAAACGTGTGAATAGTTATATTTTAAAGAAGTGTGAATTTACCGCCAGGGGCGTAGCTTGGCAAAATACACGGGAAGCACAATTCTATATATATATATAGTATGTAAGCGTGGTACTGAGGTGGCAGCCCCCGGCACCGACGCACCTTAGGGCTGAGTCCCCATACCATAATTTTGGTGGGAGGATGGAGATAGTTTTACCCCCTAATACTTTGGCAAAAGGGTGCGATCGAAGGTTTTGGTGAACTCAAGAATGGGGGGGGGGGTAGTTGAAGGGTTTTGGTGAGCCTCAGCCCCACCCCAATATTCACCACATCCTGACGCCTATGTAGAGTGCATCTGGTAGTCCGAAAGTGTGTATCCAATTGCAATTGGGTACAATTCAAAGGTGATATGAAATATAAAAAGGACACTGGAATAACGGAAAAAACATATGACTCCTACATTGGCAATTGAGCTTAATTTGTAAAGATTTAGGCGCAGAAGAAGAGCGTTAATTATTATTATTATTAGATGACATCTATCTCTGATCAAAAGTGGACGTGAACCTTCAGTTACTGCTGCCTGTGTAAGATGTGTTTATTTCTTGCTCAAATTTTCCTACTAGCTCTACTATCAAACGACGCACACGCAAAATATTTCCTCAAAAGCTACGTTTTATGCTTAATGTCGACTATCAGTAAAACGAAATGTGAATAGTCCTACCATGCCATCACTGGATGACGTGCTGAAGATTTGGTGGAACCTCTGCACATAAAGGTCATATTCGGCATCACTAGCACTGCTGCCTTCATCTATTAAGTCTCCGAGGAAGATAACGATGTCTGGCTGAACATGGTTGAATGCGTACTGAAATGTCTTTGCGAGGTATCTGCAAAATACATATGCGCAGAAACAATGTTGTTCTGTTCACGCTGTCTGTCTGTCTGTCTGGGAAACGCACTCGATGGTATGAATACATGTTATTTATTTGACTTAAATCCATATAAGTTATTACGCCAGGACGAAGTGTATGCAATGTTATTTTATTGGCAAATATTTGTTTCAATAAAAATTGTGGTAAATATGTCAGCAAGGAGTCTGCTTCTTTGACTTGTTACCGTAAAAAATGACTTGAAAGTAATATAAGTGTCATGCTATTAAATGTTTTAACAAGAGGCACCTGTCTGAATCGTAGATTGACAACAGGCCCTTGAATGGACCGTCGTGAACACCAATGATCTGAGGATCCGCCACGAATAGGAATCGCACTTCATCCTGGGGAGCCCTACAAATAGTCAGTATACTCCTGCACAGCATTTTGACAAATTATTGCCTGGAGAGTTCTTCTCTATTTGCCATCAACAGTTTGTTGCTTTGTACGTACTCCCGCACGCACGTACGCACACACGCACGCATGTACGTAGGGGAAGGTTGAGCCATTTTCACGTTTCAGTGATAAGTCAAAAACTAATAGTTTTTAAAATAAAAAAATGCACTATCATGTAAATATGTATGTCATGTCCTCTATAAGAGATAATTGGTGAGGCTGAGATATGTTAATTTCTAAATACCTGGTACATGCTAATTAGTGGATGCATGTGAAATGGCTTAACTTAAGGGATCCCAACCGTGGTGTCACTTCGAGCCAATCTGACACATAATAGTTGTCCCAAGCAACAAGCTTTTCACGCATTATACTCCTCTTCCTGGGGATAATATAGCTCAACGAATGTTTGCAAGTTATAATAATTATGTAAAAGTAAGTGATGTTAAATATTAACCATTCAACAACACATTTGTTGTTTATTTCACATCCATGCTTAATATTGTAGCATTCCGAGTTTAAAGGAAACCGTTTAATTTGTTGTACTAAACATAACGGATTATAAATTATAATATACACATGTTCGAAGGCTACCAACATTGAACGCAAACAAATGTGTGGGTTGCACCAGTCAATTGTGGTACCCATGAACTGGCTCATCGGACCCCAATTTGTCATGTTCATGAGTGCCTGATCACAAATATACATACAAAATGAGTTTTATCGAAGATTGGACTAGCATCTGCCAAGAACTGTTGCAGGTACTGACAGAACTTGTATCCCTTATTGTTAATATGCCATTAATATGCATTATCAAAAACATGCATTACTTATGATGGTTGTATAAAGAAAACAACAAATAAGAAATATTTACTTTAAACTATTTTATCGGTTAAAACACATAAAATTGTGATATTGCGCGCCTCGTGCCGTCCATAATTAGTGAAATGGCCATGAATGGAATGAATGATGATGTAGTTAGCTTGACCTGTTTCGAATCTAGATAACTCTAAAAATTAAACGTCTGATTACTGATAGTGATAAGTATTAACAAAGTTATAGCCTATACTGGCTATAGGTGGTGGCTCAAAGCTCCCCTGTGATCATGGTTTCTACCTTCCCTATGCACGCACGCATCTACATACCGATACAATCATACGTACATACGCACGCACACACGCGTGTGTACTGATTTCTGTTCAGCAAGTACTCAACAGACACAGGTTCATTAACACGACTGCGTTTATTCCCCGCTCTCCAAGCAGCGGTGTCTCCTCTCCGATAGTCTCCCCCACATATTTAATGATGCTCACGCCACATCCTCTTTTCTCAAGAGTGCTCGCACACATTAACATTCCAGTGTCCTAATTGGCCAGAGGTTACTAGCACATAGCCACAGTTCAGGTCAATGTTTACCATCGATTGTCTACACTCAAATACTTAAATAGTACGGAGGTTTCTGTCTCTTGCAGGATTTCGTCTTGGTCCAGGTTCGTCAATCACTGGTGGATCGACCGCAACTAGTTGCTCGTAGGTTGATCCACGGGAACTTACGCATCGTCCGATACTTCGTCCGGTCAGATTTTGGGACTACAGGAGTTGGTAGCAAGTGTCGTTGATTTCGTCGCACAACACCCCTTCGTGTACGCACAATGTATGAACGTGGTGTCTGCGCTTGTGCTTGAACCGTTCCACGCCTGTCCAAGTCTTTAATCCAGACATTTTTGCCTAGTCTCAGCGGTCATAGATTAGCTACCCGATGACGTTCCTGACCCATCAACAGTTCTGCTGGGCTATATCCGTTCTGTAAAGTGTTGATCGGTAAGCATATAATGTTGTGTACGGGTCATCATTTTCTTCAACATTGTGATGTGTGTGAATCCATACTCTGTGGCGAAAGTACGAAACGTTTCTACCGAGTACTGTGGCCCATTATCGGTGACGACCTGTTGTGGTATACCATGTCTTGCAAACATGGATTTCATGTGGTTCACGATCGAATGTGAGGTAGTGCTGCACAATTTGGCGATTTCCTCAAATGCAGATAGGTAGTTTACCACGATGAGATAGTTTAACACGTTCAGCGTAAAAAGGTCTGAGCCCACCTTGTGAAACGAATAGCCTGGTGTCTTGGATGGCATCATTGGCTCTATTCTAGTTTCTCTCTTTGGCGCACCAGTCACACTTCTCGACCAAGTCTTCAATCCGCTTACTTAGACCAGGCCACTAAACTGACTGTTTTGCACGTCCTCGGCATTTCGTGATTCCTTTATGTCATTCGTGGATCTTCGCGAGTGTCTCTGGACGCATTGTTGTTGGGATCACCAGACGGCTACCTTTCAGTAGTAATCCCTCCTGGACAGTAAGGTCTGCGCTGACTGGCAGGCAGACTTTCTCATCCGATTCTAACTTTGGTCTGTCAGGCCACCGATGCACGCAGTAGTACTGAATCCCTCGACATGTTCCATCATCAGCTTGTGCTCGCTTGATTTCCCGCAGTCGCTTGTCGGTCATAGAAAGTGCATCAATGACTGCGTTGACGAACGTTTGGCAGTCATCTTGTCAGCTGCCTGTAAGCTTTCCGTAACTGGAGCTTGCGACAACGCGTCTGCAGTGATCAAGTCCTTTCCAGGGACGTGTGAGATGCCATAGCTGAAACGCACCAGCCTCATCAGGAATCGCTGTGTTCTTGGCGGAAGTTCGTCAAGTGTTTTGTTTCCAAGAAGTGATACGAGAGACTTGTGATACGTCTGTATTTAGAATGATGTGCCGACAAGGAATTCGTTATACCTCTCGCAAGCCCATGTTGTTGCTAATGCTTCTTTCTCAATTTGAGCAAATCGTTGTTCGTCTGCCGACATTGCTCGCGACATTGCATACGCGATCGGTCGCAGTTCGCCATCTGGTTGCTTCTGTAGCAGCACTGCTCTTAGGCCATACGAGGACGCATCTGCTGAGACAATTGTTTATCTTCGTACATCGTACAGTCTCAGCACTGGAGCCGACGTCAGATTGTTTTTCATCTACGTAAAGGCTTACTGTTGGTTAAGGCCCCATTTCCAGTCGTTCTTCTTGCTCAGGAGATCTCGTATTGGTTTCGTGCTCTCCGCTATGTTTGCTTTCCCATTTAATAGTCCATTCCGAGAAATCGTCGCACACCGCTGACGTCTGTTGGATCTGGCATGTTCTTTATTGCCTTGACCTTCTCGGGATCTGGGCTCATACATGATTCGTTTATGATCTAGCCCAAGAAGTTCACTTTTGGAACAGAGAACTGTCACTTATTCTCGTTCAACGTGACCATGACACCTTGGAGTCTTCTGAGAACAGCCCGGATGCGTTCATTCCAGAAGTATCGACATCCGTTGCTGGAAGTGCTCTGATGCCGATGAGATCCCGAAAGGCAATCGGTTGAAGCAGAATCTGTCAAATGCTGTCATGAATGTTGCCAGTAAGGCAGACTCTACTGATAACGACCTATCAAAATCCAGAATTTGCGTTCAGTTTGGTGATGATTCTCGCTCGTGTCAACTCTCTTAGAGTATATTTCATGTATAGCATTTCGTGACTTTCGCAAAGAACGCTTTCGTTGAGTTTCGTCAGGTCTACGCAAATCCTAACATCATCTTCCTTTGATACTACGACCATTTTAGCAATCATTACCAGAGCTACTCTTCTTGGTACGGTAATGGCGAAAGGCTGGGCATCTTCCGTCAAAGTTATTGTGTAAGGACCTTCCATTATTGTGTAAGGACCTTCCATCTTTTCTAGTCCTTCGAAGCGATCCAGGAACTCGTTCTGGTAGTCATTTGTGCCTTTTGGCGACTACATATATTAGTTAGCAGTCCGATCGTTGCGCGCGACATCAATTGCACTTTGTTTTGTTACATTTGTCCTTGATTGGTATTTATTTCATGCTAATTCACACTTAGACTTTTGTACAGTACTGGAAAACTCCCTTATATGTGATGAATGCTGTCAAGTCCTTTCTATCTTCAGCCATGGGGACCTGTAGATAGCTTCGTCTCATGTCCAGCTTGGTGAAGACTGTTGAGTGGTTAAACTCGGCAGAGTTTCTCTATTGTTAGCAGTGGATACTAGTCCGGCATGATTGTTTACAGCTTTCAGGTCAACACACAATCCTATTTCACCCGATTTCTGACGTGCGACAAGATTTGAAATGCAGGGTGATGAGTTGATTGGTTCGATCATGCCACCGTCTTGTAGACGTCTAGGTGCATGCGACATTTCGTCACGCACTGAGAGTGGAAGACGACGTAAACATTGTGACACATGTTTACCTTTGGGTTGACCCGGGGGCGGTGTACAAACTTTGCAATTTTCCCAAACCCGTTGAACACTGTGGGAAAGGCAGCAACAATGTCAACTGACTGAATGACAGTGCCATTCCTTGTGTCTGTGCATCCGAGACGGTTGAACAAACCTATTCCCTTTAGGCTAGATCCGGTCTGTGTGACATAGAATGAGAAACTCGTCTCAGTTTCTGACTGGTATGTCACTGGTAGTTGGACAATCCCGTTCAATGGGATTTCCGTACAGTCGTATGTCGATAATGTTTTGTCAGGTTTACACAGAGGATAATACATGTTTCTTGTACACTGAGTCGCTGAGAACTGACACCTTTGCCCTTACGTTTATAACTAGTGTCACTGATGTGTCTGCCAGCAACAGATCACACGTCTTAAATGATTTTGAATCTCCGTTCACTGAGTTACAGCGGAGATCATTGTATCTGGTTCAACAGTTTTGTTCGACTGGCGAATTTGCCTGACTATACCCCGATTTGCAGTCCGGCAACATTTCTGAAAATGGTTAATTTTGGAGCACAACCGACATTTCTGTCCTGTGGCAGGGCATCTGGGACTTTCTGTGGCATGAGAGTTATAGCCACAGTTGTCACATGCTTCACGCACATGCGCATAGTTGCTTCTACCTTTGTTTTGTTTCTTCCCGATTGTTTGTACCTTAGTAGGTTGTCTTGGTGTCTCCAACCTGAACTTGTCTGTTGTGGGTTCATCCAGATTCTGAATGCGTGTGCTTTCGGTTACAGCAACTTCGATATGAAACGCCAGTGTTAGGGCTTTGGCTAATGTGAGTGTCCGGTTCCATTAACAATCGTTCCCTAATTCGCAGATTGCTGGCTTTCTCTATCAACTGATCACGAATTAGTTCTTCTGTGAGATCCCCAAAACTACAGTTCACAACCAGTTCACGCAGCGCCGTTATGTACGCTTGCACGTTTTCGCCCGGACGTTGTGCGAGTTGGCGAAACACTCATCCCTCCACAATGACACTCCTTTTCGGGCCGAAATGATTCCGTAACGCTGTAACGAAATTGTCGTAAGTGTCCGTGTTTGCAAATGAGGCGAACACTCGCTACCCCTCTGTTCCTAGGGACTGGATTAATATGGCTCGACGCCGGGCCTCGGCTACATTTGCGCCGTCAAGGCCGTTGACCACAAGATATGTCTGGAAATTCACGTACCACCGATTCCATGGCACCGTGGGCTCGCCTGGTGAAGCGAGAAACGGTTGTGTGGGCGGTAAACTGGCTTCTGCCATTCTCGTTACCAAATTATGTTATGTCGATAACATGGAAATATTAACACCAGACTATCGTAACGTTGAACAGGTTGTAATACAGCATTATGACGGAGCCACGTTTCACCCCAGAACGAGGCTGACACGAGCTGATCAAGTACACTAAAGACACACTGTTAAAGTAACAGAACACAACAGTAAGTATATTTGCATGTAGGGTGCGTGCGCGCGAGCGTGGTGCGTGTGTATGTATCAGTATGTAAGTGCGTGCTTCCTTGCGTGAATGCATGTACAGGTATTAGGTATGTTGAGGTATAACAATTATATAGTAATTATTATACCATAGAGATGTGTGTGTGCGAACGTGCGCGCGAGCTTACCTACGTACGTGTACCCCTGTTGTGCACGTACGCACTTTATGTATACATATGGACTTTTATCTGAAATTGATCTACACATTATTACATTATTAATACGCCAACTTTGTAGAATTGCAAGTATATCACTTCTTAGGCGCCAAAATTTACTCGCCTAGCTTTATATTTATTCAGTTCCTTGGATTATTGGAGTCTGATCTACAAACAAACGTCCTGTGAACGTCGAATACACCGATGAATCCCTGTTAGACCTGAGTTGTATGTCGCGTTGAATACGATTGACATTGGATTTGGATTGGTGAAAGAAAGTAGTTCCGGTTCCCATATTAAAAGATAGGAAAATAGTTCCGTATTGCTCATGCACCAATCCAATCCAACGGATTTCAACCCCATATTAAAATATATGGACTAAATCTCAAGTTAAAAGAGAGGAATTTGGCCTTGCTCCAGAAAGAAAGCATACATGCGTGTCTCAAAAGGTTTCTCAAACGAGCACATTCAATGTTAAGAGATAGGCTCGTTTGAGAGATACTTTGAGAGCTACTTTGTTTTCTCATGTTAAATTTTCAAATTTTAAAAGATAGGCTCCTATAAGAGCCACTTTTAAAATTTTGAGGCAATAATAAAATATGGCGAACAACATCTGAACCTGTCACACACGACACTGGTTCAATGACGTCATTAAATAAGTACGCATGGTAAATTAAACGACTATATTCTGATGCGGGCAATAATTGTCGGTTGATTTCATAGTGAACATTTAGCACACGTAGCATAATTTTCATATAGGATTAAACATAATTAATAATTATGGTGAAAAATATATGAGTATAATAACCATCCAGACAGGGTGTACCAATATTTATATAGTTCATTATATTAGCGGTCAAGTGCACACATTCATCATGTATTGTTTAAGCTGACATTAGACCGTTGCTATCTTTTTCCGTACAGTAGTGCTTAAATTCGTACTTCTTCGGCATACACCTTGGGCCCTATCTACTCTATGAATAATACTAAAATTCATAACCTGGCATTGACTACCGAAAAGGGACACAAATAAACATTATTCTTTGATTAGGATACTATCTCTGTATTTTTTTATAGTACATGGACAATAACTTATAAGTATAGCCTATATTCCACGCTATGAATAATACTAACATTCACAAGCTGGCATTGACAATCAAAAAGGGACACAAATAAACATTATACTTTGATTATAATAATATTTATGTATCTTTTTTTATAGTACAAAGGCAATAACTTATGAGTATATCCTATAATACATATTTTTTCACAGTTAGAAATTTATTCTTTTATGTGGTGAACTATAAAAATAGGAATAGGTCATTGCATATGCTGAGACCCGTATATATTGATAAAACCTACGTATTTCTTACAAGAATAAAAAATAGGAACTTCTCTGTTAAATCAGTCAAACTGGCGGCTATCTGTGTAGGTACGATATTTATTTTTACATCACGCGCTTGCATCCAGTTTTGATTTGATCATAAAAAAATAGCGGAAAATTGATGAAAATGGCAGGAATTCCGTGAAAATAAAGTCATTAAATAAGTACGCGTGGTAATTCGGTCCAACTTGAAGTAATTCGGTTAGCAGTCATTCAGAACTTGCGCGTATGTAAATAATCTCCTTCAATGACGTCATTAAATAATTACGCGTGGTAAATTGATTAAACTGGTAGTAATTCAGTTAGCAGATATTCGGTACTTGCGCGTATGTAAATAGTGTTGTGCTATGACGTCATTAAATACATACGCGTGGTAAATTGGTCAAACAGTTAGTAATTCGGTTAGCAGACATTTTGAATTTGCACGTATGTATATATTATCGTTCAATGATGTCATTAAATAGGTAAATCGGTACCACTGGTAATTAGGTCAAACTGGTAGTAATTTGGTTAGAAAGTATTCGGAACTTGCGCGTATGTAAATAATCTCGTTCAGTGACATCATCAAATAAGTACCCGTGATAATTCGGTCAAACTGGTAGTAATTCCGTTAGCAGGCACTTTGATCTTGTGCGCCTCCTTATAGTTTTGTTCAATGACGTCATTAAATTGGTATGCGTGGTAAACATACATGTCGTAGTTTTATCTATTGGCCTAGACAGAAGCGCCACCTAGATACATATGTCAGTTTGGACGTGACCAGTTCGTATAAATAACAAGTTTGTTCATTGAACAATGGACGCGGCCATACTACGGACGAGACAACAGACGAGACAACGGACGATATATCAGATAACAGACGAAACTACGACTGAAACTACGGCTAAGACAACATATGAGACAACGGACGAGAAAGTAGACGAGAAAACGGACTAGACATTTACAAATCTACGGTGCTGAAACTCTAAAATTGAGGAAGAGGAGGTGGAGGAGGAGGAAGAGGGGATATACATGCAATTCAGTCAACACACTGTAACATATATAAGTCCAATCGACGAGATAACAGACGACAACAAACGAAACTACGACTGAGACTACGCATGAGACAACTTACGAGACAACCGTCGAGACAACAATCAAACTTAGACTAGCGACTCCCATGAATAAAACTTAGACCAACGAGTTGCATGAACCAAACTTAGACAAGCGAGTTGCACGAACCAAACTTAGACTAGCAACATCCATGAACTAAACTTAGACTAGCGAGTTACACAAAAAGCAACTTTAGACCAGCTAGTTGCACAAACCAAACTTAGACCAGCGATTTGCACGAACCAAATTTGAACCAGTGAGTCTCATGAACCATACAATTAGATCAAAGAGTGTCACGAACTAAACTTGTTAGGAACTCAGGAATGAAATTCACCTAGATACAGAGGTCAATTCAGCAAATTCACCTAGATACAGAGATCAATTCAGTAAAGTCACCTAGATACAGAGGTCAATTTAGAAAAGTTATCTAGATACAGAGGTCAATTCAGCCAATTGACCTAGATAGATACACATGTTCCATTCAGCAAATTCAGCAAAATGCACAGGTTCCATTCAGCAAATTCAGCAAGGTACACATGTTTCATACAGCAAATTCAGGAAGTTCAGCAAGATATACATGCACAGGTTTCATTCAGCAAATTCAGCAAGATACCCATGTAAATTAAGCAAACTTAGCAAGATATAGATTAAATTCAGCAGATTAAGCAAATTCAGCAAGATGCTGAGGTCAATTCAGCAAATTCACCTAGATACATATGTAAATTAAGTAAATTCACCTAGATACAGAAGTCAATTAAGTAAATTCACCTAGATACACAGGTCAATTCAGGAAATTCACATAGATACATAGGTCAATTCAACAAATTCACCTAGAAAAATTACTAAGTTACAACTTTAACGTGACGTCACTGAACACATTTATTTACATACACGCAAGTTCCGAATGTCTGATAACCTAATTACTACCGGTTTGACCGAATTACAACGCGTATTTATTTAATGACGTCATTGGATAAAACAATTTTAGTATTATTCGTAGCCTGGGTAGGGCCCAAGGTTTTTGCCGAAGAAGCACGAATTTATGCACTACAGTACGGAAAAAGATAGCAACGGTGTAATGTCAGTTTGAACAATACGTGATGAATTTATGCACTTGACCGCTAATATAGTGAACTATATAAATACTGGTACACCCTGTCTGGATGGTTATTATACTCTTATACTGTTCACCATAATTATGAATTATGTTTAATCCTATGTGAAAATTACGTTACATGTACTAAATGTTCACTGTGAAATCAACCGACAATTATTGCCCGCATCAGAATATAGTCGTTTAATTTACCATGCGTACTTATTTAATTACGTCATTGAACGGGATTATTTACATACGCGCAAGTTCCAAATACGGCTAGCCGAATTACTACCAGTTTAACCAATTTACCACGCGTACTTATTTCTGCGCGTACCGATTTAATGACGTTCCAAATGTCTGCTAGCCGAATTACTACCAGTTTGACCTAATTATCACGCGTACTTATTTAATAACGTAATTTTCTCCGAATTCCTGCCATTTTCACAAATTTCCCGCCATTTTTCATGAACAAATCAAAACTGCATGCAAGCGCGTCAGGTAAAGATAACTATCGTACCTATGAAGATAGTCGCCAGTTTGGCTGATTTAACCGAGAAGTTCCTATTTCATAATGATTGTACGCTATACGTAGGTTCTATTCCATGATATGATTGACCTATTTTATAACGTCTATGACCTATTTTTATAGTTCACCACATAAAAGACATGAATTTAAGCACTAGCGTATGGAAATAATACAAAGAGTTCAATTCTAAGATGGTCGTCCGGCTTTAGGTTCTGCTATAACATGGTCCTATATGTATTCTACGTTGCGTATTCAGTACTTCAGATAAATAGGCAATTTATAATGGTTTTATAATAAATTACGCCTTATTATAACACCGCATTTTAGACACGTTTTCATCTATCAAACAAGAGTTCAGTCCGTCGGCTAAGCTTCGGCCAACAAGTGTCGTGTGTGACAGCTCCAAATGCTGTTCGCCATATTTGGTTATTGTCTCAAAATATTAAGTAGCTCTCAAAGGGGCCTATTTTTTAACATTGGAACATTTCCCTTTTCAAAATAGCTCTCAAAGTAGCCCTCAAACGAACCTGTCTTTTAACATGAGGAAACAAAGTAGCTCTCGAACGAGCCTATCTTTTAGCATTGAACTTGCTCCTTTGAGAAGTCTTTTGAGAGACGCATGCATGCATTTTTTCTGGAGCAAGGCCAAATTCCTATCTTTTAGCATGGCATTTAGTTCCTATCTTTTAACATGAGGTTGAAATCCGTTGGACTGGATTGGTGCAAGAGCAATACGGAACTATTTTCCTATCTATAAACATGGGAACCGGAACTATTTTCTTGCACTTGCACCAATCCAAATCCAGCGTCAATCGTTTTCAACGCGATATACTACTGACCTGCCTTGTGCGCTCAGCTGGAACACCGACACACCAACCCACCGATGGTGTTGTTGCACAACCCGTCGCCACTGCACGGGTTCTGGCCGTCACTACACTCGTTATATCGTCTGTAGTGCACCACGACAACGCAGGTTATATAGTAGCATAACATAGCATAACATAACACAACATAACATAACATAGCATAAGGTAGCATGGCGAAACATAACATATACCATTGCGAAACATAACATAGCATAGCATAACGTAGCGTAGCATAACGTAGCGTAGCATAACGTACCATGTCATAACATAATATAACATAACGTAGCATGGCATAACATAACACATATCATTAATTGTGTACACTAACATAGCACAACATAGCATAGTAGGTACGTCTGCCATTGCACCGCGTGTGGATCAGGCCCACGGTTTTAATTACGCAAAATACGATATACACCGAGTATATGTTTGGGCCGGTTTCATGAAGCGGCGTAACTTTACGCACAACTAGACGTTATACTGGTCGTAGTTAAGTGCAACTAGCTGGTGTGACTTACGACCGGTTTCATGAGAACAATTTAACATTCGCGTAACTACGTCGACGTAGAATTGACCTAGTTACGTTGCGATGGGAATTCCTGTGTCCGCAGTAAAATGTAAGCACGCAGGAAATAATAATGAGCCATAAAAGTTCGTACGGTGTAATTTCGAACGAATGCATATTTTATTGCTAAGTGTGGCTTTGCATAGAAAATGTATATGTAGTTGTACAGAGTGAAATTAGCACGAATACTGCCACATTTGAACAAACTATGAAAGACGCGAATCACAGCGTCTGACGTCTCGCTTGCCTTTGGCTTTGCTAACCCTACACTTAAGAAGTTACGGCGCTGGGAAAATGTCGAAAGTACCGGTAGCGTTCGAGTCGGCAGTAAATAGACAGCGTAAAGCAAATTTTTTTCAGACGGAGAGGTGACAGTGCTATTGGAGGTGTACCAGCAGCATCGGTGAGCCACAATAATATATCATTTCTTCTAAACATATAATGCTCAACTTGTTCATCGTCGTTTAACGAATCAAGAGGGTTATTCCTATCTCTGAACACTCTTTCTCGTCTAATGTGTCTTCTTTGCAGTTCATGCACCAAACACCAAGCTATTGATGATTATAATTATACATGTCTCGTGTGTGCTTTTATCTTAGAACTTTGGGTGCATCCTGCGAATATTTCAAATAACGTAAGCTTACGCCTGCTATATACCAAGCGCAAAGTTACGACCAACTAGCAACGGCTAATCGCACTTAGGATACTCATGAAACCCAAATAACGTAACTTTACGACGTTCTAAACTTACGACGGCGTAGCGGTCGCTACGACGTCGTAAATACGCTCATGAAACCGGCTCCGTTTACTCTACATTGCTTCGGTTCGCTCAGCTGTATGAGAACCTGACTATCATCTTACATGGTTAAAATGTATGTGTTATATGTATAGTGTGACTTCCGTGACAACTTAGCGTGACTTCCGTGAGAGACGTTGATGTCCATTTACCCACTACAATAAAGCACTTGCATCATACTTTAGGCAAGCCTTAGTTACTCTAACTGGAGATACGATAATATAATATGTTGTTTATTGTTCCCATAGTGAAATACTCACTGTGTAGTCGACATTAATAAACAACAGTATTATGTGTAAATGGATAATTATAAAATAATAATGTATTCATAATATTATCATAAATTTACTCACAGTGAGCTGTGCATCAATATTCATATACAATGGATAAACTTACTTAAAACACGCTTATTAAGAAGTCTTATTCCTAATATTATTATTAGGAATAAAGCTCTTACTGCCCCTATTGGTATTGTACTTAGGCATTCTGTACCTCTTGCAGCTAAAAGTGACAGGAGAGTGCATGCGCACAGCTTTCCTTCTCCCTCTGCGTTCATAGAGAACACTAAGGTCGATACACCGAGAAGAGGAGATTGATAAACATATCAAACATTTGTACATTTTCTATTTCCTACGAAATAAAAACAAAACATTTGTGTGGCGTGACTTCCGTGACAAATCAATGTACCTGCATGGTACACAGTATAATGATACCTTGGTAAAACGTTCCAGTGTCAATTCCTGGTGATATTTGAAAGAAATGTATGACACACACACACACACACGCACGCACGCACACACACGCACGCACGCACGCACGCACGCACGCACACACACACACACACACACACACACACACACACAAACACACACACACACACACACACACACACACACACAAACACACACACACACACACACACACACACACACACAAACACACACACACAAACACACACACACACACACAAACACACACACACACACACACACAAACACACACACACACACACACACACACACACACACACACACACACACACACACACACACACACACACACACACACACACACACACACAAACACACACACACACACACACAAACACACACACACACACAAACACACACACACACACACACACACACACACACACACACACACACACACACACACACACACACACACACACACACACACACACACACACACACACACACAACACACACACACACACACAAACACACACACACACACACACACACACACACACACACACACACACACACACACACACACACACACAGGGGGAGCTGCGCATGCGTCAGGTGTGGTCGTTTCTTTTCGTTCGTTCCGACAGTTATTGCATTAATCTCGAGATCAACATATTTTGATTTGTTTTAACTTGATTATATACATCTATAACAATATCTAGATGTAGCCGCATGGTGATATTTGTGTTCTAAAGTTTCTAAATACGGTTTTAGTACACTGGCTTCCTTAGCAACAAGTCACGACATTGATTGGCATAACAAGATGGCGTAAATTGTAAACACTGAGTTGGAAAGCGCGCGTAACACAAACCCCCCAAAGTCAACTGAAACAATAGTGCTGGTTTTCAAAATAATTTTATTTACTCAGGCTGCATTCAGAATAAACAAAATTACTCGCAACTAGAGCCTTATTTCTACCGCATTTAGTATTCTTAAGTCTCGCTGAGCGTGTATTTCCTGCCTCAACTGTACACTTCGTGTAAACAAAGGCTATAGTACGTATAGCTCCATCCATATAGAAACGCGCAGGTCAGGCTGCTAACTAATTGATTGCCAAATCTAATAGGAGCACCAATATACCTTTATACTAACAGGCTTTTCGCACAGGACGTCTTTTAAAACCCGGAGTCGCCCTGGGTAAAAATCCCTTGTTAGCTGCACTATATAATAAAGACGTCTTGTCTGCACTTGAAATTCAAATAGATCATTTAACCTGATACCTGTGCGAAATCTTTCAATTGCATTGATCATAATATAACGTATTTTAATTAATAAAAGAGAGAGGGAGAGACTTGGCTTGCAACTGGTTTCTTTTGTGAAATCCTATAACAGCATTGAACATTTTATTGTAAGTACATTTTATTTTTCAACATTTTAAAATCTACACCATATTGTTTTTATTTTTTGTATTGTTTTTAAGCCTTCACTATTTATGTCGGAGTATCTGGACAGTCGTACAGCGGCATAATTTATTTATTTAATTTATTTTTTAACACATTTTAAACTACCTGAAAATTGGCAGGAAACTTGTCACCATAAGATGGACCTACGGGTAACAACAGCTTTCATACTGATGGTCGCATTCATGGCGGGTCTTCGACATGGTAATGGTTTTACATCAGCATCACTTCCTGATAATATAAATGCTGGATTCCAGTTTGTGGGTGAGAGGAGGATCCAGACAGCTTTGCTGTTTGGAGCTGATATGTACATCAAGCGTGTCGTGAACAGACAGTCACGATATCCATCTGCGAACCAGCGAACAATGTCCACTTATCTGTTACTTGCACTACTGATCTCGGGTGATATACAGTTGAACCCCGGACCAGTTAAGTATCCATGTGGAGTATGTAAAAAGGCTGTTGCCAGAAATCATCGTGCTATGTGTTGTGACGAATGCGACACATGGATCCACATTGGTTGTTGCGGGGTATCACCCAAAGAGTATCGCCATTTACAACATTCTAATGTCAGCTGGTACTGCACTCACTGTTCATTACCAAATTTCTCAAACTCCTTTTTTAACGACAGCTCCATATTAAGTGACCCTAACCCATATGACTTGTTGTCAGACTCAGTGTCTGAAAATGGTGACAACATTGCAGACTCTGAGTCCGAACCTACAAACCGGAACAAACCAACCAACAAGCCTAAATCAAAACCAATTAAGATTATGGTCATTAACTGCAACAGCATACTAAGCACAGATAAACGCACCCAGTTTATGAGTACTGTGGAGGCCGAGGGTCCCGATGTAGTGATTGGCACAGAGTCGCACGTAGATGCATCGGTGTCTGATGGAGAAATCTTCCATCCAGGATACGATGTCTACCGAAAAGACCGAGACAGGAATGGTGGAGGAGTATTTGTTGCCATAAAGAATTGTTTTATTTCGTCGGGGATGCCCGAGTTTGACTCTGACTGTGAAACTGTATGGGCAAGAATACAGGTGTCCGGGTGCCGGACCCTGATAGTGGGATCATATTATAGACCACCTAACTCCACTATCGATGCACTATCTGGTCTGGAGAATTCGCTAGGCCGTATTAGCTCGAAATATCCAGCGGCAAACATTGTTTTGGGGGGTGATTTTAATATGCCGGGCATCGACTGGGAAACCAAGTCGGTGATCAGAAACCCCCAGTATGGCAATGGTATGAGTCAGAAGCTGATTGATATCTGCAATGACTTTTCATTGGACCAAGTGGTCAGAATACCAACACGCCTCAACAATATACTGGACCTGATTCTTACCACAAACCCTAACCTGTTCAGAAATATCTCTACTATCAACGGAATTAGCGACCATGACATTGTCACCACCGATCTCGATATGAAAGTACCAATGAACAAGAAGAAAGCCAGAACCGTTTATATATATAAACGAGCAAACATTGGTGCCATTAAAAAAGAGTTAGATGAATTTAATATAAACTTGTTTGGAGAGGATTTCAATTTGCGATCTGTTAATGAGAATTGGAATATGTTTAAATTAATTGTACTGGATAGCATGAACAGATTCATTCCCACAAAGAAACTATCAACTAGGAATAATCTTCCATGGATGACAAGACATATTCACAGACTAATCCGCAAAAAACAGAGACTATATAACAAAGCAAAAAAGACACAAAACAATCAGGATTGGGCTGTCTTCAGGAAGCTCCGGACACATGTAAAAACAGAGCTAACCGCTGCGTATCATAACTATATTGATAGCATGCTTGACGTCGAGTGTAATGAAGAAAGGTCAATCCCTAAGAAATTTTGGTCATACGTCAAAAATATAAGAAAGGACTTTGTTGGTATACCATCACTGAAAGACCACAATAATCACCTGGTTTCGTCTAGTAAGGGGAAAGCAGATATACTGTCAAAGCAGTACCAAACTGTCTTCACAAAGGAAGATCTTGTCAACATCCCAGTCATGCCTCAGTCACCATATTCCGCAATGCCGGGAATCACAGTCACTGTACATGGAGTACACAAGCTGTTACTCAGACTGAAGCCCGGCAAAGCGCATGGCCCTGACGCAATCCCAAACAAAATTTTAATGGAGACAGCTGATCAAATTGCACCTTGCCTGGCTAGAATATTCCAACAATCCATAGACACGGGTGAGGTCCCCCTTGACTGGAAACATGCTAATATATCAGCAGTATTCAAGAAGGGTGACAAATCAATCGCAGCAAACTATAGGCCAGTATCCCTCACATCAGTATGCTGCAAGCTGTTTGAACATATTATCTACAGCAACATAATGGACCATCTGGACTCTAATAACATCATCGTAGAGTACCAACATGGGTTCAGGAATAAACATTCATGTGAGACACAATTAATTGGTGCCACAGAAGACATTGCAAAGAATATAGATAACGGCCACCAAACTGATCTCCTAATACTGGACTTTTCTAAGGCCTTTGACACTGTGCCTCATGCACGCCTTATGGGAAAACTCCAGTATTACGGGGTCAGTGATGGAGTCACCAACTGGATTTCAAATTGGCTAACTGACAGAAAGCAGAATGTAGTAGTAGATGGCGAGTCGTCAGAAGAAGTGACAGTCGAGTCTGGGGTACCACAGGGCACTGTACTGGGCCCACTTCTTTTTTTATTATATGTCAATGATATAGGAGAGGGGATCACCTCTAATATCCGGCTTTTTGCCGACGATTGTATTTTATACAGGCGTATCAATAACAGTAATGACGCAGAAGCCCTCCAGTCCGACCTGCATAGGCTGGTGGACTGGTCTGCAACCTGGCAGATGCATTTTAATATCAATAAATGCTCAGTTATGCATATCACCAAGAAGAGAACTGTCCACCGATCTCAGTATACCATCAATGGAGACAGCCTGGGAATTGTACACCATCACCCGTACCTAGGTGTGGAGTTCTCTGATGACCTCAGATGGAACACTCACATATCCCACCTATCTGCCAAATCTAACCGTATATTAGGTTTTATCAAGAGAAATCTGTATAAATGCTCAGAGAAAACTAAACAATCGGCTTACTTTGCACTAGTCCGCCCTAATCTCGAATACGCGAGCGCTGCTTGGGATCCACACACCAAAAAAAATATTAACGAACTTGAGAAAATACAGCGACGAGCAGCGAGATTTGTAATGGGTAACAACAGTCGGGAAAGCAGCGTAACATTAATGATGAAAACACTCAAGTGGGAGTCACTAGAGCGCCGCAGAAAGGTCAGCCGCCTAGCAATGTTCTATAAATCTGTACATGGAGAAATAGCCCTTCCTTTGCCGAGCCACCTCGTTCACTCAATCAACAACACTCGTGGCCACAGTGAACGATTTATTCAGGTGCCGGCAAGGACTCAGGTTTATGCTAACAGCTTTTTTAATAGAACAGTAAGGAACTGGAACGGACTAACCGAAACAGTTGTGTCTGCAGCCACGGTGGATACTTTTAAATCTAGGCTGGGCAGACGACTCTAAAAATTCCCTGTAGTGCTATGCCATATGCCCCCCGTCCCCTATATTGGCGTAATGACCGTATGGTTTTTGCCAATTATTATATAGACATAGACATAGACACAAACACACACACACACACACACACAGCCGATTATATGATTTGAAAATGAACTGACATTGTTTTCAGATAAAGGTATTGTACATATTCGGTCACGAAACCAAAAACCAAAATGTTAATATATTTTCGTATAGTGTTTGCTTATCTTTCAATTATATCTATAACATTGATTTACAATGTACTACAAATATTGCCTCATAATTCCCTAACCCTTAGTTGTGTAATCCCATCATTAGTAGATATTTAGCCGATTATGTATATGTTGAACAATCCTGAGAAAGCCCTGACGCCAATTTTGCAAAATAGGTCACTACACAGTAGTAAATCACAAGGTCATGTGACAACCGGGCTGGTTGTTACAGGTAAAGGTCACAGATAAACTCTGTCATAAATGACAGCTTGTACCATTTAGGTACCCATATATATGTTGTCTAGAGTCCTTTTTGAGATTATTTGTCTAGTCTCCGACGAATATTCAATGATACATTTTTACGTCATTTGCGCAAGGTTTTGAGCATACAATGCAGTGCAGACTAGTCACATAAATAAATATGACACCTAAACCTACCTTTTGCTTAACGCTGACAGTGAGGGCCACATCCAGCTATGTAATACGTACACGCAGTATTCGTTGAAGACAGGCACAAGAAGCAGAAGAGCTAAGGCAGCACGCTCCAGGTTGCGTAGTAATTCCATCGCATTCGTTATGCTTTGCATCGCATGTCAGTGTACTGCGGGTATACAATTACCACATTCATCACAATCGGTGTACTCTGAACGTGACTCGTTATAGCAGCCACGTAGTAGGCTGACTGGTGTTGACTGCTCGTCAGTATTACCGTTGCTTTTTGATGAACTTCCACAGTTTGGTGCGTAATTTCTAAAAATCGTAAATGTGTTCTGAAAATACAAAATAAGGGAGAACTTTAACAACGGCATTATCGGATTACTACATTCAAGTACTTTTATTCGTCTACAGCTACTTCTTGGCGGCCGACAATCGCTACTCTATCATCATTAATTACTTCGATGACGTAACCCGACGCGCCCCTTGAATGAATGAATGAGTGAGTGAGTGAGTGAGTGAGTGAGTGAGTGAATGAGTGACTGAGTGAATGAATGAAGATGTAAACCAGCAGATCCAAACGAAAATTGTTCAGTTTCTCTTATAAAATGTTACTCCGGACTCACAGCAGGGTCGTTGCTTATAAGCAGTGTTCGATATAAATGGGCCTGCAACTTCCTCAATTCACAGGCCAGGTTAGCTCGCGCTGTTTTGGATGTAGTGCTCATTCTTATATTGCTGAAATATTTGATTTGAGTTTGGTGTATCCATGAACTAGCTGTAGAGTAGTGTGTGGGGCAAAGCACGTCTACGGGACAAATCGCACCCCGCCTATCTCAGAAGATGCATTCTACCAGTAATAAAACGATGCAACACGATACAAAACTATTTTGGTTACGTTCGACAGCATCGACTTAAATGTTACACCAGTTTATTGTTTTACCCATATTATAATAAACGCTATAATATATTATTTCTATGCTAAATTTCTAACACCAATTCCGCCAAATGTGTGCAAACACACTGTTAGAAACGTTGTTTTGAGTGAAGTAGATCGAAAATAGACCGACGAAATTTAAATCTCGTAAAATATGCCTATTCAAAAATCGTGCATTTATCTTCGCTGTGTAAATCGCTCTATGACTATGGCCAGAACGTGTCTCGTGAGTCAATATGAGATGAGATCAGTCCATTAAAACAAGCCACATATCAGTGACACGATTTTCGGCGTGACACGAAATTTCCGGTCGCGAATATACGGATCATAAAGTGCACGATGTTCGGGTTAGTGCCAGAGCCGTGGCCATGATCCAATGTTTTCATTTTGTCATAGACATTCATATTCACATTGTTATTGTCATTGCCAAAGCCGTGGCCATGATCCAATGTTTTCATTTTGTCATAGTCATAGACTATGTCACATTGACATTCATATTCACATTGTCATATACATAGATATACCATTTGATATGTCATACTACATTATGTTAATTATACTTTACATTATACTTGTATATATATATATAGTCAGGTCCATTACACGGCTCTGAACCTTGTTTTAACATATACAGTAGTTTTCTAGCTGTATTCTACCAACATATTTTTTAATAAAAGAAGCATTTTAAATATACCAAGTTCAAGCAATAAATGATGTACGACAAGAAGGTGAGAGCGCGATAGTGTAGTGTTTAGCACATCCGCCTGGCACAACACTGCGTTCTAACTTCAAATCCAGGACCGAGCAGGCATGATAGTAGGTGTAAAAACCTGGCTCTCAACAATGTATCCTTCGTGACTCGGAGATCACGTTAATGTCGGTCCCGTCTCAATTTAGGACGTAAAAGAACTCTGAACTTAAGAAGACAAGCACCCTGGCTGCTGGCAGTGATTACCCTCGCCCTCGGCTCAGCCTTAAGTTCAGGCTCAGTGACAGCACAGACAGGTCGGTTTGGCTGACTAGTCGAATGAGACATCATAAGACCATAACATTATAACCACAGTATATACAGACTAATTAGTTAATAGAACGTTGTCGAGCGCTGGAAACAACTAGAACTAGGAGGTCATCAGCACAATCCAAACACAAACTTCAAAGTCAGACTCAAAGTCAAAGTCACAGAGCGAAGTGAAAATGGATTCGTTGGCAACATGTCATAGACTTACTACTTAGTTTAGTTACTTTGCCCTACCTACACACAACTACGAGCGGCACAACATACCCCAACCCAACCATATTGTATTTCACACCTGAGACTACACAACAATAAATGCTACTCAAAATAAAGGAGTGCAAACCATCAAGATGAAGCCGACATTCCTCCGGAAAAAAATGCAATTTGCACAACACAAGCGGCACACGAGTGATGCAGAAGACAGGGAGCAGTCATTCGTGTGTATATGTATATATATATATATATATATATATATATATATATATATATGAGTACGGGCTTTGGTACTGGGCGCGACTGGGCATTGTAAACAGCTTCTGGCCGGGAGGCGATATTTATCTGGTCCAAACATTGTTTTACTATGTAAAGGAGTTTTGTTCCTGCATTCTTCTTCTTCTTTATGTTAGGCAGCCACCAACCATTGGCATTGAGCAGATCGAGTATGCACTTTAGGGGGCTGCTGTGCTTAATAAAATGATAATTGATGCGCTAGGGATTAACAGATAACTAAATTAATAAATACATTTAAAAATCGAAATTTATAAACGAATAAGTTAGTTTTAGTTTTTATAATATGTATAAAAACAGTCTGTAAAAGGCCCTGGGTCATAACAAGAGAAGTGGGGAAAAGTGGGTGATGTGTCAACTACTAGAAATGTCCGGCCAGACCAATCCGGCTGCCAGTCATCGGGGTGAAACCCCGACCGGCACAGCTCCAGCTTTCATTTACCCACTTTCGTTAACACATCAGAATTTGAGGAGAGTGCAGACCCTGGTCTCAAAGGAGGCAGGAGCAGGAGCTTTGGTGATTTCACGAGGAAGGCTGTTCCACTCTGGTATGGTTCTTGGGAAGAATGTCTTCTGTCTGTAGGCTGTCCGGTTGTAGAAACCACCTGGATCTCGGTTCGGTAGGAATAATTAGCCATTTATAAGAAGAGTTGGCGAAGGCAATATATTTAGATGGGAATGCGCTGGATAAATTAGAAACGTAGACATTGTATAGAAAGGTATGTCGGACTCGCAAGCGTGAAGGAGGTTTGCCGGGTAATAAAGAAGGGCTTTAAAAAGGAGGTTGATTAGATAATCTGGAGGAGAGGGGCTGGCGAAACTCTCCACAGGGACGGTCGAAAATTACAACTTTAATATGGGACTGTTAGCCCATACTTTGTTTCTTTTAAAATTACCGGCTGTTTTTTTTACATTTTAAACGTAGAGACTCTGGGGATGGCGGGAATGTAGTACGGCCAAATCCAGAGTCTTGATTTCACTTAGTTGATGAATCAAAGCAGACCTTACCTGTTCTATACTATCAGTGAATAAATTCGACATGAAACTGGAATCGAGTGTTTTTACTTACCGGCTACTCATACAGACACCTAGAATCGGGGGTGTAAATTTAAGTCTGATTCTGGCGAGCATTAACCCAACTTACACAACATACATGCACTCCTGTGAGGTCGGACCCCAAGACGCACGCAGCCCTGAAGGGGTCCAGACTTTACACGGTGATATGGGATGTTATAGGTGAGATAATTGGTGTATCGGGTGTTTCTTCTTGGGAGATCAGCTGGTGTTGGTCTGTGCTTTGACTCGATGTGTATGAGTCCGTGGTGGAACTTATAGAATATGTTGAGTCGTGCTTTCTTTCTCCGCTGTTCGAGAGTTGGCCATCGCAGTTTTTGTAATATGGTGTCCACACATGCTGTTTTTTCTAGTTCTAGTTCTAGTTGTTTCCAGCACTCGGCAACGTTCTATTAACTGACTAGTCTGTATATATTGTGGTTACAGTGATCTTATGAGGTCTCATTCAACTAGTCAGCCTTTTTCAGAACATTATCGCCAAGCCGACCTTTCTTTGCTGGCACTGAGGGTGGTCACTGCCAGGGTGCTTGTCGTCCTCAGTGGTTCTTTTACGTCCCAAATTGAGACGGGACCGACATTAACGTGATCTCCGAGTCACGAGGGATACACAGTCCCCAATGTTGGGAGCCAGGTTTTTACACCAAATATACCATACCTGCCCGGTTCGGGTTTCGAACTCGGGGCGCCGGCATGTCAGGCGGATGTGCTAACCACTACACTATCGCGCGCCCCCAGAGAAGTGTACTGCAATGAACGTCACCCGAAGGCGCACAGTTCTGGCTACACAATACCACCTTCACGGATATACTTTAAACACAGACACGGAGGCAAAATACCTTGGAGTCAAGTTCACCTCTGACTTCAGCTGGGACTCCCACATCACAGACGTATGCAACAAAGCCAATAAGACCTTGGGCTTTTTGATAGTCTCGTTTCTGTACTTTCTCTAGCGCCTTGATGTTGGTTGCAGTGAAAGAGTCCCATACAATACTGGCATACTCCAGCACAGGTCGGACAAATGTCTTGTATGCAGCTTCTTTTAACCTCTTGTTGGTCGTCTTGATGTTTCGCCGGAGGAAGCCCAAGGTCTTATTGGCTTTGTTGCATACGTCTGTGATGTGGGAGTCCCAGCTGAAGTCAGAGGTGAACTTGACTCCAAGGTATTTTGCCTCCGTGTCTGTGTTTAAAGTATATCCGTGAAGGTGGTATTGTGTAGCCAGAACTGTGCGCCTTCGGGTGACGTTCATTGCAGTACACTTCTCTGGGGGTGAAAAGACATCTTCCAGCGTTGCTCCCAGGCTACTAATCTGTCAAGATCTTGCTGCAGGTCGTGTTGATCTTGTGGGCTGGTGACAACTTTGTGGCAGATTGTGTCACCTGCAAATAGTCTGGGAGTAGAGGACAGTCCTGCTGGGAGATCGTGTATAGTTTTTAAGAGCTTCTGACACCTCGTCCACGAATTCTAGCAGCTGGTACTCACAGGATCTGCCACGACGAAATCCATGTTGCTCCGGACAGAGGATCTTGTGCTCGTCCACATATCTCATAATGGTGCTGACCACCACATACTCAAGCAACTTGCAAGGTATGCTCGTGAGGGAGATGGGCCGATAATTTTCAGGCTTGTACCTTTCCCCTTTCTTGAACACAGGTGTAATGTAGGCAGATTGCCAGTCCCTGGGTACAATGCCAGACTTCAGGGAAGTCTAACACCATATTACAACCTTATTCCGTTTTAATGTGCCACATCTAGAATATCGGCTTTTATTGCCACAAAATAGGCTCAGTCCAAACTACGAAGTGAAATATAATCGGCTGTGTGTGTGTGTGTGTGTGTGTGTGTGTGTGTGTGTGTGTGTGTGTGTGTGTGTGTGTGTGTGTGTGTGTGTGTGTGTGTGTGTGTGTGTGTGTGTGTGTGTGTGTGTGTACTTTTTGAGAACACCAAAGAAAATAAATATCATTCAAAATAATGAACATCAGCAATTCAACATGAACTAAATGAACCCACTGATGGAGTTAGGACACTGTTAGACTTCCTGCTTGGTTACAGACGAAAAAAAGTGCAGTATATTTTAGAGAAATGACTTTTTACAATATTCACTTGCTCTGACATAAGTGCATTTGAGTAGTCAGATTTCTAGATGTGATTGTAGAAGCTGTTGACAGTAAAATTGTGTCTTTTTAGCTGATTTTACTAAGCAGAAGGGTATCTGGCAGCAATTTGGCTAGTTGACATTTTAGCCGGATTACTGCCTGCATCCATTTGTAAATATTGACGGGTGTCATACATACAGGCATTTTGCAAGAGCTAGAGATATTAGCTTTTGATTAAACTCGACCAGCATGTCAATGGGATGATACTAACAGCAGGTGAGAAGTTTAAGACACTTTATAGGTCACGTTTTCTTATAATCAAACAAAACATTTGACCTAGATCAGAGTTGCGAGTAAATAAACGCACGTGGGTACGAGAACAAAGCAAAACAAAGGCTACCAAACTTTGGTGTCGCTCATTCAAGTGATTAAAGCACATTATTTTATGTTATAAATCAGACTTACGATATACCAAGGTGTATATAAATGAACGGTGTATTATTAAAACTTATTCTTAAGTGAATATTCGATCTTATCTCTTCATTAAGGCTATTTAAAGCAGTTTAATTTAATAGTACTTTTTTACAACCTTTCCATTTGATTTAACCATGGCACAGGTCACAGTTAGGGCAAGATCCTCTAGCTAGTTGGGCCCTATATGAAAATATGTGACCACCCCTTCATTACCCAGCATAAGGGGGGGGGGGGTGCAATTCCAAATTCTCACTTCATCATCCCATCGGCCCCAATGAACCCCAAGCCTACAATCAGCGAATCGCAGGATCCCTCTAAACTCTTCAAGTTGTCAGTTTCGGTTACTGTTTGTGCTTAATATGCACTAGGCAGTTTTAAAATCAGTGAAACTTGTACTCGATAATGACGATATGGTATAAACTGTACGTGCCACCGATTGTTGGGGAATTAGGCCTATATGTGAATCTTGGTCAATGAATGGGTGTAAAATATCGCACTAAGTTAACCTTTCACAGGAAATGAGGCATAACGACGTTTGCGAGACACTAATTTAATGTTATGCAAAACTACGTATTTATATTAACGGCAATTAATGGCGGTGTATCACATTCGCTGTGTTGGTGTAAACCTACGATATATTTCACGTTATCGGACGAAACTGTACGAACCTATTCGTACTAGTCAACTCCTGTAAAGCTGTCAATACATAACAACGCTCTGTGATGTGTCTACATTACAATTGCGTTGCGTTTTGCCATGCTGTGAGCCTTCAACGGTCGGCGGTGGCGCCTTTTATTTATTGTTTTTTATAATTCCATAGTGATAAACTTTCCAATCAAAAACAACTTTTTCTAATCATGTTTAACAAAATCACACTCAATTGTATCAACTTAATACTATAAACAGCAAACTGTATAAACGTGTAGGTATTTACGAATGTATATATGTCTCAAAACGTGCTTGTAACTTACATAAGAAAAATAACATTAACATAGAAATAAATGGCAGTCTATATCGACGCACGTGTCTTTATTTACTCGAAGTCTCGTTTTCGAAAACTTATTTAAGATGGCGGATGCCCATATATGGTAGAACCGTTGTTGCGCTTACATTTATCCGGGCGTTAAATTATATCCGGGTGACATATAGATATATATGTCTATACATATATATATTCTAAAATGTTTGCTTCTTACAGACATAAACAATTTCTGTCGTCAATTACAAATCACATAATATCTACTCAACCTGGGAAGGATTGTTTATAAACATTATTGACGATTCGGGTAAAGATTACAATATGTAAAATATATAGACCTCCAAAAGATAACAATAATCATGCCTCAATAGATTAATTTCTGCAAGATTTCAACCCCATAATCCGGAACTTGTGTAATTCATCTAAACACATCGTACTAACAGGAAACATTAATATCGATTTACTAAAGTTAAACTCCATTAGTACATTTAAAGAATTTTATGATTCTTTGGCAGAATTAGATCTGCTACCTATCATAACCTTACCAACCAGAATATCAAAAAGAAACGCAACACTAATAGACCATATGTATTGTAAATCTCCAAACCCACTCACAATCTCACAGAGTGGTATACTAGCTACACAAATCTCTCATCACATGGCCATATTTGCTGCTCTAAATTTTAAAGTTAATAAAACGTTTAATAAAATAAAAACACTTAACATAATATCATTTACAGGAAACAAAATGCGGGGTTTTCTTGAAGAACTTGAACACATAGAATGGACCGACATTTTTGATCATAATGTAACAGCAGACCCAACGATAAATCAATTCAACACCTTTTTTTCTAAACGTTGGTCCAAATCTTGCTAATAAAATCGATACTGAAGGAAAACCTAACTTCAAAACTTATATAGACAAGAAGAAAGTAAAGACAGTTTTCACGTTTACACCAATTGACGAAGAACAAACGAAAACGATTATAAATAAACTAAAACATAAGAAAAGCTCTGGATATGACAGCATTTCTCAAATTTTATTAAAAGCTTCAGTCAATGCCTTAGCCAAGCCAATTACTTGCATAATTAATCAGTCACTGACAACAGGAAGATTTCCCAATAAATTGAAAATGGCGAAGATTGTTCCTATTTTCAAGAAAGATGATGAATACAATATGAATAACTACTGACCTATATCAGTTTTACCTTCTGTATCTAAAGTGTTTGAAAAAGCACTTCATGCACAACTATTTAAATATTTCACTATAAATAACCTCTTATGTGTAAATCAGTACGGATTCAGAGAAGGTTATTCTACTGAATTAGCATTAACTGAAATTTACACCCATCATGTATGCTGATGACACCACCTTGCTCAGCACGTTGGATAACTTCACAAATAACCATACAACTAACTCCGCATCTAATCAAATAAATTCGGAATTAACCAAGATAACAGAATGGCTAAACAAGTAAACAAGCTCTCACTCAATGTAAGCAAAACGAAGATGATGTTTTTCATAGTAAGCAAAGAAAAAAAAAATAGCGACATTCCTAATATAAAGGTAAACAGTATTCCAATTGAACATGTAACACACTTTAAATTTCTTGGTATTCTCATAGACTCGAATCTAACATGGTCTTCTCATCTCAATTACATAGCCAACAAATTGTCAAGGATATGTGGAATTATATCTAGATTAAGACGTTATGTTCCAGTGTACATCTTGAAAATAATCTACAATTCACTATTTTTATCACACATAAATTATGGAATAACAGCATGGGGTCTTAATGTAGGACCACGAATAAGTAAGTTGCAAAAAAGGCTGTCAGAGCAGTATCAAACAGTAAATATAATTCCCATAATGCACCTCTGTTTAAGAATCTTGAATTACTAAAGGTAGAGGACATCTATAAACTATCATGTCTCAAACTTTTTTTAAGTATGAAAACGGAAGCCTCCCAGGATACTTCCAAAACATGTTTCAAACACAGGAAAATACAATAATAAGATTAAGAAGGACCAGATGGGCACCTCAACGTTTTAATAACATGGAAAACAACCTTCCAAACAACAACAATTGTGATATTCAAGTAAAACATTCAAATTCAAAGTATTGCCGCCTTTGCATCAGACATGAGATTCCAAAACTAATCAAATAAAATTTTCTTCAAAAAATTGTACTTGAAAAAATGTAAAGTCATTCATACCAAGGCTTTATAAACTATGCAACAAAATATATAATTAGCAAGTATATGTCACAATGTAACATTCGGAATTGTTATGTATGCAAGCCAAATGGACCATATCTACAGTAAACATTTTATAATATAAAAATATTGTTATTAGTTATACTCTAGTATGTGTTAGATTATGTTTGTAAATGTAGGTTAGGCTAGTTTTGTTTCAGTTAACATTAACCGACAATATTGACGTCAGTGGGTTTAGAGACAGTATTGATAATTATTGATATAAATATTTGCAAATTATGGTATTACTTGTTTACTACTTTTCTTGTACTTCAATTAATTTACAGTTATAATTTGTTTTTATAAGTTATATCTATACAGACATATTTATTATATATTCGTCATGATGGCCTGCACGTCAGCGAACTTGTAGGTCTTAGTGCAGGTCTCCATAGATCAGTCATCATGTACACTTATAATAATGTATAAACTGTATTATTATGTACATAATTGATCTGAAATAAATATATTTATCTATCTATCTATCTGTCGTAAAACAGTTTCCTCTCCACGCACACGTCACGTGACTTACTCTTATACTTGGTCACAAAATAGCAAATTACAGTTATGTACTCTAACTATAACGCTCGAATTACGACAACAAACGAAACATATTTAACTACTGGATATTATTTCAGTAGATCACATAAACATCACCCGGATAAAATTTAACGCCCGGATAAATGTAAGCTCGACACAGCTTGTCTCTTCTTCGTGTTCTCGTGAACTGGAAACTCTAACCATCAATTGCAAGCCGTTCTATTCCCCGAGAGAGTTCTCTTCGGCCGCGCTGTTGGGTGTTTACATCCCCCCTGATGCCAGTGCTACCAAGGCAGTCAGCCAGTTGACTGCTCAGGTGGTGGCAGCAGAATCGACTCATCCTGACAGCGTAGTCATCATTCTGGGTGATTTTAATCGCACAAATTTGAAGAAGGTACTGCCCAGGTACAAACAGCACGTAGACTGTGCCACACGCAATAGCAAGGTCCTGGATCACTGATATACAGTCTTTAAGGATGCGTACTGTGCCACCACCAGGGCTCCCATCGGAGAGACTGATCACGCAACGGTCGTCCTCATCCCCACGTACCGACAGAAACTGAAAATGTTGAAGCCATCAAAAAAGACTGTCAAGAAGCGGACGGACGAGTCGACTGCAGCTCTTAGTGGAAGCCTGGAGTGCACAGATTGGGACATGTTTAAAGAGGCTTGTCCTGGTCTAGACGTGTACGCTGACACCGTGACATCCTACATCAACTGGTGTGAGGAGCTGTGCACGGAGAAAAAGACTGTCACTCTGTATGGCAACGATAAACCTTGGTTCACCAGGGACATCAAGCAGAAACTGTCGGCGAAGAACGCGGCGTTCATCAGCGGCAGCAGGGAAGAATTCAGGAGAGCTAAATGCGAGGCGCAGAGGGCGGTCAAGAAGGCCACATTCATATACAAACGCAAACTTGAGGACCAGTTTGCTTCCAACAACACCAGATCTGTCTGGAATGGCCTGCGGCAGATTAAGCAGCACAAGGAACACGCAGCCGCCATCAACAGCAGTGACCCCTCATTCTCTGATCAGCTGAACGACTTTTCCAGCAGATTTTGCGAGCTTAGCTATTCACCAGAGCAGCGCCCACTTCCAGCAGGTACCTCTCTGTCTCCGCCTTTTATATTCCATGAATCTGAGGTGAGGAAACTGTTCAGGAGACAGAGCACGCGGAAGGCTTCGGGTCCAGTCAACATCTCCACATCTACCCTGAAGAACTGCGCCGACCAACTCTCTGCGGTGTTTACGGACATCTACAACTCCTCTCTCTAGTAGTGCAGAGTTCCAGTCTGCTTCAAAACTTCCATTATCATAGTGACATACCCATTCCCAAGAAGTCCAACATCACCGGGCTGAACGACTACCGTCCAGTGGCACTGACCTCAGTCGTCATGAAAGTGTTCGAGCACATAGTACTCAAGTACCCGAAGTCGGCCACCGACGACCTCCTGGACCCGCACCAGTTTGCATATCAAGCAAACAGATCAGTAGACTATGCGGTTGCTTTAGGCCTGCATCACATTCTGAAGCACCTAGAGAGGCCAGGAACCTATGCCAGGATCCTGTTCATTTACTTCAGCTCAGCATTTAACACCATCATCCCATTCAGGCTGTTCGATAAACTTTCATTGTTGAATGTACATCCTGCCATGTGTCACTGGGTCCTTAATGTTCTTTTTCACAGGGCTCAATCTTTCAGAGTCAACAGCTTATCCTAAATACAGGTGCCCCACAAGGTTGTGTGCTATCCCCCTTCCTGTTTACTATCGTCACATATGACTATGTCTCCATGGACCAATCAGTCCTTGTGATCAAGTTTTCCAATGATATTACTGTGGAGGGCTGCATTGAGAATGCGGATGAGACACCATACAGGGAGGAAGTTCAGAGAATGGTTGGCTGGTGTGCGGATAACAATCTTGAATTGAACGTTTCAAAGACTAAAGAAATTATTGTAGATTTTCGTAAAAAGAAGACTCCCATCCACCCTCTTTCAATAAATGGCGTGGAGGTCGAGCAAGTTGAATCTCTTAGATTCCTTGGAACAACCATTTCAAACGATCTCAGCTGGTGCACAAATATACTGTGCATTACAAAAAAGGCACAACAACGCCTGTTCTTCCTGAGGCAGCTCAGGAGATTCGGCATTGCTCAGGTGATTATGATACGATTCTACCGCGCAATCATTGAAAGTATCCTCACTCTCTCGATTGTAGTGTGGTTTGGCCGCGCCTGTCAGGAGAAACAGCGGCTAGAAGTTAACGTGAAGGGCGCATCTAGAATCATTGGGCCCGAGTTGCCATCCATTGAATCTATTTACCATGCTCGCTGTGCGCGAAAATCCAAGAGCATTGTACGGGATACTACCCACCCAGCCAACCATCTCTTTGAACTTCTTCCCTCTGGCAAGCGCTATAGAGGTATTAAGACAAGAACCACTAGATTTAAAAATAGTTTTTATCCGCAGGCTGTGAGTCACTTGATCCGCGAGATGCCATGATACTGTTTTCAGTCGATTTAAATTTTATGTCGCCATGCTAAATTATTTATTTATTTATTATGTTTTTATTGATTAACTTGACTACATGTACGTACATACTTTTTAACTGTCAGGTTTTTATATCGTCAGCTAATTTATTTATTCATTTATTTATTATTTATTTAACTATATGTATACTGTTTAACTTTTAGGTAATGTTCAGACGGTATTACTATTATGTTACCAAGTTCACTTTATGTAAATAAATGTACGACTGTCTTAAAATATCTTGGCAGTTGGCCTTGGTTTAAATTTATACTAGTTTTAGCATAGTTTCATAATGTTTCTGATTGTATATTTTGCGTGTGCATGATGGCGGGGAGGGGGGGGGGGGGCAGGGGAGACAAGCGCCACAACGCCAAGAATTCCTCGTACATTTTAAATGCTACTTGGTAATAAACAGTCTAAATCACATGCAATCATGAATGAACACACACACAGACACATTGCTCAAACATCCTAGTCATTTCTTTAAATTGTCTCACTCTTCCCATAAAGAACCTGCATACACACATATTTATCACCCAATTATTGTTTTTCAGAAAAAAATTGAATTCAGTTTCTATTACCATAAGTCACCCAGACAAGCAACTTTATTTAGGGTGGGTCGCATAAGTATGCAAAATCACAAAACAAGTGAAGCATTATCTGTGTGGGGGGTGGTTTCATCATTACATGTGGGGTTGTTTCATCATTACGTGTGGGGTTGTTTCATCATTACGTGTGGGGGTGGTTTCATCGTTACATGTGTGGGTGATTTCATCATTACGTGTGTGGGGGGGGTTTCATCATTAAGTGCGGGGGTGGTTTCATCATTACATGTGGGGGTGATTTCATCATTACATGTGGGGATGGTTTCATCATTACGTGTGGGGGTGGTTTCATCATTACATGTGTGAGTGATTTCATCATTACGTGTGGGGGGTTCATCATTACGTGTGTGGGTGGTTTCATCATTACATGTGGGGGTGGTTTCATCATTACGTGTGGGGTGGTTTCATCATTACGTGTGGGGGTGGTTTCATCATTACGTGTGGGGGGTGGTTTCATCATTGCGTGTGTGGGTGGTTTCATCATTACACTGTGGGGGTGATTTCATCATTACGTGTGGGGGTGGTTTCATCATTACATGTGGGGGGTGGTTTCATCATTATGTGTGGGGGGTGGTTTCATCATTACGTGTGGGGGTGGTTTCATCATTACATGTGGGGGTGGTTTCATTATGATGTGTGGGGGTGGTTTCATCATTACGTGTGGGGGGTGGTTTCATCATTATATGTGGAGGGTGGTTTCATTATTATGTGTGGGGGTGGTTTCATCATTACATGTGGGGGGTGATTTCAACACTACGTGTGGGGGATGGTTTCATCATTATGTGTGGGGGTGGCTTCATCATTACGTGTGGGGGTGGTTTCAACATTACGTGTGGGGGTGGTTTCATTATTATGTGTGGGAGTGGCTTCATCATTACGCGTGGGGGGGGTTTCATCATTGTGTGGGGGGTGGCTTCATCACTACGCGTGGTGGGTGGTTTCATTATTACATGTCGAGGGTGGTTTCATCATTACGTGTAGGGGGTGGTTTCATCATTACCATGTATTGCATGAATAACATGTTACAGTGGCAGCATATGGCGAGTGAAACCGATTAATGCAAATTGATGCTATTTGGATAGTAAAAATCACAAGTCCCATACCTGTTGGGGAGAGGGGATTGAACTAGTGCTAAACACAACGTTTTGTGAACATTGTAAACTGATGAGACCTCCCTCAGTAAGCACACCTCGGCAGGTTGGTGCCATGACACCGACACAGCCTCAGACGTGGCTGTCAAGGCCAGACACTCCCTCAATCTCTATCCGTGGGTGGACTGAGTGGTGAGGCTTTGGTTCATTCAGCTGCGATGGTGCGCAGTAGATACACACACACGCACACGCACACGCACACGCACACGCGCACACACACACACACACACACATACAAGCCCGTTGATTGCGTAATCATAGCGCGTGTACTGAACCATTGTGAAGACGCTAAGTTGGGCAGGCAGACATAACACGTACACGTGAGCCGATGTGAAACATGCTGTTTCCTACATCATTCACGCGAATCCCGTTCTGTGTTGTGGTTTGTAATTATTTGTAATTACATTAATTGCAGACTGGTCTAACCTGCTGAAAACTGTGACATGTTTTATTTTAAATGTGTAGAAAAGTTATTACAATGCGCGGTACCCAGTCCTCAGAACTGTTCAGAGCGCTTGACACTTCACTCCCTGGCAGACCAGTTCAATCGAACACAATTTCGATTTTTCTGAGTACACTGCAATTATTACGCGAATATTCGTACACAAATATCTTCCACAGTCTGTAATGGATCAACGTGGAGTGAACGAACTTGCTCAGGGTTCGAAACACCAGCAAGAGGGTAAGAATGAGAGTCCGATGCTCTATACCACCATGTCCAACAAAGAAACCAGTAAGCGGTTGAGTGGACGAGAGGCCTGGGTCAAGGTCAGAATACTTCATTAAATTTGTCTGTTTAGTGACGACGGCGTTGTGGAAAGGGGAGTAGCTGGTTCGTCCAAAAAAATTGTGGAAGGTTAGTCTCACGAATAGGTCGGAGGTGGGAAATGGGAGATGATATTGGTGGGATGTGTGTGGGTGGATTGACACAAATAGTTGAGGTGGGGCATTGGCACCAAAATAGGTGGGAAATGGGAGGCGGAAACTTTTGTCACTCCACCACTTTAAGGACACGTTTTATGGGATTTAATTTATCATTTGTGGTCAAACAATATCTATGTAATTTACATATCCTTAAACAAATTTATTTGGTGTTATTGTATCAGTCCGAAAGACGCATATGCATGTGTCGGCCGAGTCAATTACAAAGACTAGACCTACAGTTACTTCTCAATGTTAATCGACAACGCCCTGGTCGTTAGTGACGCTTTGATTGACACCTGTCATTCAGTTGGTGCACGACTGTACCGAGAAGGTCCTGTTGAGACCAATCAAAGAACCAATTTTCTCAGCTAGTAGCTGCGTTTAGAAAATAATAATAACAACAATGATGTATGTAATTAAATAGCTTGGAGCCGCGGTGCATAAATGCTGCTATCTACAATTGGTATCTGCAATTCTGAATGGCCATAAGAAGGCAACCGATGACGTTAACATAACATGAGTGGTGTACTGTGTAGACATCAAGAAGACTATTATAGTACAGCAACGTCTAAGATATATAGCTCGGACAAGTTTAAAAGTGTAACATTATAAGCAACTTATAGTCCAAGAAACATAAACCACACCATTGCAGATAATATAATTTTACCAAAAAAAGCTCGGTTATTAGAATACATTATGCGAGTAGAACACCTGCACAATAAGACAATACACATCGACAAGGGTGCAATACCATTACTTGTTATGTGTTTGTATTACACATATAAAATGTTACAAAAGAGTTTAGTCGACGGTAACTGAAACAATTAAATCAACTGCTATGTCTAGTTTTATATACAAGACAATTCATATTTAGAATCCGTCTCCGCTTCTATTGATGCGTGTTGCTCTATCGATGGATGTGAATTGTCCTTATCATTTCACATGATTTAAATTATTGCATTGATATGTTAACGACATTTGATTAATTGCTGTGGTGTCAGTTGTTATGTAAGGTCATTACGCATTATAATTCTTTGTTATTTAAACAATACTGAATACGTAAACAAACTTTCCTCTAGTCATTTACGTGTTGGCATTATTATTATTGTTTTCGTATGTGTCCAAAAAGGAGCGGCCAATTACAACTTATACGAAGGCAACCCAGTTTCGTTTAGTCGGTGTTGCGGACAGCTCGACCGTCGTCAGGTTGGGTGGGACTTAGATCACTTTATCATGCAAACTTTGTTTGACGTAGATGAGAAAAAAACAACAAATATTGTTGGATTGAGAGTTAATCTATGGTGTAGTTTACTAATCGCCTTCGTTGTACGTGTCCCAGACACAAACAAGTCATGAACCCAATCCCTTCCCCATTTACCAACAACTACGGTTTGCGTGAACACCCATGTTACGCATTACAGAACGTGTAGTCTACATTTTAGCAGTATTTCATTAGTAGTGCGATTTGGCTGCATCGTACTCCTGTAGGTAGTTGTCTACGTGCCATAAAGTTGCATAGATTATAATGTTGCACATAATACAAATTATATACAAAATCTACTACTATTACGGAAATAAAAGCTGTATTATTATTTACATTAATATCGTTATTGTTGCCTCCTACCGTCAGTAACAATTCAACATTCATACCTTCGTCAAAGTTGTAAATGTCGTACGTTTCTTCCCCTGTTCCCTTCGTTGTCCCGTCCCCTCGCGAGAGCACGCTGCGACGCAGGACCAACGCCGTCTGTTGTATTCGTGGCGACACCAGTGAAGCGTGACAATGCAGTTGATCAGTACTGCTCCGGCAGATTTTGTAAAAAAAAACACGATGAGGAGAGATATTTTGTTGAACAACTGGAGCGGAGGTCCGCAGGAAGTGATCACCAGTATAAATATCCAATATGTACCTTGATGGTGACACGATTGTATACATTAAAGGCTACTGTCAATGCAGTAACGCCATGTCTTTTTATGAAGGTACAAATTATTTTATTCAGTCTAGTCCAAGGAGGCGTGCTAACACGTTAAGAGATGTCGTGGCTACAATTTGTTTGTGCTCTTGCGTTTTTGTGCATTGGAACTACCAAAAGGGGCAGTTTTGAACAAGTGTGCTTGCGCAATATTATTTATTTAAAAAACTTTGTTGAGTGGCTGAATATGTACACGAGAGATGGGATGGTCACATTGACATGAATTGGTTTGTTGAAGGGAGTATATAACATTACGGGTGATATTCCAAGTCCTCAAGCTTTACGTAGTCGAGCAGTAGTTGGTCGCTTTCTCATTTTATATACACGTTATTGTTGTTGTTGATATTGTTGTCGCCACCAAGTATGTCTCGCCATTGGTGTTGCTGCAAATGTGTTAGTTTTGTACAGATTGTTGTTTGTGCTGCTGCAGCGTTATACGTTGTAGCAATTACTGTCGTGCCTCTAATTAGCCGCCGCTCCTAGTTGCATATATGTCTGTCACACGGGGTGTGCGTATTTTTAAACATATATGTTGTGCTGTGTGACACCGGCATGAATGCGTTACAGCCTACAGGCAAACATCACGACCACGTTGATTCCAATTACGATTATTGCTTTGAATTAAGAATAGTTGCCAACACAACTTTGATTCGTCACCACACAATTGTTGGCCTGTGCTATTCAGCCGGTCCAGCTCCTGTGTCGGTGTATCAGTCTACTAGACACACATACACTGTTATTATCCTTGCAACTGAATATCTTCGAGTCACAACTGTGTACAAACAGGTTATATCTATCATTGTAATCTACGACTAAACTATTCACCCTAATATACGACGGCGTTGAAAGACTGTCACGACGCGTCACCAATAATTATTGAAATAATGATCACAAGCCACCGCTGCTAATGCTCTATTGTAGTCTGGATGATTAGGCTCGAGTGTAGGCCGTGGAAGAACCGCACTGTCCGAGTGTAGGATGGGCGTTGCTTGTTTTCAAGACTTACACAAACATGATATTCATATAATAATTATATGACTTTAGTAAAGTGGCTCTCATGATAACGATGTATAATTGTCTTAATGGGAGTCTCTCTGACCTTATATTACATGGGATTCTTTTTATGATCATGATGATCAAAATAAACAATGTCTGTCTAACCAAGTAGTTCTTGAAGCAGGCAGTTCAGTGGTTCTTGCTTGAACCACATATTGGTTGTTTGTGGTTCTTGATTGAACCACGGTTTGGTTGATACGTGATTCTTGTTTGAACCACGGATTTGCTACTCCTACATATTGGTTCTTACTTCAACCATATATTGGCTGCTCTGTGGTTCTTGCCTCAATCACATATTGGTTCTTCTTCAACCAGATTGTCTGCTCCACTGTTCTTGCTTAAACCATAGATTGCTTCTCCATGGTTGCTGCTTCAACAACAGATAGGTTATTCCATGCGTTGCTTCAACTACAAATTAATTATTCTGTGGTTCTTACTTCAACGCTAGAATGGCTGCTTCGTGGTTCTTGTTCAACCACGGATTGGTTGGCTGAAACACAGAATGGATGATTGAACCACGGATTCGTTGGTCCGTGGTCCTTGGTTGAACCATATATATAAATATTTGTATAATTCTATTATTCATGCCCATAATTAACAATCTTCTCCGATTTCGTTTGTCATTAACACTCTTTCACTGGGGCCTACGATGAGTTACTTTTTCTTTCTTTGAGCAATACATAATTGTCGGATTATCTATGGCGCAAGCCTAATAACATAATAATGGGGTACTTTATCGATGGCTGTAGGACGTTTCTAATGTACAAAACAAACACCAAATATGAAATGTTATATATAGTTTGTGTTGAAATACACAATCTTGTTTATACACCGTATACACTTCGATAGTTAAAATAATGTCTTACACAATACATTTAATAAAATAAATGTAATACACTTTTTAAAACACATTCATTATTATCACAATATTATGGAGATCTACAAAACAATTATGATATGGATTACCTTAATATGTCCACCAAAAACTGACCATAAAGAACTTCTTGTTATAAGTTTTTGCACCAAATCATTCATATTTTAATCTGCAATTGCAGCATCTTTAAACGTGCTGTTGAAACCGTTTTAGAACTTAAACATTGGTGAATTAGATACACATTGTATCATTACAAGACTTTACATAAGTGCATATCAGACCGAATAAATGTTTGTAGTGTGCGTTATTAATAAATACAACAATGCACGATATGCCCTGCGTGGAAAGATATTAAATAGACATGCAAAGTTAATCACCATAACCATAACAGGCACTCAACTGTGCCACATGTTAGAATGTAATGGTTATTTATATAATCTCGTAGCATTACGTAAACCAATAAATAACATAGAATATAGACTTATGTTAACGTAGCTTACAATATCACAGATTGCATCAAACATCACCAAAATAAATATTATCGAATTGTCATGGACAGTGGCAAGAAGGATCAACAATCACAGCAACTTGATATAAGAAAACAAGACTCAGAAATGGACGTGCAGGTCATGGAATGTTGGTGCTAGAAAAACTAAACAATATACGGCTTTTCTTTCATATTTCTATAAACATCCTGAAAATGGACTCTGATAAATGAGGCTGAAGAACCCACCATGTGCATTATTCACCAACCCTGAAGGGTTTGTGATCGTTTAGCGGAGATATGTGTTGAAGTGCTGTACTAAAATAAACGCCAATGTTCATAACACTGTAATTAGCATCTATAAAAAATTCATTATTATCAAATATTTTAGAATGTTGCATAATTAATTTTGTCAACCACTGCTAATGTCTGTGCTATCAAACACATTATTTGATCGAATAAATTTAGTAACTGTAGTGCAAATAATATGGAATACGACAAACGTTAAGTCCATATTATATTTGATCCAAACCACACCATTATTTTGATAACATTACAAGGCAGATTCACGTGCAATCATGAACAAACAAACACACACACACACACAGACACATTGCTCAAACATTATGGTCATTTCTTTAAATTGTCTCACTCTTCTCATAAAGAATAAACAACCTGCATACACATATATATCATCTACTTATTTAGGGTGGGTCGCATAAGTACACAAAATCCTCAAATAAGTGAAGCATTATGTGTGGGGGTGGTTTCATCATTACATGTGGGGTGGTTTCATCATTACATGTGGGGGTGGTGTCATCATTACATGTGGGGGTGGTTTCATCATTACATGTGGGATGGTTTTATCATTACATGTGGGGGTGGTTTCATCATTACATGTGGGGGTGATTTCATAACTACATGTGGGGGTGGCTTCATCATTACGTGTGGGGGATGGTTTCATCATTACATGTGGGGGTTGGTTTCATCATTACATGTGGGGGGTGGCTTCATAATTACGTGTGGGGTGGCGGGGTGGTTTCATCATTACATGTGGGGGGTGGTTTCATCATTACACGTGAGGGGTGGCTTCATCATTACGTGTGGGGTGGCGGGGTGGTGTCATCATTACATGTGGGGGTGGTTTCATTACTACATGTGGGGGATGATTTCATCATTACGTGTCGGGGGTGGCTTCATCATTATGTATGGGGGGTGGCTTCATCATTACCATGTATCGCAGGAATAATATGTTACAGTGGCAGCATCTGGCGAGTGAAACCGATTAATGCAAATTGATGCTAATGGCAATTTTGGATAGTAAAAATCACAAGTCCCATACCTGTTGGGGAGGAGGGATTGAACTAGTGCTAAACACATAACATTTTGTGAACATTGTAAACTGATGAGACCTCCCTCAGTAAGCACACATCGGCAGGTTGGTGCCATGACACCGACACAGCCTCAGGCCTGGCTGTCAAGACCAGACACTCTCTCAATCTCTATCCGCGGGTGGACTGAGTGACGAGGCTTTGGTTCAGCTGCGATGGTGCGCAGTAGTTTGACGCAGTAGGCCAGCTGAGTCTCCACATTGGTCAGCCGCTTCTCCACCTGTGCAGAATTGTCTGGATACCTGCACAAACTTACAAGATACATCTCAATAAGTAACACTGAAGAAATCATAAAATAATGCAGTCATGTTTTGGTGGTTATTTACCAATGTACAAGTATATGCAATGTAAGGCTCTGTAGGAACTGCACACTGCAGTCATGAGAAATTAGTGTTACAGACCATAGCAGCACAAACTGTGCAATCGTAATTGACTCTCTTACCCTGTGAACTGCAGCTGCAACATTGGTGTCAGAAGTAGGATCAGTACAACATCATCCAGTACAACAATGGCACATACTACAGCATTCTGTACTTAGAACGCAAATTAAGCCAACTCAGATGGGTGTTTGTTAAATCTAGACTGGCACGGAGAAACCCATGAAAAAGTAGTTGGGAGCAGACATATGCAGAGATTCAATGAAGAGGAAAGCAAAGATTATGATGGAAAGACAATGCGAACAGCTGAGAGTGAAGAACATCATCATCATCAGCCGTAGTGTCCTGTGGTTGGGCGAAGGCCTCAGCATGTCGTTTCCAAATCTGCCTGTCTTGCGCTATCTTCTGCCAGATGGTGTACTTCCAGTACTCGTCTAGTTCGTCTCTCCACCGTCTCACCGGTCTTCCCCTAGTTTGTTTCCCTTCGTAAGGTCTCCAGGTTGTGATATGCGATGTCCATCGGTTACCTCATAGTCTGCTGATGTGCCCTGCCCAGGTCCACTTCTGTCTTTTGATTTGTTCTATCACGTCTATGACCTTTGTTTTCTCTCTTACCCAGACGTTTGTTTTTCTCTCTCGATATGTGATGTTTAACATACTTCTTTCCATCTTTGTTTGTGCGGCTGCTAGCTTGTTCTTTGCCTGGATGGTGAGTGCCCATGTTTCTGCGTCATATGTCATCGCTGGAAGTATGCATGAGTTGTAGACTTGTCTCTTCAAGCAGGTTCCAAAGTTACCCTTGGAAATGTTGCGGTGTTTGGCGAATGCTGTCCAGCCAGCGGTGATTCTTCTTTGAATCTCCTTGTATTGGTTTTTGTCTCTGATAATGTATCGCTGTCCCAGATAGATAGCTTTAAATGTTCTATATATGCGTGGTGTTGATATATATTGGTGTCATTTTCTAGCATCACTTCTGTCTTCGAAATGTTCGCCTTCAGACATTGTTTTTTACTTTCACCAGATAGCTCCTGCAGCATTTTTTTTAGTTCTTGCTGTGTAGTAGCACATATGAGTATGTCGTCGGCGAAGCGAAGATGACTGAGATATTCTCTGTCTATCCTCAAGTCTCTGGTTTTCCAGGTCAGTCTTCCGAATATGTTTTCGAGTGTTGCCGTAAACAGATTGATGTCACCTTGTGATACTCCTCTCTTGATGTTGATTTTGTTGCTCTTTTTGTGTAGGTGGACTGTCACCGAACTGTTGGTGTATATGTCGTTCAGGAGTTCAATGAACACGTCTTCTATCCCCTGTTCTGTATCTGTATTTTGACTGGCAACATGTCCTATGGACACATCACGCCAGTGCGCATGGTTGCTGTTATGGATTAATTGTTTACATGTTGGGCTAGACTATTCTGGAATGAATTCAGTGATGTACTTGATACAATGCTCGGAGGTAGAGAATTCCACTCTTTTATTGTGACTGGGAAAAAGCCAAATATGTTTGTCGAGTGCCTGATTTGTACTAACTGTTTATTATGTTTACGTGAGCATCTGGTGTTGCGTTTGATGTATTGATCTAGTGGGATATCTATGAGGTTATGTTCCATTTTATATAATAAGCTAAGTCTTTGAGTTTTTCTTCTTGATTGGAGGGTGTCCCACTGGAGATCTTTAAGGAGTTGTGTTACCGTTCCTGGCTCTCTAGAATAGTTGTTCTTACAGAATCTGGCGGCTTGTCTCTGGGTTCTTTCTATGAGTTTGATATTTCTTAGGCAATGTGGATCCCATGATGCTAACGCATATTCAAGTATAGGGCGGACAAGGGTTGTGTAGGCTATGGACTTGATTTGGGTTGGGCATTTATTTAAATTTCTTCTAATAATTCCCAAATGTCTGTTGTGCTTTTTTGGTGACTGAGTTGCTTTGTATTGTCCAATCTAATGTATTTGATGTATGTATGCCAAGATAACTGTGTGATTCAACATATTTAAGTTGTTGTCCGCAGAAGGTGTAGAGGTTTGGTGTCGGTTTTCTTGAGGCTATTGTCATTGTATAACATTTAGTGGGGTTGAATTTCATAAGCCACGTGTGTTTCCATTTCTGAAGTTTGAGCAGATCGTTTTGGAGGACAGATGTGTCTTGGTCAGTTTTAATCGGTGAATATAACAGGCAGTCGTCTGCAAAAAGGCGAACAGTTGATGAAAGATTGTCTGGCAGGTCATTTGTGTAAAGAAGGAAAAGTAGGGGCCCCAGTACTGTGCCCTGTGGTACCCCAGAAATGACTTGAGTTGATGTTGACTTGGATCCATTTATAACAACCCGTTGAGTTCTTCCTGTAAGGAAGCTATTTATTCATGATGATATTGGGCCTGTGATGCCATAGTGTTTGAGTTTGTGGATTAGTCTTTTATGTGGAACTTTATCGAATGCTTTGGTGAAGTCAAGGATGGCCATGTCTACAGATTTCTTCTCATCAAGTGATTTACTTATGTCATGGATTGTTTGAATTAATTGTGTTTCAGTTGATCTTTTGGCACGGAAGCCATGTTGGTGGTCAGTTAGAATGTGATGCTGTTCAAGGTGTTCATAATGTGACTATGTATGATGTGTTCAAGAAGTTTAGAAACCACAGGTATTAAGAATATTGGTCTATAGTTAGATGTTTCTGCTCTACTTCCTTTCTTACAAATTGCTGTTACATTGGCTTCTTTCCAGGTATTGGGGACTTGTCCAGAGTCAATAGATGATTGGAAAATGTCATGTAATACTGGTGCTAGATGAGAGGCTTATCTGGTGAAATGCCATCTGGTCCTTGCGATTTAGAAATGTTAATTTTGGAAAGTTGATCAAGTACTCCTTTAAGTGAAATTATTAGTTTGGGGATTTCTCCATGTGGACTTCTGGCCATATCTGGTAGGGTGGAATTTCCTTCGTCCGTAAAGACACTTTGGAACTGATTGTTTAAGGCTTCTGCTTTATGTTTGTCGTCGCTAATGATGTTACCCGCAATGTTAAGGTCCCCAATGCCCTGGTTATCCTGTCTAAGTTTAGAAATGAAGCTCCAAAATGATTTAGGTTTCTCTGTTATTGTTCTTGTCAAGAATTGACTTATGTAGGATAGTCTGTCTCAGCCTAGTTCTTGAAGGGAGGAGGACGAAAGCGATGCAGAGCGGGATATTATATTCTCAGCACTTCTCTTTCGTTTGGTTTACGACGTGTATGTGGTCTGTCATTGAGTATCTGCATCTGAATCCTGCTTGCTCTCGTGTTTGGTTTTCGTCGAGTGTCGTCTCTAGCCTAATCATTTCATTAGTATCTTTGTGAGTAATTTGTAGATGTTTGATAACAGACATATCGGTCTGTAGTTCTTAAGTCTTTCTTATTTCCTTTCTTAGTGATTATCACCATCTTTGAGATCTTCCATGCGGTGGGTATTCGTCTTTCTGATGAGCATTTAGTGTACAGGTTAGCCAGTGTCTTCGATATGGTGGTATCTTCTCCTGCTTTTAATGTTTCATTGTTTACATGGTCGTTGCCTGATGTCTTCCCATTCTTCATATCTCTTAGCGTTGCTTCCACCTCCCATGGTGTTATCTTTGGTTCCCCTTTCGGGTTGGTGTGAATTATGGTACTCTGTTTACTGTCGTATAGCTCGGTGTAGAATTCCTATATCCGTTCCATGATCATATCTTGATGTTGTATTTCTGTACTCTGCTTGTCTAGAAGTGTAATCAGTCTGTCTCGGCCTAGTGCCTGTGTTCTTCTAGCTTTCTTCAGGCTCTTTGGTGCCATAATCGGTTCTCGTATGATCTCTTGTTTGTACCTGATGTCCCCCTTCGCTTTCTTCTTGCTAGTCTTGCGTATTTCTGCGTACTCAATTTTTTTACGGTCGCCGATATCCATCATTTCTCGTCATTTCTTCATCAGTGCTCATGTTGGTGACGATATTCTCGTCTTTACATGCCTGTTGATTGCTTTGGCTACATTTGTCGGACTTAGTTGGATCATCTCAGTTATGTTTTCGTTCATGGTGTCGATGTCGTCTAGTTCTTATAGTGTCTTGAATCGATTTCACAGTTCGAATTGGAATTCGATCTTTTTTATTCCTATTTGTGTGGTATCTACACTTGGTGGTCTCTTGTTGATCAACTTCTTCCTTTCAGCCTTCACGTCCAGTTTGATGTTGCTCATTATCACTCTGTGATCACTTCCGATGTTGACTTGGTTGATGACAGTTACGTCAATGACCATGTCTAGCCTGTTTGTCAGGATGTAGTCAATGTCGTTCTTCGTTTCTCCATTTGGGCTTTTCCACGTCGATCTCCTCCTTACTTTCTTCTGAAACATGTTATTTATGATTTTGTACTTTCTTGATGTTGTCCATTCTACCAAGGTGTCGCCTCGTTCGTTTCTCACACCTAGGCCAAATTTGCCTGTTGCCGTTTCCAAAATGTTTGTTCGTTTCCCTTCTTGCGTATTAAAGTCTCCAATCACTATTGTGTAGTGGGTTAATTGGTTTTTCTAACGTCTCATTCACGTCGTTGTAGAAGTTATTTGTGTCTTCTTCTGAGTATGGTGTAAATACTTCTACTATCTTCAGTTTGTAGAGCTTTGTTAGGCATAGAACAAGTTCTGCCACTCTGGTGTTGATGCTGTTAACCCTCACTATAGTGTCTTTCCATTTCTTGTTTATGAGAAAGCCTATTCCTGCTTGGCCATTATTCGCCGTGGAATTGTACAGTAGGTGGCCAAAGCATATATATATATATATGGTATTGAAGCATTCCTTTCTTCTTCTGACTTCTCCTATCCCGATCACATCCTATACCAACCCGGTTTCCCTAAGTTCTTCCCCCCAGTTCGTGTATCTCTTCACCTTTTAGTCGTGTTCTTACGTTATATGTTGCTATCTTCAGTCTATGATCGAAATTCTCTTTGTGTATATAACGTATCAATTTTGACAAAATTTCGCCCACTTCCTCATCGATTCTGCAGCAACGATTTGCAAGTCTGCAATGTTCATGACATCAGGGAACCAGGCCCAGCCTCTCTCTAGTATCCAATTATCCAGTAATAAATGTCAGGTTATTCTAGACACATTCACCCACGTCTGGTGTTAGTTGTTTCACTGTGTAAATAATGCCCACCTCCAGTTGCTTCCAGACACAGCTACAGAAGACGTTTTCCCGAAGTGTTCTTATATGATGTTTAACAAACGTAACATGCAAACATCATGAGGAGTTTTACAATATGCTGTTTCATTTCATAAATTGTTCCCAAATGATTAGTGGATGGGTTACATATCACTCGTAACAACTGCACAAACCATGCATAACATCGTGAACATGTCTCCAACTGGTCAGTTGATGGGCTATATCGCTTGTAACAACTGCACAAACCAGTGGATGTCTGTCAGCTGAAAGTATAACAAACCCCGCATAAGCATTACTAGTAAGACTACCCATCCTCTCGCGGGTTATAAATACACACACATGCAGAAGACGGTTCCCTCGAGTAGTGGTAAATGGGTGTTTGTTCTCAGATATATTTATATTTTTCACATTTACGTAAAACATCCCAAACAATAGCGCTCCGAGGAACATTCGCAGAAAGTATAAGTAATGTTATGAACAACTGATTTACGTCCATCTAACATGGCATGGTATGAACACTAAAACAGGTTTTAACAAAAAGGCATTACTTTTCTCCCAAAGGGTTATGGATTAATCTGTAAATGATTGGTGCCTGAGATGCATAGTGGCTATGAGGAAAACATTAACCTACCCGCCCCCACACAAACATATGTTAGCTTGATCATAGTTATAGTTTAGCCTCACGTCATCATACAACTACAAGACAGATGAGTCATATAGCGGGGTACCCATTCCTAACGACTGCCCAGAGCACTTTAAATTTCACTTCCTGGCAGACCTGTTCATACAAACATCACACTTTCAATGTCTCTGGAAAGCATTCAATCATGCTGCAATCATTATACAAAGACTACTAATTCAAATGCATCCACCACTGTCTATGGCCAGATACTAATTTACACAGCAGTGTGAACTAAGGCAACTATGCCAGATCAAAACTGCAGTTTCAAAAGGAAGAGGATTCATACACAGATTTTTGATTCAGATACTAATGTTATAACCACCACTATGCCACATACCATGCACCGAGCCATGATGACCTTCGGCTCGATGTTCTTCTCCACGTAGAAGTGCCCCATGAAGTCCATTTCGCTGGCCGAGTCAGCAATCATTAGTGCGGTCGAGCCCCAGATCTCCAGGTCCCGCACCATGAGCTGACGTGACATCAGCTTGTCCCGACGGTAGCACTCATTGAGCACACCCACTGCGGCCTCCTCAAAGTCCCTGGAAAATATAAAAGTAATTTCTTGTATAGCGCAGTATCCAGTCCCCAAGACTGCTCAAAGCGTTTTACATTTTACTCGCTGGCAGAGCTTTTCAATCGAACACCATCTCGACTTCTCTGGGAAGCATTCAGCTTGCAATTAATGCACTATTCGAACACCAATATCCACCACTGTCTATATCCAGGTACTCATTCATAAAGCTGAGTGAACTGAAGCAATGTAGAGTGAACAAACTTGCTCAAGCTTCGACATGCCGCACAAGATTTGAACCTGGGTTTTCTTGATTGCGAATGTGATGCTCTATCCACTGTGCCACTGCACTTTACACATACATTATACATATACATTATTAATATGCTAACTTTGGAGCATCATAAGTGCATCTCCGATAATGCATCACTGCAAGACTGAACAGAAATGTCATCCAATGCAACCACCCCAAGTGGGATGTGAACAAGGAAGTCATGCATTGCCTTATCGAGAAAGTCAAACAATTATTAGTCTATGTGTAACCTGCTGTTCAGAGAATTTGTCATTTTTATTTGTCAATGTTTTTAACATTTACACAATCAGCAGATCATCTGTTCTATTCATTCATTGATTGTTCTCTGTGAGAATGAAAGTTGTTTTCTTTTATCTAACCTACACTGTTTCTTCATTGATTTCATATCACGTTTCTAGTTCTATCTTCCAGTCTGGCCAGGTCTGTTACTCACTGAGCACAAGTGTGCAGGTCATGACAGGTGTATGTTACTCACTGAGCACAAGTGTGCAGGTCATGGCAGGTATCTGTTATTTACTGAGCGTAACAAAGCATGTCATGACATAGGTCTGTGTTACTCACTGAACATGACCGAGCAAATCATAACAGAGGTCTATGTTACTCCCTGAGTGTGAGTCGTGACAGAAATCTATGTTACTCACTGAGCGTGACTGAGCAGGTTATATCACAGGTCTGCGTTACTCACTGAGCAGATCATGACAGAGGTCAGTTATTCACTGAGTGTGACCGAGCAGGTCGTTACACAGGTCAGTCTCCTCTTTCTTGCTGGCCTGGTCAGCCATGGACTTGAGGAGTCCACACGCCATGAGAGCCCCACCTACAAGATAGATAGATGGATAGGTGTGTTTTCCCAATACTGTACAACATGTTATATAGAATAGTAATATAAATAAAGCATACATATACATATATAGTGTAATTATATAATGCACAAGTTATAAAAATTAAGGTTGTACACTATATGGTATAGGAGACTCCTGTTAAGATTAACACACAGTGACTATTATAGGGGCCACCTTGGGGTTTGGTAATTGTCTACCTTTTAATAGAATTAGTTTGTTTTTGTGTATTTCATTGATGCATTATTGTTTAATTCTATTTAGGTGCACATATGTATACAATCAAAAGTGTACATGTTTTACATAATGCACAACTCCTTGTAAGATGCAAGAGAGGAGAGGGACTCAGCTGACAGACACAACATACCTCATCCGCATGCAACTGACAAATCCAGAAATTGACATCACAATCATAATTACGCGTGTGACATTTGAAGTACCATTACTATTATTTTTTACATATGTGCATTACATTATTAGGCCGGCAGGACATCTGCCAGATCGTTTTGCATGCATTTCTTACTTAAACAATTGTCCGGTGTTTATTTTGCAAAGAAAACACATTAGGGGTCAGAATTTAAAATAACATATACAACATAACATCTGACAGAATCACGTGCGTCAGCCATTTTGTGTCAGACCTTGTTGCCAGAAGTATAATGATGCATCCTTAAACTGATCAAGTTGAAAAGTCTGCAGTCTCACATTTTGTTCCCTCCATCTGCAGATTAGCCAAACTCCACAGTCCATCACTGACAATGCCTGAAAATGCTCTATTCCGTGAAACTGCGTCTCTTGGTTGCATGTAATTGTTCAATCACAGGCAGCGAGGGTGAGTGACGTGCCGCATTTGAAAACATGGCGGCAAGTTGTAGTTTGGCAGATTACTAAACAATTTGTTTAATTTACTTATTCTACGAACGATACTATTTGTTGATTTATATATACATGAAAAATACCATCGTTGGGGGTCATGTCAGCTGCACTGCATGGAAGAACCGATACTTTTTGGGTGGTAGGTATCACTGACAATATTCGAAGCGGGCGCTTACTTGTTTTATCGCCCGTATCTTCTTTTTCTTCCGTTAAGTGGCCACAATCAATATCTGATTATTCTGCCACTAGTCTACGCAGTGCCAGGCCCCAAAGAACAACAAAACAGACAGAAAAACCACTACAACAAAGCTACTACTAATACAAATTTTCTACTGCTCTCTAACAAAGACCCTAGCAGATGAATGTTAGTCTGGAGATCCTTGACACAAAAGTGTCGACTGTGTTGGCCTCTACTACTGGGACTGGAAGGTCGTTCCATTTCCTGATGGTTCTGGGCAAGAACGAGTGCTGATGGTACTGAGTGCGACACTGTGGCTGTGAGAACTGATGGCTGTGGCCGCGTCGTTGGCGTGGTGGTAGCAGCTTCAGCTTACTCTTCAGTCCAGTGGCACCGATTTGTTTGTTGTGGATTTTATACAGCATGGTCAGTCCAACTATTTGGCGGCGTTGTTGTGGAGAAGACCACTGCAGTTCCCCAAGCATGTCCTTGACGCTAGAGTGTTGTGGTAGCGTCTAAGGACATACCTGGCAGCTCTTCGTTGTATAGCCTCAGTTGTATTTATGGCGCGTTGGGTATGGGGGTCCCATACCGTTGAGGCGTACTCTAGGATGAGCCTTACGAAGGACTTATAGGTTGTCTGTTTGATGGAGGTCGACCCTATTTTCAAATTCTTCTGCAAGAAGCCTAAGGTCTTATTGGCTCTTGCACATATGTTGTCGATGTGGGTGTTCCAGCCCAAGTCCTTGTTGGTGGGGACGCCAAGGTACTTTGCGGAATCTGTGGTTTCAAGTGTGTGTCCATGTAGCTGGTAGGCTTCTTCGGGACCTCCCTGGCTCTGGTGACAGGCAGTGTGGTGCACTTCTCTGGGTGGAAGGCCATGTCCCAGTTCTTCTCCCGCTCGGCAAGTCGCTGGAGGTCTTGGTGTAGTTGCTCATGGTCTTTCAGTGCCTTTACCACGGTGTATACTGCTGTATCATCAGCAAACAGTCTGGCTGGTGACGTCAGGTTCTCAGGCAGGTCGTTGATGTATGCTAAGAACAAGCAGGGGCCCAGGACGGAGCCCTGGGGTACTCCTGAACGGACTTCAATGAAGCTGGATCTAGTGCCCCCCACGACCACTGCTTGTCTCCGTTATGTCATGTTATGCCAATACGCTTATACAGCGAGTGTAAATTCTTTATGAATATAATGATTGTATAATGAGATCTTCAATACTGTTACGATCACTATTTAATCGCCGATAAAAGGATCACGACAGCTTAGATTGATTGAAAAACGTAGTTTCTATTAAGAACGTTCTATTGGTAAAGTGAGATTTTATGTCGACGCTTCGCAAAGTCAAACTCAATTTTTCAAACTTCAATTTAAAGGCCCAGTGAATGCAATAGTGATTAGACTAGTCAATAGCATATCATTTGAAAACAATATGTCACTGTGTTTGTGCGTGCGTGCGTGCGTGCGTGCGTGCGTGCGTGCGTGCGTGCGTGCGTGCGTGCGTGCGTGCGTGCATTCGTGCATGTATGTATAATCAAATTTTGGCCAACACTAAATTATACACTATGAATAATTGTTGCAACACATGCGCACAAAGCACTGAAACTCTTACATTGGTCCAAGAATGAGTTGTTTTGGGCTTAGTCATTTGAGCCAAGATAACTCTATATAAACATTGTGAATATAAAATACGACTTCACATTTTCAAAACAAAATATCTAAGTATATGTGTACTAGTAATAACAAATAATATTAACTGAACAGATAATGTTCTAACACTGTCACGCATGTTCGTATGCCAATATTTACTCCTCACAAATTTAAACTAGGGGCAAATTGTGAACTAATTACATTTTTAGGTAGTGGTGTTCCAGAAAGCAAGGCATGTTTGCAGACTGAAACCAATGGTGGATATTTTGGATTACATTATATGAACTGCTGCAACTTCATGTAGAAAGAGTGGGTGTGAAACGTCGCCATCTCCCCCTGTCGACAATGGTTTCATTGCTTCAGTGGCATCTTCATCATTCACTGCTGGTTGACAACAAGGTGTTCAACTCTTGTTTCGACAACTGTTCAAAGCTATATTATGACCATTGGAAATTATTTGCGTTGGTACACTAGACGCTCATCTTACAAGACAAAAGAAATAATAAACTTTGATGCACATAAAGTGTACTTGTAACGTACGGTGAACAACAGCAATCATAGCATTCGCGGCATATTTAACATATTTATTATATTGACAAGTTTTTATGTTGAAATATCTGCACACAGGAATATATTGATATTTCTTAGAATTTACACCACTAATTTGTATTGCATATTACACATTAAAACGATTGTGGATGTATGATCTCAGAATGCAACTTTAAAACTGTACCCACACGTCCACCAATATTTCTCACTCAATGAATTGTCATATCAGAGATTAAATGAGCAACATTTTTGAGATTACATTATATTAAATTGACATCAACAATTTAAATCACTGAAAGGTCATAGGTTTAGGATGAAACCGATTTCTTCCCCGGTATGTATCCACATGATATAACTAATAAAAGGAATCCGCGTCCCGCATAAACTGGTTCCCAAATATTTCCCCAGAGGCGCTCTGCAAACTTTCATTGCTATGTAAGAGTGGCGCCACACGGTGGGCTGGGGACCAGTTAACGTCCCGTCAGAGCAACCGTATCGCACCGTGTAGCCACGCAAGACTGCCAAGAGGTACCGCAAGCAACATCATTCGGCCTCGATCTCAATAACGTCAACACCGCCTCATTGTTTGCAACCGCGTTGCTTAGTGTAAACCCGGCTTAACTGATAATTGCACATATAATGTGTAGCATTTAGGGCATCCAGTAACTTCAACAAGTTTAGCTTTTTCTCGCATCCTGACATAAATTGCTATCACATAGATTTTGTTTAATTAATTATGCCAAATACAAAATATTTTAAATCCTAATTTTTAGTACTTACGATAATGATCTAATGCTATGCTCCCATTAATTCTAATGGGTTGCAATAAATAATAGCAAAAATATATTAATAATATCATTAAGTTAATCTGACAGCTGAAGATTTGAAAGGTTGAAAATATGTGAATTGTAAATGTACCCACCAATGTGATCCTGAACAAGCTTCCAGAAGAGCATCGCTAACTGGCGGCGATTAAGCAACACGGCCCACAGAAACAGCACCCTTTCTGGGTGCTTGAAGTCAGCAGGGTGCTGGAATCTACCCGAATGTCGCACTGCAGAAAACAACAACGATAACTGTAATATAGCCGCTCCCTGCATGTTATAGACATACGTAGCCTATGCATTACGGACGGATCCCGTTGACTTCGGATTTCTCCGGTGCTGGTCGGATCAGATAATAAACGACGGCCATGTTTCGTTCAGTCTAATACATTTTGAGTTTCATATAAAAGCAGCAATCATACAATGGCGACGAGAATTAAGCGAACCTGCTAAGCCTACAAGTAAGCAACCGCCTACCGTACCGAATCACCATGGCTGTTCCGATCAATGTGGCCCAACTACAGCCCTTCGATGCACAAAATGAGCCTTCAACAACGGCTGAACGTTGTCGTTGGATAAAGTGGATACGAAACTTTGACAGGATGGCCAGTGCGTCAGGATGCACCGATGACAAGCAAAAACGTGATTTGCTGTTACACACTGCTGGCGAAGGCGTACAGGACATTTATGATACATTTACAGAAACAGAAACAGGTACGTCGTCGTTGTTTGAAAAGACAAAATAACTACTGACAGACTATTTCACGCCTAAATCAAACGTCCCGTACAACAGGCACGTGTCATTGCGCTGAACAGCATGAAGGCGAAACCGTCGGGCAGTTCGTAACACGGTTACGACAGCTGGCATCGTCATGCGATTACGGGAACAATGTCGATGAGTACATCAGAGATCAAGTAATCGATCGGTGTCACTCTGATTCGTTGCGTACCAAACTCCTGGCCGCAGGAAAGGATCTCACGCTAAACAGAGCGATCGAGATAGCGCAAACGAGAGAATCGTCAGAACGCCAGGCTAAACTAAAGACATGGTTCGTGGCACAGCAAACAACACAGTGTATGCTGCATTCAACAGGTCAGCACGCATACCATTCGAAGCGCACACTCGTAAACCGGTCAACAGACATTCTAACACTCAGCAACGTCACGATCGGTGTACTCGCTGTGGCTTACAGGGCCATACAAGTGACGAATGCAAGTGCACACGTGATAAAGAGTGTCACAAATGTGGAGTGCGTGGACATTTCGCTGTCATGTGCCGAAGCAAACCAAGGCAGCAGTCACAGCGCAGCTCACAGACGTGGCAAATGAAACGTGCACAGCCAGTCAATCCAATACGATACATGGCAGAATCAGCTGCCCATAGCGACAACAGCGAAAATTAGTACGCATTTACTTTGATGCCTCATTCTGGCATGATCACAGCAATCATTGCAGATGGACCGGTTGACATGATCATTGACTCGGGTACATCATGCAACATAATCAACTCTACTGTAACCGCGCAGCTGCGGGAGCGAGGCGAGCAGTTTGAAGCATGCAAACGGACCATACATCCGTATGGATCGCCGCCAATCGTGGCACGTAAGCTCGTCACGTGTGACGTGCAAATTGGTGACAAGTCGACAATCGCAGAATTTCTTCTCGTTCATGGAGATTTGCCTTCACTTCTGGGTAGGGCTACTGTTGAGCAGCTTGGGGCCCTGAGAGTTGGGAGTCAACTTTGTGTCCGACCGACAAACAGCAGACAAGGTCATTGCAAAATATCCGGGCATTGCCAGGGGTATAGGCAGTCTAAAAAATTTCACTGTCAAGCTGCACATTGACACGTCTGTCACACCGGTAGTTCGCAAACACAGCCGAGTGCCATTTCATCTGCGAGACAAGGTCACCAAAGAGCTTGAATAGCTTGAACGTGCAGACGTCATTGAGAAGGTCACAGGACCTAATGAGTGGGTGTCGCGAATCGTCACGCCACCAAAGCAAAAAAGTCCAGGCGAAATACGTATCTGCGTCGACATGAGAGAGGCCAACAAAGCCATCTTACGCACGCGTCATGTGACGCCTACAATCGAACTTATTACAGGCCTGCAAGGGGCCACAGTATTCAACAAAATAGATATTCGGTCTGGCTGCCATCAGCTAGGCCTGGATCCTGCATGCCGTTATATAACAACCTTTTTAACACATATGGGGTTGTATCGGTACAAACGACTGAGTTTTGGCATAAACTCGGCGGCCGAAGTATTTCAGCACACAATTCAGACGGTGTTGAACGGCATGAATGGCACCATTAACATAAGTGATGACATCATTGTGTTCGGTGCAAGCCAAGAAGATCACGACAGGGCACTGTTAGAGTGTCTCAACAGACTGCACAAGTCCGGGTTAACAGTTAACTTGCAAAAGTGTGAGTTTAACAAAGCGAAGATCGGCTTCTTTATACATGTGTTCTCGAAGGAAGGAATTTCACCTGACCCGCAAAAGGTGAAAGATCTACAAGAAGCTGCACAACCGCTGAACCAATCAGAAGTACGCTCATTTCTCGGCATGGCACAGTACAGCGCGAGATTCATTGCACGATTTGCAACAATCTCGGAGCCTCTTCGAGTCCTCACACGGCAGGACCAGCCATGGGTTTGGGAGAAGTCACAGCCGGACGCGTTTAACGCAATAAAAAACGCATTGTCCGAGACGGCAACAAATGCCTACTACGATTCTCACAAACCAACCGAGATACTCGTAGATGCCAGCCCGGTTGGCGTTGCAGCGATACTTACACAAGAATGCAAACCAGTCGCATACGCAAGCCGTGCGCTCTCGGACGTGGAGAGACGCTACTCACAAACAGAGCGTGAGGCATTAGCCGTTGTGTGGGGTTGCGAACACTTCAACATGTACACGGATGGCGCTGCATGCACGATAATCACGGACCATATAGGCCCCTGCTGGGCATATGGCAGAAACCAAACCCGCCGCTACGAGTTGCGAGGTGGGCACTGCGCTTACAACATTACAACATTCGTCTAGAATACAGATGTGGTCGTGACAACCCAGCAGACTACATGTCTAGACATCCAGCAACAAAAGTCAGCCAAGCGCAGCGTATGGCTGAGGACTTCACCAATCACATTGCTGAGAGCTCTACGCCAAATGCCATCACCCTTGACGAAATTAAGGTGCACACAAGACAAGACGCGACCTTAAACAAGGTCATCGAGATCATCCGCACAGGTCGTTGGCATGACACAGCTAACAACGAGTCAGCTGACATTGCTGCATTCCGGAAAGTGAGGGATGAACTGACAGTGGGAGAAAATGGAGACTTTCTGCTACGAGATTCTCGCATTGTCATCCCGACTGCACTTCGCAGTCGTGTCATACAGTTGGCACATGAGGGTCATCAGGGCATCTGCAAGACCAAAGCTCTGATCAGAAGCAAAGTGTGGTTTCCAGGCATAGACAAGGAAACGGAAGCAGTCGTCATGGGCTGCATTCCGTTTGTTGCAAACTCCAACCGCCGCCAGATGGAGCCACTAAACATGACTACTCTACCACGAGGCCCGTGGATCAATCTGAGCATTTATTTATGCGGCCCAATACCGACAGGCGAATATTTACCTTGCGTCACAGATGAATATTCAAGATATCCAGTCGTTCACGTGACCAGAAGCACCAGTGCAGAGACAGTTATGCCGATCATGGAGTCCATTTTTGCCATTTTCGGATATCCAGAAACGATAAAGTCGGACAATGGCCCACCATTCCAGAGTAATGCGTGGTCACAGTTTGTGCAGTCGTATGGCGTCCGTCACCGCAAAATCACACCGCTATGGCCGATGGCGAATGCACAAGTGGAGAACTTCAACAAGCCGATGATGAAAGCAGTACGTTCAGCCATCATTCAACATCGCAACTGGCGACGCGAACTGCAGCAGTTTCTTCGAAACTGTCGATCTACTCCGCATAGTTCTATGCTGTTCACACCTCACCGACTACTGTTTGGTCGAGAACCGAGAACTAAGCTACCTGAGCTGCCAACGCTTCAGAGCGTGCACCCAGAAGATGAAGTCGTTCGCAGACAAGACGCTCGTGCAGAAGCGAGAATGAAAGAGTACTCAGACGAGCGTGCACACGCTTCACATGTGAACATACAAATGGGAGAGGTTGTGCTTGTACAGCAGCCTAGAGTGAACAAACTCTCTACTCCGTTCGCACCGACACCGCTCATCGTCAGTGCAATGAAAGGACCAATGGTCACCGCCGTGCGTGGTGATGGGTCCACGGTGACGCGAAATGTGTAAGTTCCGTCGCGTGCGAGGCTTGTCGCCCGATTAAATCGTACGACATCATCCCGAGGACACATCTGCGGACGACGACACGCCAACAGATGATGAGTCGTCTGAGACCCGTCACGATGACGAAGAGGTGCTTAAGCCACCTGCTCTGCAAGCTGTCCGTCCACAACGAGCTCAAAAAAGCGACAGCGCTTAATCGAGCAAATCTAGAAATTGGGTGTAGGCGGATCGCTGCCCTTCATATCCGTTATCTAGTTAAGTGTTCAGTTAAATAACATGGCACGTTTGTGCGTTCATCTGTTTTCACAACGAACACTTTTCACAAAGAACACTTAATAGGAATCCGTGTCACAAACTTTATTGCAGTTCAATGTTCCTTTAATTAACAAATGTGACTAAGTAATCAAGGTAGAGAGGGATGTAATATAGCCGCTCCCTGCATGTTATATACATACGTAGCCTATGTATTACGGACGGGACCCGTTGACTTCGGATTTCTCTGGAGGTGCTGGTCGGATCAGATAATAAACGACGGCCATGTTTCGTTCAGTCTGATAAATGGTGTGTTTCATTTAAAAGCAGCAATCATACAATAACAACAATACCATGGATACATTTATGTACACGTGTATAGTAGATCAAAATGAAAATGTGATGTAACAAAAATGACACGATGACATGAAGGAGTTTCATAGATGAGAAACTGGGAGGACATTTGGCATTGAACACATTGTGATCTTTGTTTCTGAACACGTTATTGACACAGGTTTTTATGTGTTATGGTATGAATTTGTTTGCACCAGTGGCAGTTGTAATACAATGGTTTATTGATACATCCGACTTCGTTTTTTCAATAAGTTATAAGTATTACTACTGATAACCCAGTGAGCCAATTTTCACAACATTTTCGGCAAATTAATATATTTAAAGCCGCACCCCAACTTTGCCATCATCGTCATCATTTCGGCTACACACTACAGTAATTAAAGCCGCAGCTACAAATACAGGATTTATGGTATATATTATTTCCTATCGATTCAAACTTCAACTAACAATCACATGAAACTGCAAGATTTTAGCAGAAGTAAATAAACACTTGGATTTGGTCGGTCATGTGCGTCAGCAGTTCCGCACGTGTGCCAGCGTAGGTACCTACTTGTCATTCACCACCTGTAAATGAATGTCAAATATTACGTTTGTCAATAACTAGGTATTTTCTGCCACTCTCTTTATGTTTTTTAATTTATTTACGATGATGGCCAATACTAGTTATCCTGAGCTGCCAACCTAAAATATTTCCACATGTCCAGAATTTAATCAGATTTAATAAGACTGCCGCAAAATGGCAAGTAGACAATGAAGCCTTTGGCTTGTCGAGAGTCCAACATTTTTTGTATCTATGTGTTGTTTATGTGATATTTGCAAATTTTTAAAAACATATTCATCAATTAAGCATACAGTCTGATCCATTTATTTATAGTCCCTTGTAAGAATGAATACTTTCTGATATTTAATCTACATTCTTCCTCCACACATTTCACTAACTACCATTAGCGTCCTCTGGTCCTGCCGACTTCCTCAACTGACCAACATGCTCATACCAATATTTCCATACCCATTAACGGTAGAATGAAGACAAGTATGAATGACACTCTGGTGATCTGATACGTGTGGCCAGAGTCCATGTCCACTTGCCTCGGTGTAGAGACGATGCAATCTCTTCACAGTCAGGAATCTCTTCAATTCTACGCCATTGTCGAGGAACAGTTTCACAAAGTCAACACTGCCCTAAGCCAAGGCTGTCATCATGACTCCATCCAACAGCATGCCCTGGCACAGACAACACAACTACATCTAACAACATGCCCTGGCACAGACAACACAACTACATCTAACAACATGCCCTGCACAGACAACATAACTACATCTAACAACATGCCCTGTCACAGACAACACAACTACATATAACAACATGCCCTGGCACAGACAACACAACTACATCCAACAACATGCCCTTGCACAAACAACACAACTACACCCAACGGCATGCCCTGACACAGACAACACAACTACACCCAACAACATGCCCTGACACAGATAACATTACTACACCCAACGGCATGCCCTGGCACATACAACATAACTACATCCAACAACATGCCCTGGCACAGACAACACAACTACACCCAACGGCATGCCCTGGCACATACAACATAACTACATCCAACTACATGCCCTGGCACAGACAACACAACTACACCCAACGGCATGCCCTGGCACATACAACATAACTACATCCAACTACATGCCCTGGCACAGACAACACAACTACACCCAATGGCATGCCCTGGCACAGACAACACAGCTATATCCAACGGCATGCCCTGGCACAGACAACATAACTACATCCAACAACATGCCCTGGCACAGACAACACAACTACACCCAACGGCATGCCCTGGCACATACAACATAACTACATCCAACTACATGCCCTGGCACAGACAACACAACTATATCCAACGGCATGCCCTGGCACAGACAACATAACTACATCCAATTACATGCCCTGGCACAGACAAGACAACTACATCCAACAACATGCCCTGGCACAGACAACATAACTACATCCAATAACATGCCCTGGCACAGACAACATAACTACATCCAATAACATGTCCTGGCACAGACAACACAACTACATCCAGTGACATGCCCTGGCACAGACAACACAACTATATCCAACAATATTCCCTGGCACAGACATCACAACTACATCCAACAACATGCCCTGGCACAGACAACACAACTACATCCAACAACATGCCCTGGCACAGACAACACAACTACACCCAACGGCACGCCCTGGCACATACAACATAACTACATCCAACTACATGCCCTGGCACAAACAACACAACTATATCCAACGGCATGCCCTGGCACAGACAACATAACTACATCCAATAACATGCCCTAGCAAAGACAACATAACTACATCCAAAAATATGCCCTGGCACAGACAACATAACTACATCCAATAACATGCCCTGGCACAGACAACATAACTACATCCAATAACATGCCCTGGCACAGACAACATAACTACATCCAATAACATGCCCTGGCACAGACAACACAACTACATCCAAAAACATGCCCTGTCACAGACAACACAACTACATCCAACAACATGCCCTGTCTTCGGCCGGGGTATCTGATGCAGAACGGCACATCCATCCACAACTGTGGCTTTGACCTTAATCTGATCATTGCAGACAACACGGGATCGAGGGTGGCGATGTAAGAAACTAATTTACACTTCGCTGACCTTCGCATTGTGCCATTGTCGTGGGATAAAGCTGGGGCTACGGATGCTAGCTCATGTGAGAAGACACTGCGACCTAGTGGTCCAGAAGTATATGCCGTAGCCAACTGTCTCTGGTACAGCTCCTTCGACGACATGCGCACTTCTTTTCCATCTTTCAGTTTGACAGTTTTCCTCATAACGGTGAAAGTTTTCACTTGGTCTGACATCCTGAGAACGTACTTCTGATCTGTGATCTTCTGGTGTGTTTTCATTCCAATATCCACAGATTGGGCTACATTGACTCTCTCATCAACTATGACCACAATAACACCATTTTGCAGGTGCTCGTCATTGTCGGTGGGAAATGGGTTGTGACCTCGCCGAAAGGTCAGGAATTTGGCCAGATCAATGTTTTCCTGTTTGATGCGTTCAGCACGAACTTCTACGTACCTGTGAATGTACTAGTCAGACATCTGAGAGCAGCTGTGTACTGTGCAACAACGTGTGCTGATAGAAGCCACTTGGTCATGGCTGCCTCTTTGTTCGTTATGTTGATCAGTCCACCTTGGGCCTCCCATGCTCTCATGAGACACTGTTCGATGGTCATGTCGCTCCATGTTCCCGACCAAAACAATGACGCATTGCGACGGAAGGTGAACAGTCCTTGCTTCATCGGTAAGTGTAGACAGGAACACACGTTTTGGCAGTCCTGCAGATATAACTGATAGCATTTTGTGTAGTGTTTGTGACCCACGGCAGCAAAAAAGGTAATCTTTATAATATGACTACGTGTAGTCATATTATAATTATGGGTAATATGTACAACAATAGTTGCCTACTTTAATTTATATAATTACTCAAACAGAGATTTCGGTTTTAAAATGCTATCTTACTAACTATAAATTTTTCACCAATAAATCAACCAAGATCTACGGTTACGCCTTAGCTACAAAATTATGAACAATGTCATGTTTGGCTTTCCGTACCACACATTTTCAAATCGCTCAAGCATAAATGCATAAGAATATGTAACAATCATTACATAAATTTATTATAACTTTTCTAACAATCTGTAACTAAGTACTGAATACAGTAGTTGTTATGTATTTATAATATAAATATATCCATTGCTTAAAATATCTTGAGGTGGTTTACGAAACCGGTTTGTTCTATTTAAGTACTACGAATTGTGGTCCAATTAATATATATGTGATATTATCGCTTGTGTTTGGATTGTAAAACATTGGCTTTCGATACACAATGGTAAGATCTAATCTTGTGGCAAACACTTGATTTATTATATTAACGAGTCAATAGATACATAAAATACAAATCAACACAAGTATCCTAACCGTTGACTCAGGTGTTACTACTGATTTCGTATAACACGTAAAAAAACACGAATACAAGATAAAGAAAGAAGATATGTGTAGATAGAAAATGGCTGTATTCAAAGAAGTCCCCGGGTGTAGAGGTAGCAGCGCGATAGCATAACACTACATATCCCTTTCGAGTCTTTTAAGGATACGAAGATCACTCTACTCTATCTAATGATAGATGGTAGACAACCACCTATCACAAAAATGTTCTCAAGAGATTATTCTGCCCTTTAGTGAGACGTGCCCCTGACTGATCTAAAGTTCACAGATCGAGTCTCTGTGGTGGAATGGATGTCCTGTGGTGGAACGGATGTCCGCCCCGATCGCGTCACGGTCGTCATAGGTGAAGCCGCAGAATTGCGCACCACGCTTGGTGAAGCCTGTCTCGGCTGCGATGCCGAACGTTGCTGTATCTCGTGTGAAGACGAACGTGACCGCGTCTCGTCGTCGTTCGTGTTCGATCCAGCTGTCTCCGTATTCGCTCTCGGTACAAACGGATTTTTCGTTCGGCGTCGGCACAAGATGCCGCCGATTTCTACGCAGACAAGATGTCGGTTTCTGAACCAGGTACGAGCGAGGCGAGCCTGCCTGGCCTACCACTGTACCCCCCGTTCCCGTGTCCTGCACTCACACTGGATCGCCGACGTGTAGGGGAGTCAGGGATCGCGCACGGTGATAACGATCGTACGTCTCGGTCTGTCGTCGCTTTAGATTCACTCGTCGTTTCTGTAGCTGTCTCGGTTCGTGCCAGCTAGGTTGCAGTGTCGACGCTAACACTGGGATCGAAGTACGTAGTTGCCTACCCATCAGCAGCTCTGCTGGCGAATAGTCGCATTCAAGTGCTGTCGTACGATACGCCAACAAGGTGCCGTACTGATCCGTTGACTTTCGCAGTAAGTTCTTTACCGTCTGAACCGCGCTTTCTGACTCTGTGGGAAACGAGGGCTGCTGATAATGTGTACAAACCCTGCTCTCTTCGCGAAACGCGCAAACTCGTTTGCCGCATACTGCGGGCCGTTATCAGAAACAACCGTCTCCGGGACGCCATGCCGCGCGAAGATTGACCGCAGGTGTAGAATCACATCAGACGCGCCCGTGTCGTCTAGGTTTGCTATCTCGACAAAACTCGAGTAATAGTCAACCACAAGTAGATACGTCGCCTTCTTGAAATAAAACATGTCGGTGCCGACTTTCTGCCAAGGTCGCAGATTCGGCTCTGACGCAATCATCGGCTCGACTGTGTTGCTACGCTCTATCGCACACGTAGTACGGTTATTGACAAGCTCCTCAAGCTGCCTGCTGAGTCCGGCCACCAGACCGATGACTGGGCCCGCAAGCGACACTTGACCACATCTTAATGGCCCTCGTGTAGCTTTTCTAACATAGTCAACCGCATCGACGCCGGTATGACGAGCCGTACCTCTTTCAGTAGCAGACCGTGTTGAATTGTCAGTTCACTCTGGACATGCCAATACGGTCGCAAAGACGATGGCAACGATGGATGGCTTGGCCAACCCCCTAGGCAATATCGCATCACCTAGCGACACACCTCGTCGTCTTGCTGTCTAGCCCTAATCTCGGCCAGACGCGTCTCGGTTGCCGGTATTTCATTCACCACCAGGCTCACCTGCGCTATTACTTCGTCTGTGAATCGCGACTCCGCCACCGTCAGTGGTCGCACTAGTGGAGCGCGCGACAACGCATCTGCAGTGTAGAGGTTCTTGCCGGGCACATAACTGATCGTGTACGCGTACCGCATCAGTCGCACACGGAATCGCTGTATGCGTGGTGAAAGTTCATCTAGATTCTTCTTGGTGCTAGGACACCAGAGGTCGGTGGTCGGTCTCGTCATGGAACTGCATTCCGTAGAGGTAGTCCATAAATCTCTCAAGAGCCCACGTAGTCGTCAGAGCCTGCTTCTCAATCTGTGAGTAGCGCTGTTCCGTTGGCGTCATCGCCCTCGACGCGTACGCCACGGGTTGCATCACGCCGTCGTCACTCTGCAGTAGAACCGCCCCCAGACTAAATGATGACGCATCTGCGGACATTGTCGTCGCTCTGTGTGGGTCGTACATAGCCAGCACTGGAGTGTTGCTCAGCTCTGTCTTCACGGCACCAAACGCTCGCTGATGTCTCTCATTCCATGTCCACAGATGCTCTTTCATAAGTAGATCACGTAGTGGCTGAGTTGTAGTCGACAAGTTGGCAGAGAATTTGCCTAGCTGTTTAGCCACACCCAGAAAGCGTCGAACGTCGCACACGTTGCTGGGCTGCTGCATCTCTATGATGGCTCGCACCTTCGCAGGATCCGCCATGACCCCGTCAGCTGACACAATGTGACCAAGATACGAGATGCTCGACTTGGCAAAGTCGCACTTATCAAAGTTCGAAGTCACACTGTTGTCCTCGAGACGACGGAAGACAGCCCTCACCCTCGCGTCGTGCTCTTCTACCGAACTGCCGAAGATGATGACGTCGTCCATCAAACATAAAACAACAGGTAAATAATCGAGAATGCCACTCATACGCTTCTGGTAGTACTCGGGAGCCGAAGTGATTCCGAAAGGCACCCTCTTGAAGCAATATCTTCCGAAAGAAGTAATGAATGCCGTCAACTCTTGCGAAGACTGGGCTAGAGAGATCTGCCAGAAGCCTGCGTTGGCATCCAACTTAGTGAAGACCTTCGCGCCTGCCAGCCTACCGAGTATCTGATCGACTGAAGGAAGGTCGTGTTTCTCCCTCCTTACGCTCTCGTTCAGCTTCGTTAGGTCGACACTAATGCGAACTTTATGTGTCTCCCTCTGCCCCTCAACGTCCGAAGAAGGGATAGCCTTCGGTTTCGCCACCAGTCCATCGGGCTTTCAATCCTGCGGATGACGTCACGATTTTCCATTCTCTGAAGTTCCTTCCTGACGACCCAAGCAACGGTATCGAGACTCGTCTCGGTGTAGTCAACGCGAACGGCTTCGCGTCAGACCGTAGCTTGATTTCGTACTCGCCATTCATCTTCCCTAGGCCTCCAAATAGCTTCGGGTTGTCGCGTCTGTAGACGTATCCTGCATCGACCGAGTCAACAGCAACACGTCTCACAAGATCAAGAGACTCGCACACTCTCCGACTGAGCAGTGACTTCGTCTGGCCACTGACGACGTACACGTCTTCGTGAATGACGACACCGTTTCGTGACAGCTTGCCACTGAACTTGCACATGGTTTTATAGGACTCCGTCGTTCGCGCCTACATGTGTTCTAGTCGACCCGTCGAGTCGCGGACTATCTGCTTTCTTGTAGTCGTTCCCAGAGATCACAGTAACGTCGGTCCCTGTGCCCAACTTGAAGCAAACGTTCGTGCGAAGGCGAGTGTCCATTGCCTCCAAAACAATGGTGGACGTCCAGAAAAGTTAGCTCCGACTCAGCGTGCTTAGTGACAACGTCTACAGATCTCGCTGACCTGCATACAACCCCAAAATGTCCGACTTTCTTACATTTGAAGCATGCTGCCTCACGCGCTGGGCACACTGACTTCTGATGAGCCGGATATATCCCACAACAGTCACTCTTCCGGGTCGAAGTTGGTTGAAGCTGAGCTTTCATCTTCTCTTTCGACTGGCTGGGTTTGTACGACTTCCTCGTCAGCACAAAGTCGACATTGCGACATCTTCGCCGCAAAGTTGTTCCTCTACAAGGCCTGCCCTTTCTTTGCAACCTCGTTCTTGCGTGCCATGTCGATTGCCTTCTTCAGTGTCAAGTCCGCATCCATCTGCAGTTTCAACGACAACGCTGCATCAGTGATACCAACGACTATGCGATCCCTGATCATTTCATCGTTGAGCACGCCGTACTCGCAATGCTCCGCCAGGCAGAACAACGCAGTGATGAAACTGTCAACCGTCTCGCCCTCCTCTTGGGAACGTCGGTTGAACTTAGCCCGCTCGAAACTCACATTGCGTCGAATTACGAAGTGCGCATCAAATTTGCTTTTGGCGACCGCAAACACGTTCCATTGCTTATCTGTCAAGCCGACGCCTGTCATGATATCGGCCGCCTCGTCACCCATCGCGTAGATAAGTGAGTTGACTTGAACTGTCTCGGCTTTCTCGTCCAGGGCTGACCCTGAACGAAAACGCTAAAACCGTCGAATCCATTTAGGCCATTCATTAGGTTTGACGAAGCAGAAAGCATCAGGCGGGGCGATTTGGAATGTTTGGGCCATGACTGCGTCAAACAAGCAAAAATAACGTACCTCGCGGCAGATGTATATAAAATTACTTATGCAACAACATCACCGTATTCATCTTAAAATTCTGACAATATGTGGTGTTACTACTGATTTAGTATAACACGTAAAAAGACACGAATACTAGATCAAGAAAGAAGACATGTGTAGATAGAAAATGGCTGTATTCAAAGAAGTCCTGGATGTAGAGGTAGGAGCGCGATACCATAACACTTTGGCACTCGCCAAAACTCATTTGCATCTATGTATGGACAGCCAATAAAACGAAAATGTTACAAAAAGCGACTGACATGGTACGTCTATTGTTCACGAAAAAAATCGAGGTTCCAAGGGTTGATTTGTTTTTTCTGGTAGTCTAGGACACACTACTGGTCGTCTTAAAACAAAAATGGGCTTTTTAACAAAAATGTGCTGATTTCTACTCGACTATTAATAGCAATATCCACCGGACAACGGAGAATCAGATTCATGTCCTTGTAAGTAATCATCATCTTTCGTGCATAGTAGTCTTATAGTATTAGAACGGAGAGTAGGTAGGCAACAAACAACATAATGCACGTCAATATTATGAATTTAGGAGAGCGGGTGTCAACTTAATTTTTGTCCTGTAATGTAACAACACAATTTTTTTTTTTTTTAAGATATGCAATGTCACAAATAACTTGTACCGATGCACAACTGGACCGACGCTACACGACAACATAACAAGAGCAGGGAAACTGAAACGCTGCATAGTCATGCTGCAGAATCAAGAACTAAACTACTAGATCCATCCTATATACAGGAACGGTTGTTTTGGTGATGTTCTCGATACTTACACGAGGACAATGAAGCAGGGGGTACCGAAGGCTGCTGAGCTAAGGAAGCCGATGATTCCTTGTATCCAGCCGGGCCATCCGTTTACAGTGACGTTCATGATGTCATACATATATAGTCGTAGCTACGGAACGGACCGCAGCCTGTCGACGGACGTATTCTACAAACAAACGTCGTGATGTGCATTGAAAATCTTCAACACCGGGAAACTCGTTTACGGTTTCATCGTAACTTACAGAGTTATGCACGAAAGCACACACAACATAATATAACTCTAGGGTCACGTTGATAATGAAGTTACGAACGAGAGAATTTGAAACAGAAGGAACCGAAATTTGCTTTGACTTTATCTTCTCAGTGGTATGGATAATTTACACGGTTTGAAATTGTGTAAGTCACGGTTTCCATCAATCCTTCTTAAACTTTTCTAAAAATATCAATTTTTTTCACACAATAATTGTGCTTGAAGCTAGCCTTTTTGTACTTTTATTAAGTGCTTCTGGTGTACCGTGTTTATGGTTCAGTATTGAAGATGTACACATTGAAGAATATAACGATAACATGCAGTAGTCGCCATTGGGCAACAAAGCAGCTGATCGGCTGATATTGACAAGATTTCTGTGCAAGTCTTCCGCGGGTACTGGACGCCAACGATCTGATGCCAGTGGTGGCAAGGGCAAGGATCCGGCATGCTCCACCAGTGCCTAAGTGCCCACATTGTATGTCTGGAACCAGCGGAAGTGACGTAACTGTCACGCTGCGTCATTTCCGCCCACGTCTTTCACTGCAAAGGGATATGATAGCGGGACGCTTTTCTGGATTAACCCGGAATACACTTATCTGTCCAGCGGGCAGCAAAAGAAAACATACGCATGTAATAAGTCGAATTTTAGTAACAATCATATGTTTTGGCGAGATATGGGGCACAATCCTAAGCTAAAACGTTATTCTTATTGATGTTACTGCCTGTAGGCTCCAATACAAATATGATGTGTTTTCATCGTAATCCCGTAAATACTGGCAATATCCTATTCACCTCAACTATCTTTACAAACAATCACTTACATTAAGAAATTGCCTCTGGTATGTGAAATATTGTGGTGCAAGGACGGCATGACTGCACAGTTACAAAAGAACCTTTCGATATTAATACTAAAAATAACTTTGACAAGGCGCGTATATAAACAAAACAATCTACTCAGGATATACTACAGGCCTAGTAAGAAATCACTCTGGTAAAGGATATCTATCAGACAAAGTGCAAACAGTAACCTCGATCCCAACACCATGGGATTACTGTTGCATCGTCACAAATGGGTAGTTTGTATTAACTGTTGTATGTGTATAGGCCCAAAAGTCCTTTTTGTTTCCCTTTACATTTCAACATTAAGACCACGAAAAACGATGATGAAATGCTGACAATCACGTACCTCCAAATGACGTACACAATAGGCACGGCGCACGTTGCGTAGGCCGTCATCAGCACAGCCAGTACGACAAAGTTGGTGTCTGACGCCCGATATGGCTTGCTGCTCGGCGCGACGTTGTATAACAAACTCACCTGTGGAAACAAAACCAACCTATTAAGTAATGTTACCTCGTTTGCGTTCTGGTTTGTTACCAAAAAGATTAATTCGATATTTAAAAATAACTGAGATTTGAGATAGTCAACCCTAATTAGTATGCGTACATTGAAGCAAATGGTATATTTTGTTCGCCTTCTCCGATTTATCCGCGGAGAGTAATACTGTTGCTATTAGCATTGTTAGATTAGCAAATATAATCCAGATTCACCGCTATCCTCCCATGCAGACATACAAATAAAATAGGTCCAATGGTAACTTAAATAGTGTTACAGTGTCGTGGAATCAGTCAAAGATATTGCCGAGACAATGCATAATAAAAGCCGTAACGTGTTTTCTTTGCATACCGTTCTTAGGAGGATCTTCACATGACCACAAAAGGTTGATGTTGAATTCCTGCTAGAAACTGGAAACTGAGCACGTTATCATTCGCAGGTTGTGTAAGTCTATCAGATTGTTTCTGGAAGTTCCAAGGGTGTAAGAACTCCAACCGTACCAAGACACTGGACAGCTATACCTTTGGTGTTGAGTTCATACCACCTCCAAATGTGGCTATAGACAGCGGGACTGGGGTAGCTAAAGCTTCATGGCATTCACCATTTCCACTATTCGTCCAGTAGTGACACCGTTGACCTATTGCTTTAACAGCTTTCTGTCAACTTTGTTTTGTACATTGTGTAGTTGCAAAGGTTTATGAATGTTGCTTCCTCGGTGCGTCATGAATCCATGTAGTTTCTTCAACCAGTCGTTGCTTCACGGTGATGATAACCTGTTTCTTTGTTCTTATCTGTTAGATGAGTTGAGTATTTACCACGTCATTTGGGACAGAGTATTTCGTTGCCATAGGTACTAAATGCATGGTATGTCGTTACTATGTGGATCAATCCGGTTTCTGCATTACGCTCCTGCATGGAGTCAGCGACGATATTGCTGACATACACACACTTGAAAAGAAAGCAACTCCGTCGACAGGGATAACAAAATCAGTGGTTAAAAAGCCTCCACTATTGTGTCCGTCACCATGCTTCAACTAGAGCTGTTGGACGTGGTTTCTTCTTCGTCGTCTTCCATATTGAAGAAGGGGGATTTTGAGTACTGTGACATTCGTAATCGTTCAGACCATGTAGCGCAGAATGTATCCCTGGCTTTCCATCGGGAGGGCATAGGTTGTATGATCGTAGATGGTTAGCCAATATATAATTCCAGCGAAAGATTCTATATAGCTGCCAGTCGTCTCAGCCCTGATGATGTCCAGCATAATCTCCATAGTTTCCACGTATCCTGAAATTTGGTTCCTTCTTGAGATATTGAATTGTCTTGTTCCTCAAAACATCTGACAGCTGGTCGACTGTGTTGCGAGTAGTTCTAATCTGCGATTGCCACCTCTCTTCTTCAACATCCTAACTACATTTTGGGCAAGGTCTTGCGTGTGTGTAAACAGCTTTGGTGTATGCAATAAACACCTTTGAGAAAATCACGTTTTTAAAATTTTATTATTCCATATATTTATGAGAAAATTCAAAGTTCAACATCTGATAACACAGACAATACAAATCATAACATATTTATGCAACGGTGTGTACAAGAAGATGTCAATTAATAAAACTATTTCACACAAGTTTGAGTTGGTGACCCTCAAGTAACCTTCAAAATCGAGGGTGGCATCCACATACACATATTTTCTTATCCCGTGTATGATGATCTAGCATGAATTCCTGCTATTAATAAAAAGGCAGTATAACATCACATGTTGGCTAACCTTCTACAATGCAGAAAGGCATAATTTCGAAAATTCATCTTTTGACGTTGACCTTGTTTAACCTGCACTCCACAGTTAGAGCACCACTTCACAACTCCATGACATTGCTCATTTTGATAGAGATACAATACGCTTTCAAATGGTATGTAGTGTGTATGTAGATAAAGTAGCTACACAACCATTGTAATTGTAGAATTTTTGCGGAGAGACGCAGTTTTGAACATTCGTCGTTTGATGGTGACCTTGTTTAATTTTCACTCCACACCTACTGCACCACTTGATAGCTCCCAGTCGTATCTCCTGTTTACGGGGATGAGACAGTTGGCTTTCCAACGGTATACGACATTGCCATGAATAGATAGGTAACGTAGATATACGCAACCTTTTATATTGCATGACGTTTGCGGGATGACATTGTTTCGAACATTGATCACTTGACGGTGACTCTGTTTGATCGTCGCTTCTCACCTACTCCTTCAATTGAATCTACATATCATCGAATATTCATCATTTCACAGTGACCTTGTTTGACCTTAGCTCCACTCGTACCATATCAGGTAACACATCCATATCGTACCTCATTTTGACGGGGAGACAATAATTTTCCCAAAAATATTTAAATTGGCTATCTTGTTATTAAGTAAAGTAGATATGCGATCATTGTAATGTTAAGACGATTGCGGAAGCACACCATTTCGAAATGTCATCATTTGACGGTGACCTTATTTAACTTTGGATTCACGCTTACTGCACCACTTGGCAGCCCTACGACAGGCCTCGTTGGGACGGGGAGTGTTTGAGCAATCATGCGCGTGTGCACATGTGCAATAAGTTGAATTGTGATGGGCAAAGAAAGTTTCTTCGCTGCTTTATCATAACCAGTCAACGTACGTATATAGGAGATCATCGCTATGGTGTCAACCCAGTGCGTGAAATGATAGCTCACTTCGATATTCTTGATCGTCGTGAAATAGATGAGGTAGCCAGCGCCGCACAGGAAGGCGATCACAATTAGGTTGATAAAGGCCCGTTTCGTCCATAGCACCACACTCTGCATGCGCGTCCGTTGACTCCGCTTGGCGGCCCTCCGTTGCTCCTCCAGATCGCACTCCTCCAGATGTAGTGCTTATTATATATATATATATATATATATATATATATATAGGCGTGGCAACACACATACACACACACTATATCACTGCGAGAATCGTTTCATAATCGTCGCAACAATGCAACTGCAACAAATACAAAAACATGTACATATGTCGTCATTACGATGCACATTTGAGCGTTAAATTGCGCAATTTTATCAGAAAGAACTACGGTTCCAACCTTAATATCTTTGATGATGTTGTTGTGTTAGAGATCCGAGTTCTGTTCGTCAGACAGGCCGTAGTCCCACCACACGAACATTTGGTATCCGATCTGCGACTGCGACTGCGACTGCTCTCTAACTCCTTGCGCCGTCCTCAACAAAGACAGCTTTACTTCACCGCCAATTTGTGCTTTACTCACCACCAATATGTGCTTTACATCACCTCCAATATGTGCTTTACATCACCGCCAATATGTGCTTTACATCACCGCCAATATGTGCTTTACATCACCACCAACATGTGCTTTACATCACCTCCAGTATGTGCTTTACATCACCGCCAATATGTGCTTTACATCACCACCAACATGTGCTTTACATCACCTCCAATATGTGCTTTACATCACCACCAATATGTAAGTAAGTAAGTAAGTAAGTAAGTAAATGTTTATTTTTCCAACAAAAGATACATACAGTGTATATGGTATATCAGAATGAGTATGTCAGAAAAAAGGGGTATACTGAAGAAACTCTTGTATTTGTATACCCCTAAGAATTATTTACATACAACACGTGGAATATGGCAGATATTACATAATAGTACAATGTTAGTTATTATTGGCTATTATAATATAAATACAAAAAATAACACATTGATAGTAGTACTTATTTGACAATTAATAATTTATATTTTTAGTTGCGATATGCTCACTTATTGATAACAGTGTAGTGCAAGTTAGAATTGAATATACAGTTTTTGACCAATGACCTATTTTTAGTTATATTTCTCGATCATGTTCCTTTTTAATTTACAAACAAATGCATGAAATGTTGACACCATTGTAGTACTGGAAGGTAATGAATTCCAGCGTTTTACACCATAGATTGCTAAACACTTTAGTTTAACGTTAGTTCGAACACATTGTCGGACATATTGATATTGAGCTCGGGAGGAGTGTGAGGAAGTTTGTTTAGTAAACAAACACTGCACATTGACAGGTACTAGTAAATTGTTATGCACTTTATACATAATTGACAAGATCTTAAAATCTATTAAGTCTTGGAATCTTAGTACTCTACATCTATTAAATAACGTATTGGTATGATGAAGCCTATCAACACCATATATCAGTCTAATCACCCTCTTTTGTAAGATTGTAATACAATGTACATTGGTGATATATGTAGTTCCCCAAACTTCACAACAGTAACTCATTATTGGTAAGAAGAGTGAATAATATAAAGTAAGTAAACTTTTGTTTCCTAGGATATGACTTGCTCTATACATTACTCCAACTATTCTAGATAGCTTAGTCTTCACACTGTTTATATGATATTTCCATGTAAGTTTTTCATCAATGTTTACTCCAAGGAATTTTGTCATGTTAACTCTATTAATTCTGTGATTGCAAAATTTTATATCTAAGTCAATATTTATCTTACGGTTACCAAAGATAATGTAGTTGGTTTTTGATATATTCAGAGACAATTTGTTAACGGTGAACCATGTATATAGTTTATCTAGTTCACAATTAACAACATGTTTTAGTCTATGTACATCCGTGTCAGAATATAATATGTTGGTATCATCTGCAAACAACACAAATTTAACAAGTTCTGATACATTACATATGTCATTAATATATAAAATGAACAGTCTTGGGCCTAGCACAGACCCCTGTGGTACTCCACATGACACATTTAGGAGATTAGATGAACATTCATCTATTTTGACAAATTGACTTCTATTGCTTAGATAACTTTCTACCCATTTCTCAGCCACACCACGAACACCATAGAAATGTAGTTTTTTTATTAGTATTGAATGATTTACGGTGTCAAATGCTTTCTTTAAATCAACAAAAACGCCAAGTGTGTATTTTTGTTTATCTAATGATGTACTAATTTCTTCGACCAGGTCAATCAATGCATGTGAGGTGGACATTGAGGATCGGAAGCCGTATTGACTGTTGGATAAGATATCATTTTTATCAATAAATTCTTCGAGTCTTTTATTATAGAGTTTTTCAAGTATTTTGGAAAATTGACACAACAAGGATATTGGTCTATAGTTGTAAAATTCTGTTTTTGAACCATTTTTAAATATAGGTATGACTTTGGCTACTTTCATTCTAGAAGGAAAAACTCCATTTTCAAACGACATGTTAAATATTGCTGTTAATGGCGTAATAATTGATTGCATAACTTTCTTTATGATATTCATACTTATATCATTACTGTCTGTTGAGGTTTTGTTTTTACATGCTCCGATGATCCTACTGACTTCTTCTTCACTTACTGGATTTAAGAACATGCTGTTTTTATTTTTGTTTTGAAGATAGTCATGAAATGAGGCACCATTTACCGATGGATCTATTTTAGCAGCTAGTTTTTTGCCAATGTTTGAAAAGAAGATGTTAAATCCATCTGCAATGTCTTTCTTGTTGGTAATTTTTCTACCCTCCATTACAAAATATTCAGGATAAGAAGATTCATTTTGCCTTTTATTAATAAGCGTATTTAAGATGTTCCAAGTTTCTTTACTGTTTTGTTTTTGGTCATCCAATAGTTTTCTATAGTATTCTTTTTCTGCATTTCTTAGTATTGTAGTTAGTTTATTTTTATAATTTTTGTAACAATGTTCCGTTTCTTGTGATCTATTTTTTAGAAATTTTCTATACAAGTGGTTTTTCTTGTGACAAGCATTTTTCAATCCAGTTGTGAACCATGGCTTATCACTGATTACATGTTGTTTGGTTATTTTTCTGAGTGGGCAATGTTGATCATATTTGTCCATAAATGTATCAATAAATATACCATAAGCTACTTCAACATCTTTTGTGCTAAATACATTTTCCCATGTTTCACTTCTTAAATCTGCTATAAAAGAATTTGTGTTTTCATTTTTATGATTTCGTACTTTTTTGTGCATTTCTGTTTTCCTTTTAGTTATTTCATATTCACATAGTGTAAATATTGGAAAATGGTCAGTTATGTCGCTGATTAAAATACCATTTGTAGTTCGCTTGTTTATGGCATTTGTAAAAATGTTGTCAATCAGAGTGGTTGAATCTCGAGTAATTCTTGTTGGCTTAGTGATAATAGGATACAGGCCTAAGCTATACATGGTGTCAATAAAATGTTTTGTACCTAAATGGTTGTCATGTTTTAAGATGTCTACATTAAAATCTCCACATAGAAACAGTGTCTTGTTGGTGTGTGTGTTTCCAAAGATGTTTGTTATGTTTTCACAGAAGATGTCTATGTTAGATCCTGGTTTGCGGTAGATACAACCTACTGTTATATTTTTTTGGTTTTCTATTATCAATTCCACTGTGATACATTCAAGGATATCATTTATTGATAAAGATTTACTTTCAATTTGAGTGCAGTTAATACTGTTATGTACGTAAATAGCAACACCACCTCCTCTAACATTTTCTCTACAGACATGAAAAGACTTATACATAGGTAGGTTATGGTGTTGCATTGCTTTAGGATCATTCCAAGTTTCCGAGATGGCAATTACATCAAATACTATATCGGAAGCATGAATGTAGCTCTCGATTTGTTTGAAATTTGCATTTAGACTTCTTGCATTGAAATGAATTAATTTAAACCGTTGTTTATCATTAATATTATTGGAGATACCTCTCCATCGTGGATTTGAATAATATTGACAAGGTGAGTTATCATTACAAAAGTTATTATTGGGATCAATTATTGGACCAAGCTCATGTGCATTGTCTTCTTGGAGTTGAAATACATTTAGATTAACATCATGTCCTAATAAATCAACATCATCTGTCAGGCTAAGATCATGTTGTAGACGTAGTGTATTCTTACCATTATTGGCATCATATACTGGATTTATATCCACATCATATGTTGGATTTATATCCCTGTTATTGTTGTCAGTCATTGTTTATAGTTTGTTGAAGTCAGCTTGTCCACGGATTTGAATTGGAGAGGATGTTTCTGTTTTCTTGACGTAGATGATGCTGTTGGTTGTCCATGTGCTGTGGATTTTCTTGTCTCTGCGGAGTGTGCGGGCGTGGTGGAAGAGTTCATTGTTCAGGAGTTCATTGTTCATGTGCTTTACATCACCTCCAATATGTGCTCACAGCGGGAGGGGGACATATGTCAACCCCTGAAATTTCGCTTTGGGGGCAGACATGTGGTTCTGGCCCCCGGTAAATGTGAACATGAATGTTTGTTTTTGTGGCGAGTGTCAATGGCGGTTGGAAATCGAGGTTTTATGAGAAGGGTAAGGTGTATTTTAGCGACCGTGAAAGGAGGGTACAATTGGAGGGCAGACATGGTTTTCTGCCTCTTCTCCAGTAATAGGCGGCGTGAAGGAAAAATAATTTTAACTTTTAATTTCTGTTGTCGCTGCCAATAGCGCTTGTGCTGCCGTGTCAACCTAGCAACTTACTGTATAACTGCTGCTGGTGTTAAGTTCTATTGTCGCCATTTTAAGTACAAATCCCTTTTATTACTATTCTGGCGATGTTTTGAATTATTTGTAATCAGAAATATCGCAATTGCAGTCGTTTTCATTTAAAACATAATCCCAATAGTATCGCTTTTACTTTAGTTCGCGGGCCATCACTCGGGTCTCGTGTTCGTGTTTGTCAGGACAAGAAGACTCACTCTCTGACGACGAGGACGAGACTGAGAAGGAAGTACACGAGGACTGTGAAGATGAAGGCGAGCGGCAGGTTGTAGTTGTAAGATGATGTCGATACGTACACCCGTTTGTCGGTGTAGTCGCCGTAGAAGATGACTGTCTTCTCCATCCAACCCTGCACCAATCACAGTCACTCATATGACTGAATAACATACATGAAGGCTGTTCTGCCAACAAATTTTTAACGTGTTTAAGTTCCCGTGTATCGGTAATCCATCATACGGTTAGGAGGCATGAGACGAAATACACACAAACACGCACGCATAAACACACACAGACACACGTTTTTGTTTCGTGTGTTCCGTTGTGTCCACCAAGAGTGATTGCAAATAAACCATTGGTTCGCTTTGGCAAGAGACAAGAGGATGAATATATGTCGATATTGTATATATATATATATGTTGGATATTTTATCGGAAATTACGCTTTATAAAAATAAATATGTGCTACATTGTCCCTAGCTATGACGTCAGTGGCACACTGTCTGCTTGCTGTCGGTTAATATGTGTGTCCGTTTATCCGTGACTGTGTGACAGTTTGACAACATCAGTAATAGCACAATTTGGCTTACATATTCACACTGAAAATAGGCTGTATCAGATCAACTTTGAGCTCAAAATCAGGCTAATGTTATGGGGTTATCAGATTATACATTTGTTCCTGGCTGGTGCGATTCAGCAATCAGAAACATTTATTTATTGTTTAAAACACAAAGAAACTTGCGAGAGCAACGGCGAATGTTTAAACAAAAAATAAACAAAAACTGTTTTACAACGATGGCGACAGATTGGAGTGAACCACAGCAGGATTACCCTGGTGCGTTGGTACAGGTGTTAACATCGATCTGCTCATTGAAAAGCGGCAAAGTGCTGATGAGAAGGTGGAAACGTCCCCCTCCACTCAAATGTTGTGCCGTTGTTCTCATTTGCGCTTAACGCGCTTAACGCAAGCGCGAGATAGTTTGAAAATGATAAAAGTCACCATAGACCAAAGAAGTAGCACGTGTTTAGAATGGCCTTGCAAGCGCAAATTGCAACAAGACGTCACCCGCCACCCTCGAGTGAACCTTGACTGCTCAGAGTTACCGTTCAAAGTAATTTTCCAATCAACGGAAGCTTTAATTCAATTAATCATGGACTGCTAATAACCTACCCTGTGTATACTGGAAGATAAACTTTATTAACTTCCTTAATTGCACACTATTTATACGCAGTGCATTGCAGAAACGGTATCTACAACAGCACCAAGAACTCGACCTAATGGTGGTTCTCCTGGTATAATAGAAGAAGCAACAATTGCCAGTTACCAGCTTACCGTTCCCTGCAGGAAATCGACGTATGGCTGCGAGACACTGACGCCTTCTGTGTTCACAATGTACAGCTTGCTGCATTCGGCCGCGCGCAGTTCTTTACACAAGGCGGACCCCGTCGTCACATTTGTCGTAGAGTTGTTTTTGTCTTCGTTTGTGAATGTCAGCTGGGGGATGGTGATGAAGGTGAAGACGAGTACAAAGATGTAGACGTTGAGAAGGAAAAGCCACTTCAGGAAGGAAAAGTAGGTGAGCACTCCACCGCCGAACAGACCTAGGCAATGAGAACGGGAATCACGTGTCAAACGATAAGTTGCACACGTTTATGTGCGTATGTGCGTGTGTATTTGTGTGTTTGTGTGTGCGTGTGTGTGTGCGTGCGTGCGTGTGTGTTGTCCGTGTGTGTGTATGGTGTGTGCGTGTGCG